>CANSZD010002441.1:0-188352 GCA_947648045.1 Beta corolliflora
TATTTTTTAAAAGTGAGGGGTATCTTTGGTGAATTTTTTCATAGGTTGGGAGTATCTGGTGAATTTTTGCGAAAAAATTGGGGTATTTAGTGAATAATTTATTTTCGGTATTTGGTGAAAAAACCAAAACTATAAAAAATAACCAAATAAGTGAACCCCCCCCCAAAGTGCTGATTTAACTTCTTCACTATTGTCCTGCCATCATGGCTTCCCATGTATTCTCAGTGTGCAGTTCCATGATATCCGACAAGATGAAGGCAAGCCATAACTCAAAATGAAACGGCGGCGGAAAGGGCTCAAGTCCCGGCGGAAGCCACCTGAGGGAGGGGCAGGGGAACTGAGAAAAGTGGGAACATGGGAAGTGAGAGAAAAGAATAGTGAGGCAGGGGAGATGGGTGGGCTGTGTGGTTTGTGGTGGAATTCAATTGTGTTGGTGGTGGTGTTTTGATGAGAGGGAGAGGAGGGGATGAAGCTAGGTGGAGACACAAGAGTGAGGTGGAGTTTTTTGCAGGGGAATGGAGTTAATTAGGGTCATTGGACTTAATATGGGAATAGGGGACTTGATGACTAACGGAGTTAACGGTCGTTAGTCATTAAGGTTATTCTTGTGATTTTTGAAAAGTAGGGGGTATATGGTGAATTTGGAAACTTGCAAGGGTACATGGTTCAAAAAAAAAATTATCGAAGGTATATGGTGAAAAAACCGTATATTTATTTGCTATGTAGTACTGAAACTTTTTTGATTATGTGCTTTGTGTGTATATGTTGCTCATGTGGCTATGCCTTATCGATCCCATGATGACCCATTTGTGAAAGCAGTCTCTGGATCAATAGTGCATCGTCATTTACAGTTCTGGAGATGATGCATCATGGGTTGGGGTGGAGAGCTTGTGTCGACTTTACATTTTACTGACCAGTCGACTTTGACTATTGTAGTTGACTTTTACGTTTGAAGTCGACTTTTGACTTTTTGTTGGTCTGACTTTTAGAGTTGACTCTTGAGTTGACTAAGTTTTATTTTCAAAGCTTATTAGTTATGTTTTTTCGCCAAAATTCCGAATAAATCGATAATACTTTGATAATTCTCTAAGTTTTATGTTAAAAGGTATTTTGGAAAAGAGAGAATGTTCCGGGTGTTACACGCGGGGGTGGGGTTAGAGGTCCGAAATCGAAGGGGGGAGGCACGAGGGTGGGGGAGGGGGTGGGGGCCTCGGGTTGCGGGGTTTGGGGCAGGGGTTGGGGGAGCGCAGAGAGGCGGGGGGTGGGGGGTCGCTGGGCCGTGGCAGGGCCGAGGAGGGGGTCGTGGTGGCCGGGTGGTTCTCTGGTAGTGCCCCGGGGTGGTGGTAGTCTCGGTGGATTAGGTGGTGGTAGTTTCGGTGGTGGTGGTGCCTCGGTGGATTAGGTGGTGGTGGTTGGTTGTGCTTTATTAAATTAAACACTTGCCCTCACTTTTGTTAATCAACCCTTAAGAAATTTTGCCTAGGAGTCTGTGTCATCCCAATTGTTGCATTTAATTTGAAAAGGAGGAAGTAATAAACAATTGGTGGGACTATTCCAAAACAAAAAAGTGGGTAAACATAAGAGCATCACCAATGGGTTGGTTGGTCTTTGTTGGTCTTTGAGTTTTTGTCATCTCTCTCCTTTCCTCCTTGTTACACCTCACATCCCACTAAACTCCCACCAACTCATCTTATTTTTAGAGGTTCGAGTTTATTTTTATTTTATTTTATTAATCCGTTCGAATTCCTTTTGTTCGAAAATTCTTATTTTCGTTTTTTTTCCGGTTCTTTTCATAATTTCGAAAATTTATATATTATTTATTTATTATTTATTTTAATACTTCTAGTTTATTTTGATTACTTTATTATTTTTGTGAGAGATGGGTAGTATAAGAATGGGCATATAGGGATAGAAATATTATATGTCCGCATTAAATAGTTAGTTCAAAGATGTTATATTCTTTCCGCTTAACTGCTTTATGTTATTCCTATGCTTTGAATTGGTTGTTATTCTTGCTTATGGTTTATTGTTGGGAACATACGCTAAGTGAGAGTATCAATTACTTATAGATGTCGTCTTTATCTGTTATAAGACCTCTAGTCATGTCTCGATAGAGAAGCTACTAGAGTAGGAGCTACTACAACCCGCAGGTTGTGTTGAGTGATGATGAGGATGATGGAGGATATGGGTATGACTCGTGATAGCTACATTAGCTTAGAGAACATTATGCCGTCATGTGTTAAGAGTAGGCATGCTTTGATAGCGATGATGAGGTTATTCGGGAGTTTGACCGTGCTAGAGAGACGGACTAGGATGGACATTTACCATGCCGTTTAAGACCCGAGTGTGATTCGAGTCGAAGAGGACGAGCCTCAACCTAAGAAGATGCGAAAATCTACGAGAGTTAGAAGATATGTCTACTATAATACTGAGGACGTTGAAGATTTTGAAGATGAGGTTTTCACTCCAGAAAACAAGGAATCAAAGGATAATACCGATGATGTTTCACCCTAGTTTATGTATTTATGCTTTAAGAATAAATGTTGGATAATTAGTCAATCAATGGTTTAAATTTATTTCTTTAGTACCTTTATTTTGTTTAGGGAAAAGTATAGTTATTATGGATCAAAAAGTGTTACTAGCATCTTTTGAGGAATAAAAAGCAAATATTTAGTTACCCAAGTGAGCAAGAATTTATTTTGGCACGTGAATGGGAATATTTTATTTTATTGTTGTGATTGAAGTTTATCTTCACACATGATTATTATTGGCGTGAATATTATCCATGAATGAGTGTATGATTGATGATGATGTATTCTATGGTATTATTATAACTTCATGAGAAATTGTATGTTGATGCGATCTTTATGGTCAAATCAATTGTTGTCTTCGTGGAGAATGGCATGTAAGTTATGTATCGAAATCTAAAGTAGAGTTGCGTTAATTTCAGGTCGCGCAGTAGAATGGCTAATAACGGTAACGATTTAGCTTCTGCTATTCGCCTATTGGCGGAGAAACTGACTCAAGAAAGAACTGAGCGTCCCGATTCTGCTGGGGACATGTTTGAAAGACTAGCCAAAGTTAAACCACCATACTTTAAGGGGCAAGCCGATCCTACCTTCTTAGAGAGTTAGATTAGGGAGTTTGAGAAGATTTTCGGGGCTGTGAATTGTCCTGAGGGTATGAAAGTAGGTCAAGCTGTACTCTATCTGAAAGATGAGGCTGACTTGTGGTGGAGAGAAAATGGGGCTAGACTTAGTGCTGTTGAGGGATTTAATTGAGATTCCTTTGTTACTGCTTTATGAGGGAAGTTTTACCCTGCTTTTATGAGGAAACAGAAGGCCCATGAGTTTATAAACCTTAGGATGGGGAGCATGACCATTTCTGAGTACTATAGTAAGTTCATAGCACTGCCGAGGTTTGCACCGAGGTAGTCGCACCGAGGAGTTAAAGGCTCAAATATTTGAGCAAGGTTTGACTGAGGAAATCCAACTAGGGTTAGGTGGTGAGACTTTGCATCCTTAGATGTGGTGTATGGAAGAGCCGCCCATATTTATGGTCTTCATCGAGGCGTGATAAGAAGAATGTCAGAGTGGGTGAGAAGAGAAAGGATTTCAATATTGGAGGAAATCAGGGGAACTTTAAGAAGAACATAAATGGGAATGGGAATTTTCAAGGAAAAGATGGTCAGGGCTATAACACTAAGGGCCAGTCTGAAAGAGTTTACCATTGTAAGAAGTGCAGCAAGAACCACCCCTGGTAGAGACTGTAAGGGAGACCTAGTAACCTGTAACTACTGCCATAAGAAGGGCCATAGGGAGTATGAGTGCTTCACCAAGCAGAAGAAAGAGCAAAATGGTAATGGGAGTGGTAATCAGGGGAGGTATGGGTTCAACCAGTCAGGAAACCAAGGTTCGAAGCCTGTAGGGGCACAGAACAACCAAGGAAGCTTCAGTAAGCCTGCTAGTGAGAACAACAACAAGAACAGAATAAGGCTTCGGTGTTCGTGATGAGTCGCAATGAAGTCGAACGATCTCGCCGACGTAGTTTCTTGTACTTTTTCTATTAACCCCGTTCTTGTTAAAGCGTTATTTGATTACGGGGCGACTTATTCATTTGTTTCGTACGTCTTTGTCATTAATAGTCTGGGGGTGGTAGATTTTGAGGTGATTGATTTGCCTATTAGTATACCTACTGGAGAGATCATAAGGTGTACCAAGTTGTTTAAAGATTTGCCTCTGAAGATAGGAGACTGTGTATTTCCTTCTGATTTAATAGAATTCAATTTGGGAGACTTAGATGTTATTCTTGGGATGAATTGGTTAGGTTTCTACAAGGCCAAGATAGAATGTGAAGCTCATAAAGTAGTGTTGAGAAGCCCTTTGGGGAAGTTGACTTCGTATCGACGTTTTGAGAAGCCTAAGAACTTTGGGGTCATTTCTGCAATGCAAGTGAAGAAGGCGATGAGGAAGGGATGTGACTTATTTTTCCTAGTGTGCAAGATGTGAGTAAAGAGGTCGGAGTGAAGATCGAGGATTTTCCAATCGTCAATGAGTTTTTGGATGTGTTTCGAGTGAGATTTCGGAGTATGCTGCCTGTAAGATTGTTAAGTTCACTATAGACTTAGTTCAGCACCGCACCTATATCTAAGGCACCTTATAGAATGGCAGACCTCCCCGAGATGAGTGAGTCAAGACGAGATTGCAAGAGCTATTGGATAAGGGTCATATTAGGCATAGTACGTCACCTTGGGGAGCTCTTGTGTTATTTGTGAAGAAGAAAGACGGGAGTATGAGATTGTGCATTGACTATAGGAGTTAAACAATGTGACTATTAAGAACAAGTATCCTTTCCTTAGGATAGATGACCTGTTTGATTAGTTGAATGGAGCGAGTATGTTTTCAAAGATTGATTTGCGTTCAGGTATCACCAATTTGAGGGTAGGCGATAAGGATATACCAAAGACTGCGTTTAGGACGCGTTATGGTCATTATGAGTTCACTGTGATGCCGTTTGGATTGACCGATGCTCCGCCACATTTATGGATTTGATGAATAGGATATTCCATGAGTGCCTAGATAAGTTCGTTGTGGTATTCATTGATGATATTCTCGATTTATTCAAAGAGTGAAGAAGAGCATGATGAGCACTTGAGGATAATATTAGAGACGCTTAGGAAGAACCAATTGTATGCCAAGTTCTCTAAGTGTGAGTTTCGTTTGGGAGAAAGTAGTATTTTTGGGTCATTAGTGTGTCTAAAGATGGAGTCTCTGTAGATCCCGCTAAGATTCAAGCTATTAGTGAGTGGCCTACCCCAAAGAATGTGTCTGATATCAGGAGTTTTCTGGGTCTATCTGGCTATTATAGGAGATTTGTGAGAGATTTCTCGAAGATAGCAAAACCAATGACTAGTTTAATGAAGAAAGAGTTAAAATTTGAGTGGAGTGAGAAGTGCGAGGAAGCTTTTCGATTTTGAAGGAGTGTTTAACCCTCGCACCCGTTTTGACCCTGTCTGATGGAAATGAGGGATTTGAGGTGTATAGTGATGCTTCAAAGAATGGTTTGGGATGTGTTCTGCAGCAGAATGGGAAGGTGATTGCGTATGCATCGCGTCAGTTAGAACTATATGAGGCTAATTACCCTACCCATGATCTAGAGTTAGCTGCGATCGTGTTTGCCTTGAAAATTTGGAGACATTACCTATATGGGGCAACTTGTAAGATGTTTACCCGACCATAAGAGTTTGAAGTACATTTTCACCCGGAAAGACCTCCAATATGAGACGGAGGAGATGGTTAGAGTTGAATAAGGATTATGACCTAGACATACAATGAGATCATGAAGGGAAGGCGAATGTAGTCAGCGACGCTTTGAGTAGGAAGTCGAGCCATAGCTTGAATGCCTTGGTAGTTATTGAGGAATTGTGTCGAGATATGCAAAGGCTTAGCCTAGAAATCTTAAATCCCGGGGAGATCGAGGCAAGATTGAGTGCTTTGTCATTGGGGTTGCCGTTTCGACGAGATCAAAGAGGATCAAGTTGGAGATGAGCACCTAGATAAGATCAAGGAGAAGATGGAGCAAGGTAAGGAAGTCGATTCTAGGATTCACGATGATAGAAGTTTGAGGTTAAAGGAAGGTGGTGTGTACCACAAAGATGCGATGAGCTTAAGGAGTCGACTTATGGATGAGGGGCATAATACTCCATATTCTCAGTGCACCCTGGGTGATAAGTTGTATAAGGATCTTAAGGAGATCTATTGGTGGCCAAATATGAAGCGTGAGGTTGCCGATTTCATGTCAGAGTGTCTAACTCCGTCGAAAGTGAAGATAGATCATAAGAGACCCAATTGGGAAGGTGCAATCCTTAGAAGTTCTGGATGGAAGTGGGATTCTATCTCAATGGATTTTGTATTGCCTTGCCAAAACGAGAAACACAATGATACTATTTGGGTTATTGTGGACCGTCGACGAAGTCCGCCGTGTTCGTTCCAATTAAAGAGACGTGGAAGAAGAAGCAACTTGCGAAGACGTATATCAAGCATGTGGTGCGACTACATGAGTCCCAACATATATTATTTCGTATCGTGATTCGAGATTCCTCTCAAAATTTTGGCAAAAGGTCCAGTTGAATCTTGGGACAACATTGAAAATGAGCACCTTTTTCACCCTACAACCGATGGTCGACCGAAAGGCTAATCGGACTATGGAAAATATTTTGAGAGCATGCGCAATTGACTTCTAAGGTAGTTGGGAAGACCAATTAGGACTTGGATTGAGTTTTCGTACAACAATAGTTATCATGCGAGCATCAAGATGACTCCTTTTGAGGCATTGTATGGAAGGAAGTGTAGAAGTCCCATTTGTTGGAATGATTTTAGTGAGAATATAGTATTGGAGACATAATTTAATGAGGAGACCTGTTAAGAATGTCAAGTTGATTCAAAGCTAGAATCCAGTTCGCTCAAGATAGGCGGGAAGAGTTATGCCGATTTAAAGCGAATAGAAGATGAATTCGCGATAGGTGATAAAGTATTTTTGAAAGTATCACCAACTAAGGGAGTGATGAGGTTTGGGGAAAAAGGGCAAATTAAGTGCTAAATATGTTGGCCCATAGTGAGATTTTACAAAGAATTGGGAAGGTAGCTTATAAATTGGCTTTGCCAATGGAATTTGAGAAAATGCACGATATGTTTCATATTTCCCAACTCAAGAGATATATTCCTGATGAGCGTCATGTTTTGGAGCCTGAGAGAATCCAAATCGATAGTAGGCTCACGTGTGAGGAAAGACATGTAAGAATTCTTGATAAGAAGGTGCGTAGTACACGTAATAAGGATGTAAATATTGTGAAAGTGCTTTGGTCTAACCATGAGTCCGAAGAGGCAACGTGGGAAGTCAAGACGAAATGAAGAAGAAGTATCCTCGGTTATTCCTTGAGGTGAGTTACGAGGGCATAACTCGTTTTCTTTAAGGGGTAGTATGCGATATAATTTCGCGCTTTTTACCTTATTTTATGGTATTTTTATGCATTTTTATGCTTATTTTGGCGATTTGCACATGTTGTTGATGAAAAATAAATAGATTCTCCGCATAGAAAATGTGTTCATGAGTAACACAAGTGGTTTTAAAGTTGGTAAAAGTGTGCGACACAAGTATTTCTCCAATGGAAGTTGAGTCAAAACTTATGAAAATGTGTGAGTTTCCATGCCAAGTTTCGAGACAAAACTTCTTTTAAGAGGGGTAGAGTAATCCCCCGTAAATTTATAAATTTTATAAATATATTTTAATGTATATTAATATATATTTTAGTATTTAAACGATTTATTCTTGAAACGTTGACTATTTGAAAGTCAAAGAAATTATTTAATGATTTAAGGAAGTCAAACATTTTATTTAGTCATACTTTGAAATATATTTGAATAGCTTAAAACACTTTTTGGGTTTGTAAAAGGATTTTAAATTGGGTATGAGGAATCCAACCACTCAAATCATCAACCATTAAATAATACTTTTTAGCCCAATCACCTTTTCCTAAGCCTAAAAGGGTAACCTATATAAACCCCCAAAATCCCAAAATTTCCCACACATTAAACACATTTTATTTTCTCTCTCTTCCTTCCCAATTCTTTCGGCCTCTCTCCTCTTTTCTTCTCTCTCCTCGCCTCCGTCATTCGGCTCGGGACCACCGGACCACTTGCCGGCCAACGAAGAGAGCCGCCGCCGACGACGGCAAGAAGCGTTCCCCTCAGTTGCCGCGAGTCTCTCTCTCCTCTTCTTTGTTAGGTTATTTTCTTCCTCCTCAAGTTATTTTAATGCAAAGTTTGTATTTTTAAGGATTGTTTTAATGTGTTTATGTTTAAAAGTTATAGTTTGATGATTTAATTATGAATCTAAGATTATGTAATTTGTTTAATGAAGTTAAAAAATTTCAGATTTACTTATTATGTTAAAATAGGGTTCTAAAATATTAAAGCATGGATTTTTAGGGTTTTAGGAGTTGGAAAATCATAGTAGTATACTATAGTTTATGAAATTGAGTAATTTTATGATTTTAAGTATGTTGAAAAAGGGTTTTATTATAGTATATGTTGCTGGAAATTTAAAAAGGATGTTGGTGATGGAGTTTATATGATTAAAGTATGAGTTTTTAAGTGTTTTTAACAACTAGTATAGTAGTACTGTACTAGGAGGCGTTAATAATTAAGTTTTAATGATGGAAATAATTTTTCAAACACTTTTAAGAAGGGTTTAAAGTATTTTATTATTGCTGGAAATTTATAAAGTATTGATTGTGTATTATATATTGGTTATTTTAGGCGGAGAATTCTCTTTAGGCGACTTTTAAGGTTGTGAAAGTAGCCTATCGATTTGTCTACACAAGGTACGTACATACCTATGTGTTGATTGGATTAGTATCATGTCCTAAGGATGAGAATTGTGTAGTATCATGTATAGGGAACTATTTTTTAGTTCATATGTGATTTCTATTAAATTGGATTTGAATGTATTATGACGTTGTGTGAAACATGTTGGTTATGATATTGATATTGTATTTGTATGGAAGATTGATGCAAACATATGAGATTTGTGAACTTTATTTTATTAATTCACATGAGGGATTAATATTTATTTTGGTATTGGATCATGATTGAATCATGTTGTTCCCTTTGGATTATTTAATTATTTTATGAGGACCGAGGGCCTTATTTGGTAAGTTGATTTTTATACCTATGAAAGGTTGGTTGGTTGTTGACTTGGTTCAACAAATAAAGGAAGGTTATGGATTTAATGTTGGAATTAATCTTGGGTTGTTAAGTTGTTGATCACCTTATCTAATCCTAAGATAAAAATGGAAGGTTATGGTTCTTTGATGATTATACTATTTGTCTTACTTGTGAGTCATAACAAGTGAATAAATTATTAATCATATAAAGTGAAACGTGGATAAAGAATAACTTTAGACTTGTGCACGTCCGAAGTGTTGGACTAATATGAGTTGGAGTACATGGTGGTAGCCCATGACTTTTCTTGGGACCGATTGATCACCGTAAACTATTTTTATTTAAAAGGTTCCTCGCTATCGTAGGTCAGGGGAGTACGAAGTCTAGAGATGGCAATTATTCATGGGTGAGTGGATTATCCACCCACCCGCCCCGAATAAATGGGTGATCACCCGCGGTGAAGCGGGTGACGGACGGGTGATGGGTGGATCAGGTGGTGGGTCGGGTCGGATATGGATGATATTTTTTGGACCCATCACCCGCTCCATCCATCTATCCGTTAATATATCCATCCATCTACCCATAAAAAGAAATTTGTGTTTTTTTCTTTGCCACGTGTCATTTAAGATAATTAAAAAATAATTTTTTAAGGGATAAAACATAATTTTTTTAAGGGACAAACAAATACTTATAATTACTTTTTGGTGTGTAATAAAATTGATATTTTGTCGCTTTATTGTTAATCTATGAGATTATGCTTGATTTTTCATATATTAATTTCTTTAAAATTGTTAAGTCTAAATTAAAATAGTTTTTGTTCCTAGTATCACCCGTTTCCCACCCGCCCCACCCGTGGATGATGGGTGGATCGGATATGGGTGAATTTTTTGGCGGGTGATGGATGGTGTGGATGGAGTTTTGGGTCGCGGGTGATGGGGCGGGTGACCCATCTCCGATCCATTGCCATCCCTAGCGAAGTCGCGCCCGTACTTCGTCTTCTAAATTGAAGACTGGTTTGGTTTGGACAACTCTTTCTATTGCCTATTCCATCTAAATTAATTAACTTACTAGTTGTGGAGTTTAGTTCAAGAAAGTCTCGCTATGCTATTATATTATTATTTATCCCCTTAATGTTTATTAGTATCATGTTAGGTTTTATATTTATTTGCTATGTAGTAGTCGGCTTTGCTAATTACGTGCTTTGTGTGTATGTGTTGATCATGGTTGTGCCTTATTGATCCGCTGATGACCCATTTGGTGAGCAGTCTCTCGGGATCAATAGTGCATCGTCATTTACAGGTTTGAAGATGATGCATCATGGGTTCGGGAATTGGAGAGCTTGTTGACTTTACATTTTACTTGACTTTATGCTTTCGTAGTTGACTTTGACTATTGTAGTTGACTCTTACGTTGGAAGTTGACTTTTGACTTTTGTTGGTTTGACTTTTTAGAGTTGACTCTTTGAGTTGACTAAGTTTTATTTTCAAAGCTTATTAGCTATATTTTCCGTTGCAAAATTCTAAATAAGCCGATACGTTATCACACGAGCGATAATACTTTGATAATTCTCTAAGTTTTATGTTAAAAGGTATTTTGGAAAAGAGATGATTGTCGGGGTGTTACACGCGGGGGGTGGGGTTAAAGGTCCGAAATCGAAGGGGGGGGGTACGAGGGTGGGGGAGGGTGGGGGTGTCTGCTGGGCTGCGGGTAGAGATGGCAACGGGTCGGATCTGGACCGGGTCCGCTAGGACCCAGATCCAGACCCGTTTTCAAAGACTGGATCCGAATCCGCCCCGGATCTGCCGGGTCTGGAAAAATAGGACCCATATCCAAATCCGACGGATCCTACGGATCCGGGTCCAAAACGGGTCCGTTCCTAAAATTATACTATTTCTCAAACCCTAATTTCTTCGCCAAACAACAATTCAACAACGCTTAAAAAAATACAAGTGAAGAATAGGAAGTTACGCATAAGTAAAAAAATACACTTAAAAGTTACGCATAAATAAGAAAAAATAAAAAAAATCTTAGATTACAAAATCAGATAAATCAAAGTAAATAAAAAGAAATTAAACTATACAACAAAAGCTGAAAAATGAGGACAAAGAAAAAACAAGAAGAGGAAATTTATAAATCTAACCTAGAAGTTGGATCTTACATCTAAGCAGGTCGAATTTAAGCTGCCTAAGAACCGAAAAATCATCTTTAGAATCTGGATCGAAGTTCCGAGTGAAGCTTGAAGAGAGTTTCAAAACCGCCATTGAAGAGCGCTTGGAAACTACCGATGAAGAAGAAGGGGGAGGTGATGCGCTGGAGCTCGGATGACTGGGCGATACGGTGGTGCGTGGCCGTCCGGAAATAAGAGAAGGGGAGTGAAGGCTGGTCCTCCTTGTGCGAGACGGGAGTCGGCGGTCGGTCGGGATTGTGAGAGCTAGTGCGAACCGGCCTTCGAGACTTTAAGAAGGGGAAGGACTAAGGGCAAAGGGAAGAGAGAGATAGAGAGGGGGGTGAAGGTATGAGGAGTTGAGGACGAGTGAGAGTTAGGGTTTTAGGGGAGAATAGTGACTTTTGGAGTTTTGGCCAGTTAGCGGCCTCTCATTGGACTTAAAGCGCTTGAGCCCGGCCGGCCCAACTTTATATTTTTTTTTTTTAAAAAACGGATATGCGGATCCGGGTCTTGGGGGTCAGATCCGGGCCCGGACCCGCAATTTGATGACAGTACCCGGATCCGACCCGGATCCATCGGGTCTGAAATTTTAGGACCCATATCAAAAAAACGGATGCAGGTCCACGGATCCGGACCGGGTCCAGATCCATTGCCATCCCTAGCTGCGGGGGGTTAGGAGCGCGGGGGTGGGGGGAGGGGGGCCGGGCTTTGGGTTAGCGGGGGTGGGGGGCGTCGTGTCTTGGGTGGTTGTTGGTAGTGCCTCGGCGGTGGTGGTAGTCTCGGTGGATTAGGTGGTGGTAGTCTCGGTGGTGGTGGTGCCTCGGTGGATCGGGTGGTGGTGGTTGGTTGTGCTTAATTAAACTAAGCACTTGCCCTCACTTTTGTTAATCAACCCTTAAGAAATTTTACCTAGGTGTGCGTGTCATCCCAATTCTTTGCATTTAATTTGAAACGGAGGAAGTAATAAACAATTGGTGGGACTATTCCAAAACAAAAAAGTGGGTAAACATAAGAGCATCACCAATGGGTTGGTTGGTCTTTGTTGGTCTTTGAGTTTTTGTCATTCTATCTCATTTCGTCCTTGTTACACCTCACATCTCACTAAACTCCCACCAACTCATCTTTTTTTCCTCACAATGGGTGTGCTAGTCTTACTTGATTTTTCTATTTCTCTCTCCTACTTTTACTATACCCCACCATATACTTCTCTCCTACCCAATGTTTAAATTTATATGAAGTAGATTTTTTTGAGGGGGTTTTATGAAGTAGATGATTTAAATTAATAAAAGCTAATTAGATTACGTTAAATTAAATTACTTTAATTGTTGTGTAGCTTGTTGAGAATTTTGGTAATTCGATTGACATTGAAAAAACATAAACATTCTTTGGAATTCGAATTTTGTAGCACACTTGGATCGATTTGGAAATTATTTTGGGGATTTTGTGGGTGGTTTGGATTATTTTGGGAGTATGAGTAATTAGGATTTGAATCCATAATATTGGCTTAGTATAGGTAATATTAGGTAGGAGAGAGTAATTAGAAAAAACTAGGTTGGGAAGAAGTGTGGTAAAATATATGAAATTTTGGCTCAATTTATAGATAAAATTATTTTATAGCCGTTACTGTAATTTTTTTTAATTAATAACTGATTTTTTTTTAACGTTACAAGTTTTTGTAACGTTTAAAAATGCCCGTTACAAAAACAATCACAAATGCTGTTTTGCAATCGGACAAAGCGAGCGGTGGAAGTTTACATTTTTTGGTCAGTGGGCGCTTTGACGCGTGTCGGGCCACTTGACAGACAGTAACTTTGGGCCCAACTACTTTGCAAGCGTTGGTGGGAGTCTTTGCGTTTCGGAGTTTTTTTGCATCCGTCTTTTTCCCTTTTCTTCAATGCTTAGCGTTTCATTTGGGCCAGCTACATTTATTCGCGCAGTATCTTCGCCACGCGGCCAAAATATATTCGTCCAATGCACTCCATCCGAGGTGCATATGGTTTTGGCGATCCCAGCAACCAACCCTGCGGCCACGCTCAAATAGTAAAACAGCAAAAGTTTAGCCTTTACTTTTCCTGACCAACAAAAACCAACCCATTACTCATGCTTTCAGGTTTAAGAGACAACCTAAAAATAAAAGTGGATAAACTAATAAAAACCAAAGCAAAATATAGTAGAGGTAGAGAAATATTTAAATTCAGAAAGAAATGAAATAAATACTAAAAATTTGGCACCCCAAATGAAAGCACAAAAACCATAGCGTAAGATCCACCTAATCTCTCATCCTCCCTCTCTTTCTGCACTTTGTGCACACACACACTAGATCTCAATCCAGTGTGTACCAACAACTTAAGCAGACTTAGTCACTGCTACCCATCTCATTTCAACTCCACCCCACTTTCTCTCTCCTCACGTGCATCACACCCTCCAATCACCAACTCACGTGGACCACAAACGCTCTTCTCCCGCGTGAAAACCACCCAACAACTGAAAGTACAGCGAAATCAAGCTATTATCCACTGCGACAAAACCAGGTAAAACTATTCCAAGTCAACGCAGTCAACGGCACGTATTGATAAACTAAACCAATTAAAATCAGACACGTATGGGGAGTACACGCTATTATGGTGGGGTGTTGCGTATAAGATGACGGAGTAAAAAAGATTTTTTTTTAAAAAAAAAAGAAAAGGGAAAACAAATGGTGGTGTTGTTGGGTTGGCGCTGATGAGGTGAACAGAGAGGGCCAGGTAGGTGTCTGCAATCTGTCCTTCGTTGTTGTTTGCAATTAATATTAATTTTAAAATTTAAAAAAACTTATTATTATTATTATTAGAAAGAAATAAAAAGGAAAGAAAACATACAAGGGGAAAAAAGGGACAAATTTACATACGACGGACTCGACTTGAAGAGCTCTGAAATTTCTCTTTCCTCTCTCTCTTTTTCTCGCAATTGGCACACAGTAGAGAGAGAAAGTTAGAGAGAGAAAGTTAGAATAAGAATAAGAAGAAGAAGAAGAAGAAGAAGATGGAGAATCATGAGGAGGGAGGAGAGAGAGAGGAGGAAGTGTTAGGGTCAAGTTTGACCATGGAGAAAGTCAAGGCTGCTAAGAAGTTTATCGAGAATCACTATCGAGCTCAGATGAAGAACATTCAAGAAAGAAAAGAGAGGTTTTCTTTCTTAATTACGCTTTTTTTCTACTTAATTTCACTTTTTAGATCTCATTTGATTCTTTGATTTCAATTTTTTTTGAGGTTTTGGATTACGGAATTGACGTTTGTTTGTTTTGGTTAATTGATTTGCTTGGATGAAATTGTTAGATAATTGTGGCATTGTGTGTGTTTTGGTAGTGGTGTAGGTGGAGTAGTGAATGTGTTGGAAGTTAGGGGTTTTTGTTGTTGAAGTAGAATGCAATTTGTGGTTTTAGATTTCAGGAGTTGTAGTAAAGAGCTAAAGAGTGAAATGATGAAGTTAGTTATTGAGGCTCGAGTTGAAGTATTCGACGTTTGGAGATTGGACATGACCTCGATCTCGATTGGAGTTAGTGAACTGTGAAGGATAGGAGAGATAATGTGAAATGAGAGTTTTAGACTTGAGGTTTCGAACTGTAATATGTGATTGCAATAAGTGGAGAAAAAGAAATGAAAGAGAAAAAGGATGTACTTTTGAGGTTTATGAGATTTTTGTTGACAAACAGGTGCAATTGGTTGAATTTATAGATTAATAGATTCATCACTACTATGATACGTATAGGATTTGTAGGATTTTCGTAGATTCAAACTTGGAACTTGTTGATGTATGGATTCCGTTATACTTTTATATTACAAAGGTGCTTCCTATCTTCCCTTGCCTTTCTCTATAGGGCAGGTAAACTTGTCTTCTCGTACATGTCACTTCTATATATACTTCTTTTATGGTTCTTGTTTTCTTCAACCATACGGATCATGGAATATGGATGACATGAGCCATGAGTTCAAAGACATAGTTCAGGTTTTGTCATAACTATCTAGAGAGTGGACTTAGAGAAACATATGCATATGGTGGTTTGAAATGTTTATTAGATAAGCTACACATGACGAAAATGTAGAGCACCTAGGTCTTCTCGAGGATTAACATCATGAATACCGGTTGTTGAGTTTTTCCATGTGATTAGTTGAAGGACCTACATTAAGTGTGCTTATATACATGCACTCTTTGGGGAGGTGAAAGAGTGAATATTGTAGCTTTTACTAAAGAATCCATGTGACCAAGCCATCTTAGTGGCTAAAGGCTTTGTTGGTTTGGCTTGGTGGGGAAGGCATGAAGATGGGGTTTATCATACTCATTTCATGTCTTTTTTTGCTGAATGATCGTGATCTTTGTTTCAGGTTCCCCTTACTCCTTACATGAAGTGGATGCCTGTAATGGCATTCACTAGCTGTTAGCATGAATTTAGGGAACTATTCTATGGAGGTAGTTGTTTTTCATATTGGTCATTTTCCCTCTTAATCATGTCTCTTGTCTCATAGATCGAAATTTCTTCTTCAATGGAGAGCAGTAAGATATGTCGTACTTTAGTTAAATTATCTTAGTTACTTTCAGATAATATATCACTTCTTGTCCGTAATGATTTCTGCAAGTTGTTTCCTTGTTCTAGTTCTCTTGCATTCTAAATGATGGGGGCCATCCTGTATTTTTGAACCTTTTCTTTTAAAGTTGTAACCATCTGAATCATGCTTCCTTGTGGTTACTTATATGTTGTGGTGACCTATGTCTTTGTCTTTTACTCCCAAGTCTAAACAACTCAAATTTTAAGTGAGGAAGTTTAACCTTTGTTACTAATGAATACTGATTACAGGGTAGACGTTCATCACATCTTTTAGAAATGGGATTAGTTTCTCAATTCATGGTTATGATATTATTTGTTATATTTCTCAACTTTTCTCTTTTATCGAAGGAGTTAACTGATTGTATATCTCAAAAGTACATGTGCTCATCTGATTTGTTTTCTAATATGGTATATCACACCATACACTGATTATTACGGTGCATAATTGAATTTTTGGCTAGTTGCCATTAAAGTGGCTTTTTACCTTATTTTTGTAGACGTTGGATACTAGAGAGACAGCTAGCTTCTTCAGATGTGCCCAAAGAAGAGCAAATGAGCTTGATAAAAGATTTGGAGCGAAAAGAGACAGAGTTTATGCGACTGAAAAGGAATAGGATATGTGTGAATGATTTTGAACTATTGACCATCATCGGGAGAGGAGCTTATGGTGAGGTGAGTGTGGATAGTCATATGTTAATAATGCATTCACTGTATTGTTTCCTTTAATTTTGGTGGTGCTGAAAATCTACATGCAATGCTTGTCACTTTGGGCTTTTTATAATTTGCACATGAAGTTGTATTTTCCAGTGGGTAATTTTAGAACCAAGCTACTGCTGAGTATACTTAATAAAGATACATCTCTTCACCCTTCCCCCATCCCAAATAAGGAAGTGGCTTTATCATTGTTGGTCAGATTTAAATCTAAAGTTCCCTGCAAAACCTCAGTTCAAAGTGTTTGGGCCTTGGAGTAGCTGTTAATTAAACTGGCCAATCTTCAATTGTTTTGTAGAATACTTTCTAGCTGGGAATCTAAGCGTTTGTCAAGCTGCATGATGTAGTATTTGAAGACAAGTATTTGAAGTGAACTCTTGCTGTTGTGTATGACTATATGCTTAATACCCTGCTGTCTTTGAGTATTTGTGCCTAGTCCTTTTCCACACAGGTGACACTGCGTTGTGATTATTTTTGATACAATGCCTTATTCACTTATCCCCTCCCCTTCCAAAAAAAAAACAAAAATTGAGTATTTTGAGGTCATATATTTTTTTTGCAGGGTATTGCTGAAGTGGATAGGTTGTTTTAAGCAAATCTTATTTTGAGACATTTGCAATAGCTCGATGTTCTGTTGTCTTGAGTGAACTGACCTTTTTTCTTGTTTGATTCCTACATGCATTATATACTTTATCTATTGATATCCCTCCTCTTCATTGTTGGCCACTCAACAAGTTTCTATTTGCTTACGGCTAGAGGAGTGTCTCTGCTGTCATTACATTATTCATACTGTTTTGAGTTCTCATTTCGCAGGTTCAACTATGCCGAGAAAAGAAATCTGGGAATATATATGCCATGAAAAAAACTGAAGAAATCCGAAATGCTTAGCCGAGGACAGGTAACTTTCTACTCTACATATGTTGATTGTTGATGCAAGTCCTTTAAGCTTATTGTGAAGACTTTCTTGGCAGTTTCGTTGATCTGTGAAGTGTGATGATAAATTGTGAACAAATGCTGTTTGTAATGCATCTTTGAATCGGATACTTGGTTCTTGTTGTGAATGCCAAACTACCATAGTTCGAAAATGTGGTTTCAGTCACGATCACGGTAACGGTCACGATGATGCGGGAACGGGAATGATGCGGTTGTCGTACCACCAAATATCGGCGCAAACCATGAGACATCCCTTGAACCCGCCTATAACGCGGTTCTTATACACCTCTACGATGCGGGTAGTATCGAATCTGTAGATTTGAAAATCTTTATGACACCCGATACGGTGCGGTCTTGTTTTGACACCATGCATACTACTAGGCCTAATTAAAACTTCAATTAGATATGCACATTTATTATTTTTTTGTTAATAGTCTCCTATTCAGGTATTTTTCCTAAGATATTGAAATTTAGTCTCCAGTTTAGAAAGATACTAATGTCTTAAACAAAGGTCCGATGACCTTTTCTTTTACTCTGCAATTCTGAAGTGATCAGAATAACATCTTCTTTTGTCTGTAATAGGAGTTATTGAGAATATTGATGATCACGATGGCCTAATGACGATGAAAATAAAAGATTATGGCTTTTGCCACTTGTCTGATCATTCACCTGTTTGGTTTCTTTTATTACGTTACTGATCCTTGTCTTTAGACCCCCAAATGTTTTTGTCTGGACTGTAGATTATGGAATAGAAATCAGTTTTATTTACTGGGATGTAATACATCCTTATATCTCATCTTTGTTCTGTTCGCTCACTTATTATGCTCGTGTTTTCAATCTGAGGATACATCAGTGTCTCATTAAAGACTGTTTCACCTCTCAAAAAGATGCTCCGGCGTTCACAAATAAACATTCTGTTAGTTTTTTTTTGAGGTCAAATCAGAGAACTTTTGATCATATTTGCTCACATCTATACACTTCAGACATATATATGAGAAAATTAATTATCTGAGACCTTAGTTGGATTTGTTTCAATGTTTATATGAAATTAAGCAGACAATATGTATATTGGTGGACGGAGGGAGTATCCATTTATCTTGAGAATATAAATTTTCTTTGGCCTGTCATTACATATTGTACGTCACTTGTAGTATAATTCTGTTTCTGTTTCTTATGTTGAATACTAATTGGCATACAGTGCAAATTTTCACGCAATGACCCTGGTAGAAAAGTTTGTTTCATCTGAAATTCTTCTTTCCTCCTAGGTGGAACATGTTAGAGCCGAAAGGAACTTGCTTGCGGAAGTTGATAGTCACTGCATTGTCAAGCTTTATTACTCCTTTCAAGATGCTGAATATTTGTATCTGATCATGGAATATCTGCCTGGTGGTGACATGATGACCCTTTTGATGAGGGGAGGATATCTTAACTGAAAAAGTCGCAAAATTTTACATTGCACAGAGTGTTTTGGCAATAGAATCTATTCACAAACATAATTATATTCACAGGTTTGTACCGTGTCATTGTCTGAGATGAAAAAAAATCTATAATTCATCATCATCATCCGAATTTGATTATGATGCTTGTATCCTTTATCAATTTGTGCTGCCAAATTTGATTTTTGCGATCTCTTTACCAGGGACATTAAACCAGACAATCTACTTCTGGACAAGAATGGCCATATGAAACTTTCAGATTTTTGGCCTTTGTAAACCTCTTGATTGTGCCACATTGTCTACCATCAAGGAGAATGAGTCCTTGGATGATGTTTCTAGAGAACCAATGGATGTGGATGCTTCCCTTCCTGATGCTGGTAATGGTTGTGGTTGGAGAAGTGCTCGTGAGCAACTTCAGCACTGGCAAAGGAACAGGAGAAAGTTGGTAAGCTATGTGCATCTTTCTTCTAGGGACAAGTTGACGATGCTTGAGGAGTAACTTTGCATATATTAATTATGAATGTAACCGATTTCCTGTAACTAGTAAACAAAGGGTCAAAACTCAAATAAAGGATCAAAATTCACATGCAGTGGCAAGTAGGATCCGACTTTGAAATGATAACTGCCAAAATTCGTGCCTATGATGAGATCTTATGGAACTTCTAGAAAATATAATTGTTCCTCTTGACTAGATTTATATGAGCTTCTTGAGCTGATGCCCCTGTTACTCATTTATAACTCTAAGAGTGACCAATATACTAGAGTTGTATTTTATTGTCAAGGGTGCTTGAGCATGCTTTATCTCGTTAGAACTCGTGAAGATCTTAATGTTTTTGGGTTCAAAAGGGTAATGTGAGATTATGAGGAGCCTTTGTGTTTGGAAAAGATGGCATGAAACTGATTATATAATAGGTTGATACCCAAATTAAGTCTTTACTTTTCTCTCTGTGAAGCAGATGTTTGTGCTTAATGGTTTTCAGAACTTGATTTTGATGAATGGTTTCTCTTTGGCATGGAAGACAACCAGTCTTAATGGTACTTCTGTGTTTTGTTGCATCTAAAATGTAAAGGCAGATGCTCTTGTAAATTACTGGATCTGATCGATTGACTGAGATTACATGCTACTGCCACATTTTTAAGCATAGTCGAGATTAGAAATCACCTTTGCCTTGCAAATTGATGCTAGCTTCTTACCCCTTTTTATTCAACAGGCATTTTCCACTGTGGGTACACCTGACTATATTGCTCCTGAAGTTTTACTGAAGAAAGGATATGGCATGGAGTGTGACTGGTATGCTTTATCCTTTATATTTTGCATTTTGGAATGCTTAACTTAGTTGCTATAGGATTTAATCATTATCCTTCACTAAGAATAGATTTTTAATTGTGGAATTTATGTGGAAATCAATGTATTGTGAAGCGTTGTTATGGCCCTTATGGCTAGTAAATGGTTGGTTTTAGCCCTGGTTTCTCATGTCTCAACTCTCAGTGCTCTATCATGTTGTCTTCTTAAACATGATTCTCAAGTCATCATAATAAGTGTTGTGATATATCTACTGCCACTTTGGTAGTGTCTTTTTTAAGGTCCTTCAAATGTAATACTCCTAATGTTCTTGGATACTTGCAGTCTTGTGGATAAGGTTATGTAAATTTCTAGTTCCCTGAAAGGAGGTTCATACCCTTGCCTAGGTGGCATCCATGCTAGGTGGTGGCTATTGTATTTTAAGGTTTCTGCATAATTTTACATTAGATTTTATATGATGAGTTTATGATCATTGAGATGATTCAGATATCGTAACAAATTCTTCGTGTTAGGAATGTAAACTAGCTAGGAATGTGCTGCATGACCAACTGCATATTATCTTAAAGCTGATACTCTCGTTTTATGTAAAATGTAGCAAGTAAATGAAAGGAAGGAGTATAATGCGAGAATCGAGCTTCTTAATGATGAATAATGGTCAAAATTTTGATTATTTCTGTAAAATATACCTGTGAAATGCTTTATTTGGTTAGTATGAGCAGATGAAGGTTTATCACATTTAGATTACTTTTGTTCTTGTCCTTTATGCTTATCTGTTGTATGCAGGTGGTCATTGGGTGCAATCATGTACGAGATGCTAGTTGGTTATCCTCCTTTTTACTCAGATGATCCAATAACAACATGCAGAAAGGTATGTGCTTTACCCTTGTTTGAGGTGTGTCAAATGATCAATAGATCATTGTTGACTAGCTCCTATAATGCTTTTTTGATGTGCTGAATTCCTGGGAAATTGTAAATGCATGTTTAAGTTCATGGGGTGTTGAACACTCATGCAGGCAGACAATGTCATTTAGGGAATTCGTTGTCATCTGCTTCACAGAGAGAAAAGTAAAATAAGGGCATATAGGAAATTCATTGTCATGTGGGATCATATGATTGAGACATTTTACCACTCATGCAAGCAGATAATGTCATATAGGAAACTCATTGTCATCCGGGATCTTATGATTGAAATATGCATCTTTGTAAATAATGAAAGCTCTCTGAATATGTTTTAGATTGTTCACTGGAGGCACTATCTCAAATTTCCAGAGGATGCAAAGTTGACACTTGAGGCAAAGGATCTCATCTGTAGGCTGCTTTGTGATGTTGAACATCGATTAGGCACTGGAGGGGCTGAGCAAATTAAGGTGTGATATGGGTTGAAGTCTAGCCAATTGCTTTTCTTTGACCTATTACTTCTGTTATTTTCTGAATCTAATAAGCATTATCAGGCACATGCTTGGTTTAAGGATATTGAGTGGGATAAGTTGTATGAGATGGAGGCAGCCTTTGTGCCACAAGTTAATGGGGAACTGGATACTCAGAACTTCATGAAATTTGATGAGGTAAGCCAAGAACCTGGTTTTGCCATTTCCGTCCTTTTCATTATTTTGACAAAAGATTGTTCCTTTCACTTTATAGTTTTATCCCCTCTAAGAAATTTCGTGCATAAAAACTTTTGAGATTGTGCAGAAATTGTGATTCTGACAAAGCCTTTGTTATTAAATTGTCAGAAAATTGTTATGGCATTTTGATTGTTTGAAAGGTTGATAAGACGTTGCAATGTTCTTGAGAATAGACCTGCAAGTTTATCTGAGAAAAAACCCAAGAAAGCATTAGAGATTGTAGCATGCCGTTTTCTAGGGAGGGCCTCATACTAGTAATATATTATGTGCTTCACTCTAATTTCGGGGATCAAGCAAAGCAAGCCAGCTAGATTATAGCAAGCAGTATACAAATGGAAAAAAAGGTTATTGCAAAAGCAACCCCCCATGTGCTCTATATGCCATCTTTATAGATGGATATACAGCACATTATCACGTAGAATCCTTTGTGTTGATCCTCTCTTGCTGGACCCCCCTCTGATTTCTTTCACCCAAAATTAGATGCTTCCTCCGTCCCAAAATGATAGGTCACATTTGGATGAGGGGCATTGAAATAAAATGGAGTCTGAAACAGCATATTTCACTTTTTTACATCACCATACCACGTACGTAGTATTTCCTCGGAATTTCAGTTGAGGGTGTCATTGAGGGCAATATCAGAAAGTTGAAATTTTAATTTGCTAATTTTGAAAGTGGCATGTTATATGAGATAGTAAGATAATAATGTGGCCTATTACTTGAGGGCGGAGGGATAATAATAGGTAATATATCATATTAAGAGGAACACCAAGGAGGTGTTAGCCCAATACAACATTTATAGATGTTGCACGGAATCTATTTGAATTTATTTTTATTTCTGCATATGTGAGAGCAGTGAAATACTGAAATTTGCATTATGTTTATTAGTTTTACATACCTGAGGCCTTATTTTTCTAGGATTTGAAGTGGGTACATCCTATCTTCTTCATTGTATGGTTACTATAATAGATGTGCTTACTTCTGCTTGATATGTTCAGGCAAACCCTCCAACACCATCGAGATCTGGATCAGGCCCCTCAAGAAAGGTTAGCTTACTCTGCGACAGCATTATATGACGTTCTCACTAAAATAAATAGGATAAAAGAAAATAAGAGCATTTTGTTTGGTAAATTTCCTCCTGGCATTCTCGGTACAACAATATCAACTATCCATTTTTGGCCTTTAGGGGGTGGTGCCTTTTTGCATGGATTTATGCAGCCTCCTTCAAAAACTTAGACCTGTTGTCTTCTACAACACCTGTGAAGAAAATTTCTTTGCTAAAGGAAATTAATTAAAGAAAGACAACTGAAAAATAGTAGCCAAGCATCTTCCAAGAGTATTAGTGGAAGCGGAAGGTGGTAAACTAGTAAAGTAATATATTCTAGTTGACTGGTGATAAAATACCACAGTATAGGGAAACTTGGAGCATCTACGCATAAGGGAGAGAAAGAAAGAGTTGGGGGGGGAGTAGAGAAGAAGATACATGCATCTTAGGCATTGAGACAAGTGTTAAGTGATATAGCTTGCTATAACATATAATAACAAGTTCTGGAAGTAGCCACTTTTGGACAGAGGGAGCACATCAAAACAGAGCTAGCACCCTTCAATCTCTAGAAAAACTAAATACGATGATTGTTGGCAGAAGCATGTGGGTAGTTAGGATTTGATGGTTAGAATAGTATACTGAGCATTATGCAATCACCGTAGTGCCTCTCATGAGGTATCTATGGTCATCCTGTGAAATGTGACTAGGCATGGTTGGGGAAATCAGAGTTGGAGCATTATGCTTGTATTTGTAGGGAGAAAGTTAAGAGCATTATATACTCATTACAGCAATTGAAATATAAATGACAGTTTGACACTTGGTCAATTCTAATTCTTAAGCTGAGAGAATGACAAATATTTACTA
The DNA here is from genome assembly GCA_947648045.1 of Beta corolliflora. NCBI lineage: Eukaryota > Viridiplantae > Streptophyta > Magnoliopsida > Caryophyllales > Amaranthaceae > Beta > Beta corolliflora. Next base: position 23,885 of record CANSZD010002441.1, read on the forward strand.
CAAGTACCAATCTTAATCTGTTCCATCACATGGTAAAACTTGAATCTGCTTGCTGAAACATTTCTTCTTGAATTTTTGGGTGGTAATTTAAATATTAATATTATGAAGAACTGCTATATAGGAAAAGGAGCATCCACTCCACCAGAAAAAAGAAAAGATTTTTTTTTTTGTTTTTTCTTGTAACATAGTTGAAATTTTGGTGAGTGTATGCACTTTATTGGGACCAGGTGGGATTTACGAGTGTGACTGTTGCTCTCTTCTTACCATCTTAGAAGAGTTAGAACAGTGCTAGTAAGAAGTGTACCACTTTATAGAGGCAATCATGGAGATAGCAGATGGACCAGTTCGCCATTATTAAATTACCTGTCAGATTTCTGTACCTTGCGAACACAGAAAGCATAATGATAAATAATCCATTTATGCATAGTAAAGTTGAAATTGGATATGTTGGCTATTGCAGGATGAGTACTCCAACAAGTTATACATCTGATCTCTATGCATATATCCAATTGTTGTATTTTACCCTCTGCTCACTTGGTGTCTGATGGAGTTATAGTGGCAATGCCTTTTGTTTTTAGCACTAGGCATGGCAATTCACTCCATATCTGATCCAAGTCTGACTTGATTAATCCGGAAATTGTGAAAATTTGATTCGAATCCTTTAGGAGGTGGAGCCTAGAATCTAGATATAATCCGAAACATCAGACCCGGACTGAGTGCTAATTTAACCTTATCATCTTATAGACTAGTTCTGTATTAGAATTGGACAATTATGTTAATATTATTATAAAAGAAGTAATCTATATTATAGTTTTATTATAAAACTGATTTGCGTGATCTTAAGTGATAAAATAGCCTGAATCCGACTCAATCCGACCCTAGGCAAAATAATTCCGATGTAAATCAGATAAATAAAATCCGAGTCTGAATAAGATCCCAATAAAAGTGGGTCGGATATGGAGTTTGTAAAATCTCACCTGATCCCCCTGTTGCCATTCCTAGCAATACCCTTGTTCTTGTTTCAGGCCTTATTTTTTTGTTTTTTTTGTGTTTTTTCCCGTCTAATCTGGTTCCATGAGGTGCTATTCTTATTATCTTTGTTAAATTATTCTCCCAACTCTATTGCAGATGCTGACGTCAAAAGATTTAAGTTTTGTTGGCTATACGTACAAGAATTTTGACGCTGTTAAAGGGCTACATCATTCATTTGGTATCTCCACTCTTCTCTGACTCTTGATGCTATATAATTTTTTGTTGGAAAATTTGTCAGAATAGACCTTTTATGACACTTTTTGTGAGGAACAACCTTTTAAATTTTTTCTGGCTTAAGTAGTAAATTATTTGCGAGAAACAACCTTAAGCCACTTGTAGGCATCATTGTAATGAAGGAATTTAATGAACAATCAACTAAAACTGTAAGCATGAAGCTTTCCTATTTTGTGCATTCATTGTCCATAATGTAGGATTATAAGTACTCTAAGCGGAATTTCATGAATCATATTCATAAGCACTTAAAACATGATCTCATGCATATACATTCAAGGATCACATAATAGTTAAGAATTAACCTTTGACGCGTGATTTCCACAAAGCTCTTCGAGATCCGGAGATAGAACCGCAATTGAGATTCCTCTACTAGGTCCACGAATCCAGATCAATGCTCCACCAATGCTAGTTGGAAGGAAGAGGGACTCTTCTATTTCTTGGAACAGTATTACGTAACTTTAAAAGAGAGAAAAGAGGAGAGAGAAAATAATGAGAGAAAACTGACTGCTTTATTTTCTCACCCACACCTAATTATAGGAACTAATTAGGTTAGGAGTCCTCCCCTTTTCTACCTCCTTGGCCGGTCACTCCTAGAGTCCTACATGGGCTCTAGGTCATTCTTTTATTGATCCGGATTGTGTAAGTGTGACCTTTGTAGGATCCATCTAATTGGGCTTCGGGTTTATTATTTACTAAACCTGAAGTTCTATAGCATCCTCTAGCAAAGCGTATAGACGACCCAATTTAATGAATTTATTATCTCCATAATATGATCCATGTTATATTTAGTAATTGCATTAGAGTCAAGGACACAATTCCTTCACATAAAAAGTTTGATCAAACGTTTAAAAGTGGCTTAAGGTGGTTTCTTGCAAACTAATATGTTTCAAGGTCTTAAGCTGCCAAGAAAAGTTAAAAAGTTGTTTTTCACAAAAAGTGGTAGATAAAAGGTCTGCTCTCACAAAGTTAACGTTCATGTCGTTTTATACTGAATGTACAATCCGTTTCAAGCAGGTGCAATAATTTGTATAACTAAGGTACCATAAGGCTTAAGCAGTGTGTGACAACAATTCGAGAATATATTATCATTTCTGGCGGAAATAGGACATGTTATGGAGAGGGAGAGAGGGAGAGGGTGTGGCGGAAGGGGGAGAGATGAGAGGGGGGAAAGAAAGACTAAGGTGCAGAGACGAGATGGAAAGAAAGACTAATTAAGAGAGAGAGAGAGAGAGAGAGAGAGAGAGATAGTGGGGGAGGGAAGAGGGAGATAGGCAATGAAACTAATTTAAAAAGGACAGCAAGAGGGTATTAACTGTTAACCATAGAGATTGGAGGGCTATGGTTAATGTAATTAGTTATAAAAATTTATGACTGTTCTTATTCTTCTCTGGTAGCTTCCATACCGGCCTTTTTGGTGGAGCATGTGAGAGGATTAGAGGGATTATTTGGCCTGATTTATTTAGAATAGTCCTTATGTTCCTCTAATAATAAAAAGCTGATCTCGTGTCTTCTCTTTACTTGCTTTGATATTGCAGATCGAAAAGGGAGCACTTCACCTAAACGGCCGTCTCTGGATTCTATGTTCAGTAATAATTCTTCTTCCTGATCACTATCAACCCAAACTCTGCTTCCATGTATTACTTTGTTTCAATTTTTTGTTCTGTGTTAAATCTACCATGATGTTTACAGATGAAAATGGGATGGAGTATTCAGCAAAGCACGCAGACGAAATGGATGTACAGATGCTTTCGACAACAGACGATTGCATGTCTCCCGTGAAGAACATGAGAGAGAAACATGGCGTTCTTGTAGAGTTTGTGGCATAAATATGGGGGCTTTACCAAAATGTGATGCTTTTTTATGATTTGCTTCTGAGTGTTCTGCAGCTCCATTGTCATAAATATTTAAGTGTACAGCATTGAGAAACATCAGGTAGAGCCCGATGCACGGTAGGCTTGGCCGAAGTGGAATCTAATGTTAGAAGGGGTTTGTGTAATAGGGACTTTTGTCTCCCTCTTTCTTCATCTTTTTATATATCCTTTTTTTAATTTCCCCAGTTATCTTTTGGCTAGTTGGTTAGAAATTCATGAGTCTATAGAATTTGGTCCTGGCTGCCCAGGTTGGCTAGTGTAGGGATTAGTGAAATGCCTTCTCTAGTGGCAGTTTCTGGTCGCTGTTTTGAACTGTGTGGGGGAGACTAGAAACAAACTGTAACATTGTAACAAATTATGAAAACTTGGAAGTATAAACTGAGCTTCTAATTTACTGGATATGTAATGTAAGACATCTGAGGTAACATTTTTGTATTGACTAGTGTGAACTGCTTTCAAAATACTATCATTTTTCAGAGTGATAGAAATACTATTTGTCACTTATCCATCTTTCTGGGCAAATTATATTATGCTCATGGCTTTCTACTCCCAATTTGAAGCTCATTGATGAATTTATTAATTGAGTGTTTAAGAATTATCAAAATGACCTTCAAATTGAGTTTTATCAATATGCTCATGACAACTAATGAACTGTTTCTCCAAAAACTACTAGTTAAAGTTCTACCAATTAGAGTTCATCATAATGAACTTCCAGATTGAATTTTATTAGTAAGTTATACACTTACAACCACAAATGAAGCATCATTTGAGGTTTATTGGTGTATTTTCTTTTGATTAAATATGTATATTGATGTAATTCATTTTATAGTAGTTTGTGGAATATTTTATAGGTCTTTGGCGCACCAAAGCTACTGATTTATGAAGTTTGACCACCATGAATTGGTGCGGGCGCACCGAGCACGTGTGTGGGCGGACCTTGAGAAACAGGTATGGGCGCACCCTTCTGGTTTTGCTCAGTCGGACACCTCAACGTAAAACGTGCATAACTCCTTCGTTTTAGATCCAAATCAAGCTTATGACTAGTCGTTGGAACGCTATCGAAACGAGCTTTCACCTCCAACTGGAATTACCTTCAACCGATGTGTGGTTTTGGAGATATGTCCATTTGAGCGCACCATTTCTAAACTTGGGCCTAATTTCATTGCTTCTTTACTGACTCTACAACTCGTAGCCATCTTAGGTAGTCCCACCTATATTAAGAACATGTCAAAATAAGATGAAAGCAAATGTACTAGAAATCCGGTCAAAAATGACAGAATAACTAGCAAAATGTCACTTTGATCAAGAATGATCAAGTGAATGAAATTGAAGGGAAAATGGAGAAGAAAGAGGGAAGAAAGGGCATAAAGAGGATCAAAATGAGATAAAAAGAGTCCATAAAGTACATTAAAATGAACTTATCAAAAATTCATCACATACCCCCCCAATTTTTAAAAAAATCCACAGGATGCCCTTAATGACTAACGGTCATTAACTTCGTTAGTCGTTAGTCCCTAATTGACGTATTTAACCTACTAACCTTTACTTACATATCTCCTACTCTCTTTCCCTAACCCAGTTAACTACAATTTACCCCTCTCACCTCTTCACGCTTTCCATCACCTCCACCACCCAACACTCTCTCTCCTCTCACTATCACCATCGTCACCAGCTCCACCCAACCTCCCCCTTCACCCACCATCTACGACCACCGTTCTCCCCCTGCCTGTACCAACCACCACAAACCTACCGCTTCCACCACCCCGCACACGACCTCGCCTCCCATTTGACCACCAACCCAACCACCCATAGCCTTCTGACAATAATCAAATGCAATCCAATCCACGAAATAATTTGATCTATGGACAGCGTTGTTGTGATAAAGGTCGTAGTCTGCAGCACCCTAACCACCCAACTAGCCATCGTCATCCAATACCAACGCATCGGATGCCATTACCCTGTACCTCAAAACCACCAACCAAATGCCAAAACCACCATGCAAACCTCAAAATCACCACTCAAATGCCAGATTCACCTGCCAAACCCTCAAAAACTACCATCTGAACCCCGCAACCACTAGCCACCCTCGATAACCACCACCAAAACCCCATAACCTGAGTCGTCAACCTAAACTACGGATCCCCAATTCCATCCGCCAGATATGTTGACCGTTCATCATCACCACATGCAGGTCAGATTTACAAGTCCGATAGAGAAAAGCGAATGGAGTTCAGAGAAGGTGAAGCGTCGGGGAACAATGTGGTAAGGGTAAATGATATGATTCCGCGAACGGAATCTGCTTAGCTTCGAATAACCTTCACTCAGTTAATCTCCACTAAGGGTTCTAATTCACTTTTAGGGCTTCACTCACCTTAAACTTGAATTAGGAAAGGATTTGAGATTGGTTTATTAGCTTCACTCACTAACTCACGCAAATCTCGCTTAGTTTTAGGTTTCACTCGCCTAAATCTAAGGTTCTTGTATTTAGATTCACTCTCTAAAAACAATGAAATCTTGGAATTAAGTACGTCCAAAATCAGTCATAAACTTACGTTTAATCTTTAAACAAAAACAACTCCTCCTTTATTAATTTGGCCGAATAGCCTATTTATAGGGAGCAAATAATCCTAAACTGATTAGAACTATTAAAACACAGTAACCTAAACCTAGTAGAACTAGCAAAGCATAAAAGATAAACAAAAACAATAACAAACTAATCTATCTCTAATCACACGGCTATGTGACTAGAATCCTTGTGTAAATCAAACTCTAATTAACACAAAGTCCTAATGCTACTATAATTCTACTCCAATTAGAATCCTAATCCAACTAGGATTTGGAATTCTAACCCAACTAGAATTACAACTTAAAGACTCCTAACAGAACTAGGAGTTCTAATCCTACTAGGATTAGGATTTCAAGAGTCCTATTCCTACTAGAATTAGGAAAACCACCAAGTCTCCTAACAGAACTAGGAGTACTTTTCAAAATTCTTTCTAAGAGAGACTAAGCTATTCAAATCCACATCATACTCTCCCTCTTAGAAACGAACTTGTCCTCAAGTTCCATAGTCATAACATGGAACCAAATCGGCAAAGACTCAAGGATGCACACACGCCATCTCCAAGCAAGACTTGGAACGTATCATAATTCTCCCTATGTACAACCTTGAACGGACCTTCTTCAATAGGCTCGGTTTTCCCCTTTGCATTGTGGTGGACCTTTTTGTGCACTCAACGACGCCCATACATAGTCACCAATCTCGAACGGTGGCTTTTGCCATGCGTGCAACACATCTTTGCTCCCTTTTCTTTTCCTTGCGTTGCTTGCGGTTCATGCCTTTCATAGTGTCTTCATCTCCCACCAACGAAACCATAGTAACCCCATCAGTAGTCTTTGACGCCACTTTAGGTGGTAATGGCTTCAAACTCACCCGTTTTCCCTCATGCATCACCGAAACCACATTCTTTTTAGCCAAGTAAACCATGTCACGATCAAACTGCCATGGCCTCCCAAGTAAGATAGCACACGCATCCATAGGCACCACATCACACCAAACCTCATCCTTAAACTCACCAATAGAAAAATTAACGAGAGCTTGCTTAGCAACCGCCACTCCTCCATTGTTAGTCAACCAGTTTAGTTTGTAGGGATGAGCATGTGGTCGTGTTTCTAAAGCCAATGTATCCACCATCTTCATTGAGCACACGTTAGTACACGAACCATTGTCCACAATGACTGAACAACTACGACCATCCACCAAGCACCTAGTTTGAAAAAGATTCTCCTTTGCGCCAAATCATCCAAAGGATTGGTTTGGACATGAAGCACCTTCCTCACCACAAGTGTTTCATGATCCGGAGCTGGTTCAATCAATGGACGCCCCTCTAAATCCTCCAAGTCCATGTCATCATCCTCCATAGACTCCTTACTCCCTAATAACGCCAAAGCATACCTAGCATCCTTCTCTTCTAATTCAGCAAAAGCCCGTGAAGTCATAAACAACAACTACAACAACAACTAAGCCTTATTCCCAAAGTGATTTGGGGTCGGCTAACATGAATCGTCAACTGAAACCGTCACCAAGGGAGATGGCATCGCCAAGAGTGATAAAAAGGTTTTTTTTTTTTAAAGCAAGGTCTACACCAACAAGTTTTAAAAGAGGTTTTCAACAAAAGGCTTTAATACCAACACAATTGAGAAAAACAAATAAATGCAGAAATCACACCCCTTCCTCCACATGGATCCGCCCCTCCACTCACTTCCATCCAACGTCATGCTCTCCTCAATCCCAAGTAACCTCATATCACTTTCAATTACCTTCATCCAAGTCATCTTAGGTCTTCCCCTACCCCTTACAACTTGGTTACTCCTCCACTCTTCAATTCTTCTCACCGGTGCATCACCTGATCTCCTTTTCACATGACCAAACCATCTTAACCGATTCTCCCTCATCTTTTCTTCAATGGATGCAACTCCAACTTTTTCCCGGATCACTTCATTTCTTAATCGGTCTTTCCTTGTGTGGCCACACATCCACCGCAACATACGCATCTCCGCCACGTTCATCTTATGGACGTGGCATTGTTTCACCGCCCAACATTCGGTGCCATATAACAAAGCAGGGCCTAATTGCCGCGTACGGTAGAACTTTCCCTTCAAGCTTTGGGGAATGCCGGAATCACACGGGAATCCGGTGGCGCGTTTCCACTTTAACCAACCCGCGTTAATTCTATGAGCCACGTCTCCATCCAGTTCTCCATCCTTTTGGAGAATGGATCCTAGGTAACGGAAGACGTTCGATCCTTGAACCACTTTGCTATCCAAAGTGACCGCCCTCGCCTCGTTGCTTGTAACCCCACCGAACTTGCACTCCATATACTCCGTCTTACTTCTCGCTCAATCTAAAACCCGGGCTTCTAATGTATGTCTCCACAATTCCAACTTTCTCTCAATACCTTCCTTTGTTTCATCAATCAACACAATATCATCCGCAAACATCATACACCATGGTATATCATCTTGAATTGACCTCGTTAGTTCGTCCATGACTAGGGCAAAGAGAAAGGGACTAAGTGCGGAACCTTGATGCACTCCGATGGTAATAGGAAACTCTTTCGTCCTCCCCACCGTAGTCCGCACACTCGTAGTTGCCCCCTCATACATATCCTTGATGATATCTATATATTTTTGTGGAACACCTTTCCTTGCCAACGCCCACCAAAGTATTTCTCTTGGTACTCTATCATATGCCTTCTCCAAATCAATGAAAACCATATGTAGATCCTTCTTCCTATCACGGTAATGTTCCATTGTTTGTCTTAAGAGGTGGATGGCCTCTATAGTCGATCTTCCAGGCATAAATCCAAATTGGTTCTCCGATATCTCCACATGTTTCCTAAGTCTTTGCTTCAATCACCCTTTCCCGCAGTTTCATCGTATGACTCATTAGTTTGATTCCTCGGTAGTTGGTACAATCTTGTACATCGCCTTTGTTCTTATACAAAGGAATCAAAGTACTCTTCCTCCATTCTAATGGCATTTTGTTGTGTCTCCAAATCATGTTGAAGAATGTTGTCACCATTCGATTCCTCTCCCCCTAAACACCTCCAAACTTCGATAGGTATGCCATCTGCCCCGTAGCTTTCTTCAATCCCATCTTTTTAATGCCGCAACGACTTCTCCCTTTTGAATCCTCCTCATAAACTCTCGATTTAACATACTTGGCGGAATGTGTACATCCCCGATGTCTTGTGCTTTATCACCGTTGAACAAGGTATCAAATACGACCTCCACCTATCCTTTATCTCTTCATCCTCCACAAGCACTCTTTGGTCCACACCCTTGACACATTTTACCTTTCTTATGTCTCTTGTCTTCTTGTCCCTCATACGCGCAATTCTATAAATGTCTTTTTCACCTTCTGTCGTATCCAATCTTGCATAAAGCTCTTTGTTTACCTGTGCTTTAGCTTCCCGTACTGCCTTCTTGGCTTCTTTTCTCGCCTCTTTGTACTTCTCATAGTTCACAAGCCCGTGAAGTCATCACTCTTCTATTTGGGCACTCAGATTTGTAGGACAATATGTTGAGTGTGTCTGTTCCCAGGCCACATATGGATATGAGCATGAATCAGGTAGGTATAGGTATAAAGAAAAGTCTCACGCGGAAGATCGGGAAGAGAGAATGAATTTGTCAGCAAGGTCGGTGGTTGAAGATCATTATGTACATGTTTATACTGAACCAGTGGTTGAGGTTCTATCTGTGAGTCTCCGCAACCGCAACCAGGAATTGAAATCGGGACCAGAATGTTGGCAGGTCTATGGTTCTATACATGTCCAAGACGGGGACGGGCCTTATCTATGAAAGAATTGAAGTTGAAGATGAGCCGGAGATAATCCCTGTTGAGGGTCCCTTAAAACTAAATGGGCCTCAACTCTCAAGATGTTATGTCAATGGATGAACCCATCATTTTCATGTCGAAAGGTTTTCCATCATTCCTGGTTTAAATTGACTTTTCATTGGTGTCAACCGTTTTCGCTGGATCAATCAAAGACTCAACCAAATTTTCGTTACTTGCGTGACATCTTGTTTGTCTTCCCGAGGTCAATAGAGGTCCAATCATATCATGTAGTAGAGGTGTTCTCGGTCTATATAGGTCGTGAAAATGACCAACAGTTGAGTCTATATGGCATGATAAGCTTTGGTGGCTCTTTGGGCTTTATTAATCTCTTCGATAGAGACAAGAGTAATCCGTATATCTTACCTCCTGGCTGCAACATATTACCCTTACAAGGTCCCACATCTGCTCTCCTCCCAGGGGACAGTCATGCCTTTGGTAATAGATCTTAAGGATGTTGATGGTCGTGTGTCCATTAGAGGGCTAGAGATTATATTTCAAGAGTGAGGACAATCCCTTGGTGAAACCCTGTAAGGATTTTGACCTCTGTGGTTGCTACACCATACGATTCCACCTTGCTTATTAATGTAGATTTCAGCTGCCACTCAACAGGTTTCACTGAACGATTAAACGAGACTCGGAAATTTCAATTTCACACTGGTTTTTCTGATGATTAATGCGCTCATTCAGGGAGATGAAGTTGGCATCAATATCACCGTAAAATGGGGTCTTGCATGAGTTGGTTCATCTACATTTCTCTTTTATGCTGATTAGTTAGCTACTGTTTATCTTCTTATTTTGGGTTAGCATGTTAAGTAGATAATTAGTTTCTTCCAACTGTAATAATCGTTATATTTATCAAAAAACAAGTTTTGTTCACCTCTAATTTTCTGATGCTGTTTATGGTTGACAATCGTTGTATTTAGCAAAAAAACAAGTTTTGTTTACCTCCAATTTTCTGATGCTGTTTATAGTTGACTTTGGTTTTCGTGGTCTGTCTTCTGCTTCACTCTTGGACATTCATACACTAACTTTTCTTGTGTTAGTGGTGGGTTTCCTAGAAATTTTTGTGTGGATGATTTGCAAACTTGAGAGGGAGATTTTACACGTCTACCTCCTAGGGCATGCATGGATATTGGAATAGCACGCAATTGATTTAATGATTGATATGACTCCATGGTTCATGCTCCATTCAGCCAGCTGATTGCGTGTGCTCGTTACGCATGATTAAGTCATGAGCTTGGTTTAGATGCTTGCTTGGACATAACCTGTGAATCAGGAGGGGTTCTTAATGTTGTTGCTGCTTTTCTGGAGGAGAAATTCTTCATTAATGTGGGGGATTGTTTGAATATTCAGGTAGTAATATGATTTATGAAGAATTTTTTTACATTAACGTGGGGGATTCTTATATCTTGGATATAAGATGTATATGCATAATGGATGTATGATATGTTGTTCATTGCAGGATGAGTACTCTAACAAGTTGTAAATCTGATCTCTATCATATATCCAATTGTTGTATTGTACCCTGTGCTCATTTGGTGTCTAATGGAGTATACAGGCAATGCTTTTTGTTTGTAACACCCTTGTTCTTGTTTCAGTCCTCATTTTCCACTTTTATCTGTTTTTTCCCTCTAATCTGGTTTTACGAGGTGCTATTTTTATTATAGTTGTTGAACTAGTTTTTAGACTCGGGCTATGCCCCGGATAATTATAATTTTCATTTATTAGTATTTTACTTTAAAATTATAACACCAAACATTTAAAATTATAGTATGTGTGTTTACATGAAGTAAACACTCTAAGGGTCATAGCATCGCTTAGCTTTAGAGCATCATTATTGGTGAATGAAAAAAAAGATCATCCCACTCTCTTTCTAACTTTCTCTCTCTAAAAAATTACATCCCACAATTTTTTCCCACTTTCTTCTTAACAATGAACCAAAAAAAAGATCATCCCAACTACTTTTACCCACCCAACTACCTTTTTACCCCACCCAATTATTTTTTCTCTCTCATCACCCAACCACCACTATATAATATTTTTATTATTTACTTTTTAATAATATTTAATATTTATTACTAATTGATAAAAAATTAATTAAATAAATACATAATTAGCGTTTTTAGCATTAACTAAATTAAATGTACAAAAATATTGTTTATTTTTTTTAGAGTGTAAAAGTGGAAGATATTTCATATAAAATAAGCAAAATTATAGAAAATTAGTAAATAGCTAAAAAAAAAAGTTGTCCAAAATATTACAAAATGGGTCTCTATTTGTAGATCTCTGAAAAATAGAGCCATTGGTAATTTTTTTATTTTTTTTGGCCTCGTATTTTTTAAGATATTGCATTTTTAATATTTGTAATTGTATTATTTATCTAACCTGTCAGAATTTAACAAGTGTCAAATTCTGACGCGCGCGTCAGAAATCTGATGAAAGATAATTTTTTTGGCTTTCTCTCACTAAACGAGTTTTGGTGGCTCACCAAAACTCGTCCGCTTGGTGGGGAAAGCCAAAAAAAATTATATTTTAGCAGATCAGGCGGTGGGTCCCACTCCCACGCCTGATCATGGTTTCAATCGTCCCATACAAAACCTCCCAACTTCATTGCAGATGCTGACGTCAAAAGATTGAAATTTTGTTGGCTATACGTACAAGAATTTTGACACTGTTAAATAGTTACATCATTCATGTGGTATCCCGTATCTCCATTCTTCCTTGACTCTTGATGCTATAATTTTTTGGTAGATTTGGATTAAGCTTATTTGAAGGTAATAGAGACTTTTGTCTCCCTCTTTCTTCATCTTTTTATATATATATATATATATATATATATATTTTCTAATTTTCCCCAGTTATCTTTTGGCCAGTTGGTTAGAAAATTCACGAGTCTGTAGAATTTGGTCCTGGCTGTAGTGTAGGGATCAGTGAAATGCTTTCTCTAGTGGTAGTTTCTGGTTGCTGTTTTGAACTGTGTTGGGACTAGAAACAAACTGTGTAACATTTGTAACAGAGTATGTAAACTTGAAAATATAAACTGAGCTTCTAATTTACTGGATATGTAATGTAAGACATCTGGTACAACATTTTTGTATTGCCTTGAATTGGCCCTTTCCTAAGAGGTAGCGTGAACTGCTTTTAATATACTAGCATTTCTCACATTTCACTATTTGTCCGTTATACATATATATGGTCATACTATTATTTTTACTAAATGCAATTCTTTGACGTTCACGCTCCATAATATGCAACTTTGACCTTTAGTAAAATTCTGAGAATTTGGTATTTTAAAAATATGCATTATGGCTAATCTAATATCTTACATACACACACTTTGTTATAGATATGAAGATATCAATGAATAAAAACTGAACGAACTATATATATATGTATATATATATATATGTATACATATGTATATATATATAGAACTTTTTGTTGGGAAAGACCTATTAAAATAGCTATTTTGTTAGGAAAGATCTAATAAAAACTTTTTAATTGAAAAAGACCTATTATATAATCTTTACCTGTTCTTAAGCACACCTCAATATTTTCCGGCCAAAAAGTCAATTTTTCCGATGTTGACTTGTTTCGCCTCCCTTTCTCAATAAATGGGACCAACCTATTCTTTTTTTCCCCTACCATAATCCCTTAAAATGGGAAGCAAGAGGAAAGGGTTTGGTAGGGTTAATGGATTAGGATAGAAAACAAAATGTTGGTGTTATTTAATGAGAAGAGGAGGGGAAGAAAAGTCAATGCCAGAAAATTGACTTTTTGTCCCAAAAATATTGAGGTGGTCTTATGTAACAAAGGGAAGTATTATAATAGGTATTTTTGAGCAAACAATATGTTGGTGTTATATATATATATATATATATATATATATTGTTAGAATAAATAGAAATTAACAAGGGTCACAAGATAACAATCTTCTAGGCGTGGATCACTTTCCCAAAAGTAATATTCCGACCCTAATCGTAAAGCACGGGTTCACGGAATTCACCTTCGAGATACAAAGAAGAAACAATAGTGGTCACGCTTACTATGAACACTATTCAATGAAAATGAGTTTGTGAGATTTTGTAGAGATGAAGAATTTCTGATTTTTGATCTTTAGAGTTTGTATGCAAAAGAGAGAAGTTATTTTCTCAACCCTTTCATCATATGAGAGACCTCATATATATAACAATGCTACAACGCTTCAGAAAATCCGAAACATTACATTGACAAACCGTCAAAACACGCGAAATCACGCAAAGAGCAACGAAAGACAGAGACATCGTCGCGAGTCGCGACGAGCATCGCGAGTCGCGAAGCTCCCGGCTTGTCGCGAGGCGCGACGGTGGTCGCGAGTCGCGACCAGCCCTTCCCTCCCAGTCCGCCTTGCTGCTGGCCGGGTTCGAGCAAGCTATGCCTATCGCCACCGCGACGGGGGTGCGAGCAAGCCCACCGGTCACAAGCATGATCTTTGTCCCCTACTCGCATGTTATATTACATATATTGTTTGAGTAACGACACCATTACCAAGTGACTCAAACTATATATCATGAACTAAACTAACTTTATACTCTAAATCTCCAACAATCCTCCCCCATTTAGAGTATACATAAATAGTTATTGCACAAACATCATCATAACAAAACAACCTCATGCATAAATGAAAGTGTACAAAGACTTGAACTTCCACTTAGTATAATACACATTCCAAGCATTCGTATCCAAATGGTGTCGATAAACGATTGAACCATTAGCAACACATAATGAAAACTTGAAGATATTACACACACAAGATTAACTACTCATTTTCAATATATACTTGACACTAATTAGCCATGTGTCCATATCAATTCATAAGTGCATCAAAGCTATGCCTCACTAGCTTCTGAAGCGGCCAAACTTCGCACTTACATAGGTAGATCTCTTAGAAAAGCATGCTCCTGTGACAAAGCACAATGTCAAGAGACCTATTAAGATTAAACAACCTCTTAAATCATCACAGATTTAAAGAACTTTACCTTGGATGATTATACAAGTTCTTTCAACCATCAAATAAGGAAATTAATCTTATTGAACTCAAGACCCAACGTCTTATTGGGCGTTAAGTTAAGATTCCCTTACTCGTGATTTCCAAAAGGCACCAATCCTAAACCGATTGCCATCCTCTTTACCGTATCTCTAGCTAGCGCCTTAGTGAAACAATCCGCTAGATTATACGTAGTTCTCACATAGTCAACAGTGATAGCACTATCTTTAATAAGTCCTTGGACATAACTATGTCTCACACCAATGTGTCTTGACTTACCATTATACACTTGACTATAAGCTCTTGCCAATGCTGCATCACTATCACAATGTATAGCAATAGGTGATATTGGTTTTGGCAACAAAGGTATCTCAAACATGAGATTCCTTAACCACTCGGCTTCTTTGCTTGCCGATGACAGAGCTATAAACTCCGATGTCATTGAGGAATCCGCAATGCAAGTTTGTTTCTTGGAAGCCCAAGATATCGCACCTCCCCCAAGGAGGAATGTCCATCCACTCGTGGAGGAATGATCTTCTCTATTGGAGATCCAACTTGCATCCGAATACCCTTCTAAAACCGAAGGATATCCACTATAGGACAAACTATAGTCCATGGTTTTCCTCAAGTACTTTAACACTCGACGAATAGCTTGCTAATGTTCCATACTAGGATTACTAGTATACCTACTTAATTTCCCTACCGCAAATGCGATATCCGGCCTAGTACTCGTCATAGCATACATCAAACAACCTATAACCCTCGCATACTCAAGTTGAGACACGGCATTGCCATCATTTGGCAATAATTTTTCACTTGGGTCCATAGGAGTTGAAACAAGAGAGCAATCACTAACATTAAACTTCTTGAGCACTTTCTCGATATAATGAGATTGTGACAAGATCAATTTTCCATTGTCTCTCTTAATTCTTATACCTAAGATGACATCTGCCTCCCCCAAATCTTTCATGGAGAATTGTGAAGATAGAAAAGATTTTGTCCACTCAACTTGTGACAAATCCGTTCCAAATATCAACATGTCATCTACATATAGACAAATCATGACACCATTACCGTTGTCATCAAATTTGCTATAAACACACTTTGTCCGAATTATTCAATTTGAAACCATTAGACAACACAACCTCATCAAACTTTTGATGCCATTGCTTAGGTGCTTGTTTTAGCCCATACAAAGATCTAATCAACTTCGCATACTTTATGCTCTTGACCTTTCACGACAAACCCTTCCGGTTGTCGCATGTAAACCTCTTCCTCTAGTTCTCCATTCAAGAACGCCGTCTTGACATCCATTTGATGGATCACAAGCTTATGAATAGCCGCAAGAGCTATTAATAACCTTATAGTGGAGATTCTAGCAACGGGTGCATATGTATCGAAATAATCAATACCCGGTTTTTGTGAGAAACCTTGAGCCACTAAACGGGCTTTGAACTTATCAATAGTTCCATCTACTTTCATTTTCTTTTTGAAAATCCATTTACACCCTATTGGTTTACACTTAGGAGGTAAATCAGCTAAAACCCAAGTGTTATTTCCCATGATGGAATCCATCTCATCATCAATTGCCTCTTTCCAAAAAGCGGCATCTTGAGACCTCATAGCCTCATTAAACGTTAAAGGATCCTCTTCCACATTAAATATATATGGAAACTTAGTCACTATGGAACTCCTTGATCCTTCAACCAAATATACATGAAAGTCCAGGGCCGAAAGATTTCTCTTTTCTCGCCCTTTACTTCTCCTAGGTTGTGATGATGTTGATGCAACATTCTCATCAAGAGTTTGTTCATCAACTTCTTGATCAATGTTAGTTTGATCAAGTCCAATTCCTTGATCAATGTTAATTTGATCAATTGCTTGAATATTGGTATTGGGAGTAATATCCTTTGGTCTAGGAATTGATGAATATCGATTTTCATTAAAAATTGCATCTCTTGACTCCACAATAGTGTGAATTGACCAAAAGTCATTTTGTTCTATAACATAGAACCTATAGGATTTGCTATGAAGAGCATACCCTATAAAGATGCACTCAACTCCCCTTTCACCCAACTTTTTACGTTTGGGTTCCGGCACTTTTACAATTGCACGACATCCCCAAACCTTGAGATAACTCAAGTTTGGTTTTCTTTTATACCAAAGTTCATATGGGGTAACCTCGTTCTTTTTCATTGGAACTCGGTTTAAAATATGACAAGCTGTTAACATAGCTTCACCCCAAAAACCATCACTTAAACCCGAATAGGATAACATAGAATTTACCATTTCTTGCAAAGTTCTATTCTTTCTTTCGGCTATACCATTTTGTTGTGGTGTATAAGCCGCTGTAGTTTCATGTATAATGCCAATAGATTGAAAATAACTCGGGTCATAGAATTCACCACCCCTATCGGTTCTAAACCGTTTAACTTTGTCACTAAGTTGCAATTCAACTTCAGTTTTATAGATCTTAAACTTATCAAGGGCTTCATCCTTAGTAAATAACAAGTATACATAACAAAACCGAGAGTAATCATCAATAAAAGTTATCATGTATTTCTTGTTTCCCAAGGAAGGAGTGCTATGAAAATCACATAAATCACTATGCACCAAATCAAGCAATGAAGTATCTTTTTCCACATTGTTTGGAAAAGAATTTCTAGTTATCTTTGTTAACATGCATGTTCTACACTTCTCTATACTTGGATCAAAAGAGGGAATCAAATCATGCTTAGACATGGAATACAACTTTTTATAGTTAACATGACCAAGCCTATTATGCCATAGAGAAGAATTGTCATTAACAACAAAGCAAGTATCTTTCAAAGCATTCAAAATACTTAGTTTGAACATACTATTACAAAGATAACCAAGTCCTACAAATGTACCACCCTTAGACAATATGAATTTATCAGCTTCAAACACCATCTTAAAACCTAACCGATTCAAGGTAGCACCGGAGACTAAATTTCTCCTAAGTTCCGGAGCATACAAAACATCTCTTAAAATAAGAGGCTTTCCGGAACTAAACACTAATTCTACTTGTCCTACACCTAGAACTTTAGCCGTAGAATCATTGCCCATGTAAAGAACTTCTCCATTCTCAACCTCTTTGAAAGTCTTGAATAGAGACCGCTCCTTGCATACATGTCTTGATGCTCCCGAATCGATCCACCATGAACAATCATCCCGTACACAAAAGATTTCGGAAATCATACACACAAAATTCGGATTTGAATTAAGTGAAACTTGTGTACACATACCTTGCTTGGTATGGGTTTGGCTAGACTCGCCATTCCCACCATTCTTTTTGTTCATCTTCTTCTTCCAAATGGTGCAATCCTTCTTAAAATGACCGGGCTTTCCACATTCCCAACAACCTCGTTGAGCACCTCCACCAAACTTAGGCTTCTTGCCATAGTTGCCTTTGGTGAAATTGTTAGCCCTCTTCTTAGGATTAGAAGACTCCTTTGATTTACCATCCTCCACCATGTTAACGGTGGAAGAATTAGGATTGACATCCTTTTGTCCATCTTGGACCCGAATGCCCTCTTCAATCCGAAGATGAGCACCCAATTGTTCAACATTCATATCGTCTTTCTTATGCTTAAGGGAATTTCTAACATCCTTCCAACCGGGTGGTAATTTATCAATTATAGAGGAAACAACAAAGGTTTCATCCATCACAATGTTGTGTTGCTTAAAACTCCCTAAGATTCTTTGAATTTCATGGAATTGCTCCATTACCGACCTAGAGTCTACCATTTTAAAAGCATTGAAATTACTAACAAGAAATTTCTTACTAGAAGCATCTTCGGCCATGTATTTACTTTCTAGTTCTTCCCAAAGAATCTTAGCGGATTCAACAAATTGATAAATATCAAACAAAGCATCGGACATACCGTTAAGGATGTGGCCACGACATATATAGTCATCATTCTCCCATTTGCTCCTCCTCCGAAGTTCTTCAACAGTTTCATTTTCCCCTTCCTCGGGTTTGGGAGTGCTCAAAACATACGCCACACTTAACGAAGTGAGAAGGAAATGCATCTTCTTCTGCCATCTTCGAAATCCAACACCTTCGAACTTGTCAAGTTTGTGAAAATTTGCAGACATTTCACGAATTGAAGTCATCTTGCTATTATATTACTTTTGGATTGTTAGAATAAATAGAAATTAACAAGGGTCACAAGATAACAATCTTCTAGGCGTGGATCACTTTCCCAAAAGTAATATTCCGACCCTAATCGTAAAGCACGGGTTCACGGAATTCACCTTCGAGATACAAAGAAGAAACAATAGTGGTCACGCTTACTATGAACACTATTCAATGAAAATGAGTTTGTGAGATTTTGTAGAGATGAAGAATTTCTGATTTTTGATCTTTAGAGTTTGTATGCAAAAGAGAGAAGTTATTTTCTCAACCCTTTCATCATATGAGAGACCTCATATATATAACAATGCTACAACGCTTCAGAAAATCCGAAACATTACATTGACAAACCGGTCAAAACACGCGAAATCACGCAAAGAGCAACGAAGACGGAGACATCGTCGCGAGTCGCGACGAGCATCGCGAGTCGCGAGCTCCGACTTGTCGCGAGGCGCGGCCGGTGGTCGCGAGTCGCGACCCAGCCTTTCCTCCCGGTCCGGCTTACAGCTGCTGGGTTCGAGCAAGCTATGCCTACTGCCACCGCGACGGGGTGCGAGCAAGCCCACTGGTCACAAGCATGATGCTGTCCCCTACTCGCATGTTATATTACATATATTGTTTGAGTAACGACACCATTACCAAGTGACTCAAACTATATATCATGAACTAAACTAACTTTATACTCTAAATCTCCAACAATCCTCCCCCATTTAGAGTATACATAAATAGTTATTGCACAAACATCATCATAACAAAACAACCTCATGCATAAATGAAAGTGTACAAAGACTTGAACTTCCACTTAGTATAATACACATTCCAAGCATTCGTATCCAAATGGTGTCGATAAACGATTGAACCATTAGCAACACATAATGAAAACTTGAAGATATTACACACACAAGATTAACTACTCATTTTCAATATATACTTGACACTAATTAGCCATGTGTCCATATCAATTCATAAGTGCATCAAAGCTATGCCTCACTAGCTTCTGAAGCGGCCAAACTTCGCACTTACATAGGTAGATCTCTTAGAAAAGCATGCTCCTGTGACAAAGCACAATGTCAAGAGACCTATTAAGATTAAACAACCTCTTAAATCATCACAGATTTAAAGAACTTTACCTTGGATGATTATACAAGTTCTTTCAACCATCAAATAAGGAAATTAATCTTATTGAACTCAAGACCCAACGTCTTATTGGGCGTTAAGTTAAGATTCCCTTACTCGTGATTTCCAAAAGGCACCAATCCTAAACCGATTGCCATCCTCTTTACCGTATCTCTAGCTAGCGCCTTAGTGAAACAATCCGCTAGATTATACGTAGTTCTCACATAGTCAACAGTGATAGCACTATCTTTAATAAGTCCTTGGACATAACTATGTCTCACACCAATGTGTCTTGACTTACCATTATACACTTGACTATAAGCTCTTGCCAATGCTTGCATCACTATCACAATGTATAGCAATAGGTGATATTGGTTTTGGCAACAAAGGTATCTCAAACATGAGATTCCTTAACCACTCGGCTTCTTTGCTTGCCGATGACAGAGCTATAAACTCCGATGTCATTGAGGAATCCGCAATGCAAGTTTGTTTCTTGGAAGCCCAAGATATCGCACCTCCCCCAAGGAGGAATGTCCATCCACTCGTGGAGGAATGATCTTCTCTATTGGAGATCCAACTTGCATCCGAATACCCTTCTAAAACCGAAGGATATCCACTATAGGACAAACTATAGTCCATGGTTTTCCTCAAGTACTTTAACACTCGACGAATAGCTTGCCAATGTTCCATACTAGGATTACTAGTATACCTACTTAATTTCCCTACCGCAAATGCGATATCCGGCCTAGTACTCGTCATAGCATACATCAAACAACCTATAACCCTCGCATACTCAAGTTGAGACACGGCATTGCCATCATTTGGCAATAATTTTTCACTTGGGTCCATAGGAGTTGAAACAAGAGAGCAATCACTAACATTAAACTTCTTGAGCACTTTCTCGATATAATGAGATTGTGACAAGATCAATTTTCCATTGTCTCTCTTAATTCTTATACCTAAGATGACATCTGCCTCCCCCAAATCTTTCATGGAGAATTGTGAAGATAGAAAAGATTTTACATCTGCTTTACGATTAGGGTCGGAATATTACTTTTGGATTGTTAGAATAAATAGAAATTAACAAGGGTCACAAGATAACAATCTTCTAGGCGTGGATCACTTTCCCAAAAGTAATATTCCGACCCTAATCGTAAAGCACGGGTTCACGGAATTCACCTTCGAGATACAAAGAAGAAACAATAGTGGTCACGCTTACTATGAACACTATTCAATGAAAATGAGTTTGTGAGATTTTGTAGAGATGAAGAATTTCTGATTTTTGATCTTTAGAGTTTGTATGCAAAAGAGAGAAGTTATTTTCTCAACCCTTTCATCATATGAGAGACCTCATATATATAACAATGCTACAACGCTTCAGAAAATCCGAAACATTACATTGACAAACCGTCAAAACACGCGAAATCACGCAAAGAGCAACGAAAGACAGAGACATCGTCGCGAGTCGCGACGAGCATCGCGAGTCGCGAGCTCCAGCCTGTCGCGAGGCGCGACAGTGGTCGCGAGTCGCGACCAGCCTTCCCTCCCAGTCCAGCTTGCTGCTGCTGGGTTCGAGCAAGCTATGCCTACTGCCACCGCGACGGGGTGCGAGCAAGCCCACTGGTCACAAGCATGATGCTGTCCCCTACTCGCATGTTATATTACATATATTGTTTGAGTAACGACACCATTACCAAGTGACTCAAACTATATATCATGAACTAAACTAACTTTATACTCTAAATCTCCAACATATATATATATATATATATATATATATATATATATATATATATATATATATATATATATATATATATATATATATATATATATATATATATATATATATATATATATATATATATATATATATATATATATATATATATATATATATATATATATATATATATATATATATATATATATATATATATATATATATATATTGTTTAAGTGTTTGCATTATATACGCTAAACTTGGAGGATATGAATTTTGAGTTATAGTTTCATCAATATACCCACTCGCAATTAAGTATTTAAAACGAGAACTTTATTTCAATGCAAGTCACAAGTTCGTCAATGAACTCGTAGCCTATGAAATGGTTATATCCAACATTAAAATTGTTGGGTATTGATGTGGAGATGGTAAATGGAGTGGCGTGTGTGTTTGTGTGGAGTGTAGCTTGGTGTGTGTGTTGTGCCATGGGGTGTGTGTGTGTGTTGTTGATGAGTGTTGACGACGAGCTAGCCTCAAGCTAAGTACAACAACAACAAGCTAAGGCAAAGAACAAGCATAGCACGAGCTAGCACGAACTTTGTGTTGGATAGCAGTAGCCCGCGGGATTTCTCCCTCGCGCCCGTAGGGATTGGCGCATCAAAACCTGCATCATGCCGGCCATGGGATTTCTCCCCGCGCCCGCAGGTTTTGCCGCGTGGGATGTATTTTCCCTCTTTTGCTCGGTTTTCCTAGGTCTTCTAGGATTATGTTTGCTACCCTATTATAAATATGTTTGAGGCCATTATTGTTTGTGGGATGCCATATGTGAAGAGAGAGAATATTCTTAGATCTAGAGAGACTAGAGAACCTAGAGAGAGGTTAGAGAGTCTAGAGAGATTAAAAATTTCTCCTTGTATCATCATCTCATATTAAAAGTCCTAGTGCAGTGTTCGTGGTTTTCTCCCTATTCAAGGGTTTCCACGTTAAATCTTCGTGCGTTCTTTATTGCTTTGTTTCTTAATTCCTCCGTATATTATACTTTATTGTTCGATTTGTTAGCGCCTACGATACGAATTCCTAACAAGTGGTATCAAGAGCTAGGTTGAATCGTTGTGCGGCTAGATCATGTTGAATAGGTATAATGGATGACGGAAAGATGAGGATCGATAAATTCGATGGTAAGAATTTCAGTTTCTGGAAGATGCAGATTGAGGATTATTTGTACCAGAAAGACCTGTACCAACCTTTGTCGGAAAAGAAGCCTAATGCAATGAACGATGAAGATTGGGTAACGTTGGATCGGAAAGCACTAGGTGTGGTTCGATTGACATTGGCAAAGAGTTTTGCTTTTAATGTCAAGGACGTGAAAACAACGACGGGGTTGATCAAGACTCTTTCAGACATGTACGAGAAGCCTTCTGTTGTGAATAAGGTATATCCGATGCGTCCTTTGTTTGAACTTGAGATGATTGATGGTGAATCTGCTGCTGAATTTATTAATGAATTTAATAAAATTATTAGCAATTAGCCTCTGTGAAAATTACCTTTGAAGATGAGGTAAAAGCTTTGATTTTGTTGTCCTCTTTACCAAAAGAGTGGGAGACTATTGTTGTTGCTATTAGTAATTCCGCAGGGAAGGAAGCACTAAAGTTGGATGATGTTAGGGATTTGGTGTTGAGTGAGAGTACTCGGCGTAAGGATTCCGGGGAGTCATCTGGTGGAGCATACAGCGCTGAGGGTAGAGGGAGGAGACAACATGGGAGATCTAAGCGGGGGAAGTCCAGGGGAAAGAGCAATGGAAGAGTTGGTAAGGCAGAAGTGGAGTGTTGGGGATGCGGCGAGAAAGGTCACTATAGGAGACAATGCCCAGATTCCAAAGACACTGATAAGGGAAAAAGAAGGAGGATCAAGATAGTGATGAAGAGAGTGATGCTTCGACGAACTCTGTAACAGAGTATGTTTCTGATGCTTTAGTGGTAAGCAGTGCAGAGAGCTCAACTGGTTCATGGATCTTAGATTCGGGTTCTTCGTTTCATTCTTCGCCCTGTAAGGAGTTGTTTCAAAATATGAAATTTGAGAAATTCGGGAAAGTGTACCTTGCAGATGATAGACCATTAGAGGTTGAAGGCAAGGGAGATGTGAGCGTGAAGCTTGCAAGTGGAGACATGTTTGAGTTGAAGGATGTCAAGTTCATCCCTGATTTGAAGAAAAATTTGATATCAATTAGTCAACTTGACAAGTCCGGCTACAAGGTAGTGTTCGAGGGTGGTTTCTAGAAAGTTGCAAAGGGTGTTATGGTAGTAGCTCGAGGTGCAAGAAGTGGAACGATGTACACCATGGGAAACACGGCAAAAGTAGTTAAGGAAGGGATGAAGAAAACTTCACGAAGAGTGTCGTTCGATCAAAAGTCTGTATACAGTAGGCCTGTGAAGAAGAACCGTGGTGGTAAAGTCGGTGTCTCTTCGGCTAAAGTGGATCGTGGAACGAACAAGGTGAAGAAGGCACACATGAGTGTGGTGCGTGAGAAATCGAGCCTTGAGAAGGATGTTTTGTTCGGGTGGGAGCATTTCCGGGATGCTCGTAGAACTATGAAGAGTCCATATGGTTCGTGTTGTGATAGAGACTCGGGGTCGAGTGAGGCCTCGGTGTTGCTTCCTCTGTGGGAAGGAAGTGTGGTTCTGCAGTAGGTGATGTATGGAGAGTGATGATGACAAGTTGAGATTGTGGCTACATATTTATTGGGGGTTATGTTCTTCACTTTTACCGATCTCCAGGTGGGAGATTGTTGGGTATTGATGTGGAGATGGTAAATGGAGTGGCGTGTGTGTTTGTGTGGAGTGTAGCTTGGTGTGTGTGTTGTGCCATGGGGGGTGTGTGTGTGTTGTTGATGAGTGTTGACGACGAGCTAGCCTCAAGCTAAGTACAACAACAACAAGGCAGCAACGAGCATAGCACGAGCTAGCACGAACTTTGTGTTGGATAGCAGTAGCCCGCTGGGATTTCTCCCTGCGCCCGCAGGGATTGGCGCATCAAAACTGCAGATGCTGCCAGCCTGCGGGATTTCTCCTCGTGCCTGCAGGTTTTTCCACGTGGGATGTTTTTTCCCTCTTTTGCTCGGTTTTCCTAGGTCTTCTATTATAAATATGTTTGAGGCCATTATTGTTTGTGGGATGCCATATGTGAAGAGAGATAATATTCTTAGATCTAGAGAGACTAGAAAACCTAGAGAGAGGTTAGAGAGTCTAGAGAGATTAAAGATTTCTCCTTGTATCATCATCTCATATTAAAAGTCCTAGTGCAGTGTTCGTGGTTTTCTCCCTATTCAAGGGTTTCCACGTTAAATCTTCGTGCGTTCTTTATTGCTTTGTTTCTTAATTCCTCCGTATATTATACTTTATTGTTCGATTTGTTATCGCCTACGATACGAATTCCTAACAAAAATCTGCAATGTACTAGTATGGTTACAGTACAGATAGAGGAGATGACTATGTCTATAGAAGTGATTAGTGCTGCAAACAAAATCTTGGTTTGTTTATTAATATATTTGGGGGAGTTGCTAGAATGTACAAAAAAGAAAAAATTGCCAAATGGAAAATTGGAAATGAACAAATTTCTCATTATAGAAAAGTATTTTCCTGATATCCATCAGCTAATCATCAGAACAAGCTTATGCGTGCACAACTCGCTGGTCTCTTCCAGCCCTCACGCAAGCACATTACATTAGCTCCTATGCCTCATCATCATCATCAGTGCCTAACAGAGCCTACAAGCATAATGAGTCGATACAAATCTGCCTTCAATAATCCCCATCGCACTTGTGACTTGACCCATCATCAACCATCACCAATCCTGATATATCTTGCAATGTCAATATTGCACTACATCGTTTGGCTCAAATTTAATGCATGCATGTATGCATGCAATTTGGTGTTACAAATTTAAACGTATGCGAGCACCGAGCTGCAATAAGATATTATCTCATGGCCTTGCTAATAGCTCTGCAGTTTGCAGCCTAGTATATACATATGATATGATGTGATATTCGGTAATTGAAAATTGTTGGGTCTAATTTTTTGTTGTTTAATATTTTATGCTTCTTTATACAAGTTGTGAACTATATAATGACATGTTAATCTAATAAAACTGATGTAGTGATATCATAGAAAACCAGAAGTCTGCAACATCAATAAAAGACATAATTTATGGTACATTTACGAAATTCTAAATCTAATTATCAAACCCCATATAGGAGAAAAAACTCCAACTGGAAAGATAAACAGGCGGCACACCAGAGATCAACATCAAAGCCATGTTGGTCACACAAGCTCGAGCCTGTATATTATCAATTACTCAGCAATTTGAGCTTTATTCTTGGGGTATTCACTGCGCGTTTCTTCTGATAAACTTTTCCGTGGATCCTATCATATTCTACGAACACATATCCTGGACAAGTTGTGCAAGACGGTTGTCCTTCTGAACAGCCTGAACCCACCTTGCATTGATTTGAACTCTTTCAAGACTCTGCCTCAAGGTTCTTGAAATTGTAGGCTTCATTCGACTTGCAAAGAACTCCTCGATTTCCTTTGCCTTTTCAGTTGTGGAAAACTAAGGAATGCCAATGAAAAACTTGTCAGCACAAAAAATGAGAAAAGAGAGGGAATGAGGAGAGAAAGAGACATACTGGTGACACAATTGTACTGATAAAACGAGTGATTAAATAGCCAGAGCCCCATGTCTTTGAAATGTAATCCCACTTGTCCTGTAAGCAGCATCGAGAAAGAAAGTTTAGCTAAAACGAACTTGAGCAAATAACACAGCTTATCAAGGCTGTCTAGATGAAGTTGTTCGTTCATAGTCAACAGTCTATACATTTAATCAAAACAAACTACAAATCCATCTAACATTTTGTAAATAAACTCTGATAAAGAATTAAGGTATCTTTCACTACATAGAAGATCTACCTGAAGCCATATCCAAGCAGTTTCACGCCCTTCCTTGCTGACCGAGAGTCCAAAGATAGCATCTTGACTTCGGACCTTTGATATAAATATTTCCAACAAGTTATTGCATCATTTTCTAATTTGGACATCAAAACATTCAGTAGGTTAAGCTTACCTCAGAAGATAACAAAAAGTTGAGAACTTCAAGTACAATATCTGGGTGTGGACATGATGCCAATGAACCTATGAATCGCCAAAGAAGAAAAATTGCAGAAAACAAAGTATGAGTGAGTTTGGTAGCCTCAGAATTATCAAATGAAATAGTGATATTGTTACCTATGATACGCCCCTTCTCCTGGCTCAGATCAGTTTCTCTATATACTTTTAAAAGAGCTTCAAGAGCAGATCTATTTGATGCATTGACTTTCTGCATCACAGCAGTATATGTAGCCTGCACAATTTTTAAAAAGGTGAACATTATGAGAATCAGTGCTCGAAAACTATTTACTACAAGGATCAGCATTAAACAAAATGTGAGTATGAACAAGGTCAGCTACGTGGAAGACATGATATCTTCTGAACACTAGACAACATCTCGAATTACAGATGCCTAATTTAAAGCAGATGCGGCACGGGAGAAAAAAAAGGTGATCATTGCCGAGCTACCCATGGACACATTGATTGATTATTGGAGCAAAACAATTGCATATTTAAGTGAAGATAAGGTAAGGAGCATCATTTCAATAACCTGACTCGAAGCAGAAGCATAAGTAGTAAAGAGCAGGGAAAGACCCATGTGGAGTCAGGTGATAGGTGCCATATCTGGACAAGACCTAGGTAACAGGTTTTCATTATGCTTCTATCTCTTTTCATATTTGTTCACCCCTTAGTTTTCGTTCACTTTTGGTTTTGGGCTTTACAAGAAGGTAGTGGGCATTAACCCACAAACAAAACCAAAAAAACCCGCAAAAGAAATGGTTTGGTTTGAGGTTTGGTGCGGTTTAGACCAAACTCTAAACACCCTTCCTAGTTCTTCATAGAACGGACGAGAACAGTGAGTAATACTTTTCCAAAGCAATTGGAAGGGTCTGCTCAAGAACTTCACTCAAGAGTAATTCCAATCTCGAAGATCGGGTTTCTAGCTGTTCAAAATACAAATTAATATGAATCTAACAAGATTCTACATCATGATGTTTTGTCTAATACACAATATATAGGTGAGCGTTTATAGTTGGAAGTCCATTGGCTTGGTGACTAAGACAATCCCTCTAAGAACATCAAATGAACCTCGAGCGGACCTTGACAAAAAAGTTAGATGATTATTCTAATTTATATCAGATAGTACTTTACCCAGTGGAGAGAACTACTATAATTTGTAGTGATGTACCAAATTTTTTATGCTAGCTCAACTGCAATAACATCAATTTCTCTATACCAAATTTTTTTGCTAAATTTATAGATGACATTCTTTGTTTATTCAGTTTTACTTACTTCCCCTTTCAGCTGATGTGGGATTTTTTTTAAGGTTTACCTAATGTTATCTTTGCCTTTCAAAGACATGATGAGACCCATCAACTAAAACTACAGCCTTTCTTTTTAAAGGCATGAGCCACCCACCATTCAATCGTTCTTTTATTTTTGAACCTGCCTTGGACCAAATGAAAACCCCAGTGAGTAAACCACGTAAAACAGAGGGAATATAAATATCATAAATGGATCTGGTTTTAAATTAGTTTACAAAACAGATTTAATAACATAAAATAAAAGATATTGATAAGATTCAACGCAAACGTTATATAATTGATCTCATGTATGCGAGACACGTGAGGTGGTTTAGTATTACAAACTTAATATGCAGTGTCATCTTTGTCCCATTTAAAAGATTCATTTTTTTTTTATTACAACTTCCAAGGCATCTTAGGGGGGATAATTCTACTTAAATGGCATCTCAAGTAGCGCAACACATGATGCTAAACAAGGACACAAAATGTCACAACCTCATAAGTTGTATTTTGGAGTTCACTTAAAAATATTAGTTATCTGGTATACTCCATCCATCCAGAAATAATAGTCACACACAATATGTTGGGATGTCCAGAAAAAGTACTCCCATTAAGTAAAATAGCTGTAGAAGTCAAAATTCAACTTCCAAAGATTTACCTAAATTGAAAAGGCAAGACAATGATCCGACTAGATTAAAGGGTCTTTCAGTGAAATAAGTATTCAGTATAATTAGAGATTTGGATTACGAGACGTATATTACAGGAGTCAGGACACAGAAAATACACACAAGTGTGTGTCAGGTATGTATGCATGTATGGGAAGAAGTCAGTTTTATGTATTACAATACCTTTCTGGTATCAGGTGGTAGAAGCGGTGAGTCCCTGTCAGCGCAAAATGCGTCAAAACGCCTACTTGCTTCGTTCAGGGTACTTTCGTGCCCAAGCTGAGCAAGCACAGTCAATAGCTCCCCTCTCAACATGGCATCTAAGTGACTCTCACCTGGCTTAGACTCCCAGCCAAGTCTCCTGCATTTTTTCGAATAAAAATGATCAAGAAGCAAATCAGAAAAGCCACAATGACATACATATTCAGAGTCAAAATCAAGCTTTTCCTAGATCCCCAAGCATTGATGGGTTCAATTTTAGCAAGCATGACATAAGAAAATGCAAACAAAAGATAAGTAGATAGGCAGACATCTGGACCAGAAAACAAATAGGTTCATAATCCATCTCGAACTATCCCTCAACAACACAATGTGCACTCTATGCCCACACAAAGATGATCTTCAGCAGAGTGTTTCAATAAGAAAGAATATTCTTACATATTGTTGCTTAACTAGATAGGTCAATTAACCAGGGTGGTCTAGAAAAAAGCAACCCCTTATCACATTGGTATATAAACTGTCGACAGTGATAAAGAGGACAACTGTCCACATTCAGACCTTTGAACATTGGAGCAAGTGCATATTGTTGAATTCTTACCTTTCTCCTTCTTTCGTCAATTTTAATTTGCTCATATATCTCATTTGATCCATTAGTAAACGTCGATAAATAACATACATTTCAGATGCAATTGGACAAAAAATAAGATAAATAAGAAGTGGACAATAGGTGTTTATTCAGAAAAATAAAGTAAGTGTTAAAATGTCCCAAGTAGTAAATTATTATACCTATTCATTGTCACGGCCATATTATACAGACTATGCCAACTTTAACAGGCTATTAATCAAAGAGAAGCCATTGGCACGTCAGGATAACGACACGACAGAAAAATCTGCTCACAAGGTTTTACACTACTTGCTCCATATTGAGTTCAAAAAAAAGAAATTGTCCATATAAACACAGAGAAATCCGAAGCTCCTTTTTAACTTCTCAGTAATGCATCAATGTGTTTTTATATAGCTCTATACTAGCTGGTACAAGGTAGAATGGTTAATTTGTTACTCATACACAAGTCATAAGCTCCTAAAGCTCAAACTTGGTGGGCATAAGGAAATGCCTTACGCTCCCTCGTCTACCACTAAAATAATGTCAATGTCTATTATTACACTACAGCAGTTTCCTCTCATTCCCGTTGCTGTTTTTCTTAGTTCAACTCCCAACAATTTCCAAACAAGAATACAATGATTACTCAAACTCTACACAGCTTTACACCATTTTAGTACTCTGTTTCCACCTTTACTATTATTCTCTACCCTATAGAAACTCACTTTTAGAGAAGAATACAGTCTATACTATCTGTAGGACTTCTTAAGGATCAATTTTAAGGAAGAGCTAACAGGAACCCAGATGAACAACTTTTTAAAGTCACTTGGATAGAATTGCTTACATCCTAAAATTCTGAAATGCTGATCCCCAAAATAAATATAAATAGAGAATACCAATCTTGATTTAAAAGTTCCAAACATTTACATCAACCAAAATTGTCATAAACATAACGATTGTTACCTATGCTTAGATAAATATACTCATATAGAAGATATTCACCTTGCCGGATACTCAAAAAGGCTGATGAAGAATTTTTTGAGGTTATCAACCAAATCAGGTGTAGCGTCAGCAACTATCCTCATAATTTTGTAGCTAATCTATGGACAGAGAAAAACAAAATCAGAAATTCGCACAATAAAGTAACTTCAATCACAAGTAAAGGTGTATTTACATTTATCAAATTGGAAAGAACAGTATATTCAGTTTCCTCTCTGAAAGATGCCATCAAAGTCAATAAAGTAGTCAGAGATTGCTGACCGCTCGTACACAGGGCAAATGAATCATCCAAAACACCTGTTAGTGAGAAATGCAATTATCAATCAATCACTGACTTCAATGATTGAAAGAGAGATGTAAATCATTAATATAGCATGCGTAGACAGAGTCCTCTTACCAAATCTATCTGTTGCAGATAATTGGCTACTCTCTATAGCATGTCGAAGTCTAGCTTCAAGTTCTTCATCATATTTCACTCTATAAAACCCTGTTTGGTCCACATTAAGCTTAAACCAAGCAGACTCTATAATATCAAGACTTCCGGACTTTTCTTTCAGGAGGTAACTACGACGATCATCGTAGGATCCACAACATAATGTGATTGGGACAATCCATTGGCTATCACCTGGGGAACCACTCAATAAAAAGAGTGACTGGATCCATTGCACAAAGTTAGATTCTAAGCAAATGTGAGAAAAACTACCAATTGTAGAGGGTCACATCAAGTTAACAAAAGAAAGTTTACGTGTAGCTCTAAGAGAGAGATTCAATCAAGTTCATTATACCTGTTCTAGCTCCAGCTTTTGGTCAATCATCCTCACGGATACAACAGGATATCCTTTCTGCTGAGTCCATGAATTCATTAATTCCTTCACTGGTTCACTGGATACCTCCTCAAGAACAGCCCATAAGTCTTCTGTCTTTGCATTTGAGCAAGCATATTTCTTTATATAGCATGCCAAAGCTCTCTGGTAGCAGCAATTAAATTGAACATAAGAAAGAATATATATATAGAAACGAGAAAGAATATTACTAAAAAGGCATATCACGGTGTCTATTTATTTAAGCAGCCAGGTTAGGGAGAGAAAACTTTTAATGGAGGAACACCTCAAAGGTGCATAATATTACAGTAAACTGAACATAGCTTGTAGGTGATATTTCAATCCTACAACTGACATAGGAAGACCATGTAATCGCCAACAAACTTCTTAGTTTCATTTAAATCAGTTATTTTTGCAGCTGAAATCACAAACTAGAATGTAAGAATGTCCATCGGGAGCATTTACGAATAAAGATAGATCATCCTAGCTGATCAATGCAATCCTACACTATTTTGAAGACCCTAATAGACGAAACAATAATAGAATTAAAAACTTATATTATATAGTTAAGAAGTCAGATTCTGGAATTGAAATGGCCCAAGGCAAATCAATGTGAACTGCTTTTGAGATACAGCTGGAAAGAAGATTCAATTTCAACAAAAAAGCAGAAACGAGAAGTCAAGAGCCTGCAGGAAACTGTGAAATTATATTGGAAGTTGACATAATAGGAGAAAACCTGGAATGTATCTGCGCCAATGTAGCTTTGAAGCATCCTGATGAGAGATGCACCTTTCCTATAACTGATGGCATCAAATATTTCATCAATTTCACTAGCATGATTGATCTCCACCTGGAAATATGAAACAAATTTAGCATTATACGTTATATTTCAACATGATATTGCTACTAGCCAAGCAAACAATAAGACTAGAACCTCAATAGGATGTGATTCCGAAAGACCATCAAGCCTAAGCCCATCAGTAGTCTGGTCAAGAAACTGTGTCCAAATTTTCCATTCTGGAAATAAAGCATCAGCTGCTAAGTAGGATACCTGAAAAAACCCAATAATATTTTACAAATCTAAATTCTTCCTAGCTGAAATTTTGTGCAATTTCAACAGATATATGTTTTTAAAGTATAGTTTAATACCCATGTTGCAAATCCCTCATTCAACCATAAATGAGTCCACCACTCCATAGTCACGAGATTGCCAAACCATTGATGAGCCAGTTCATGAGCAACCACGATAGCAACCTTAAAAAAACCAAGTTATGTTATTGAATGTGACAGCAAGTAAAATAGTGAATAAAATCAAGTTGTAGTGTTCCTCCAGCAAAGCAAACAAATTACCCTTTGCTTGTTAGCAGCAGCAGAGTGCTTCTCATCATACAGCAAAGCATTTTCACGATATGTGACCAAACCATAATTCTCCATGGCACCAGCGGCAAAATCAGGTATAGCAATCATATCCAATTTGGGTAGGGCGTAAGGCACATCAAAATACCTTTCACAATTAGAAAGTAAATCATATACCGCAACAAAAGAATATATAAGGAAAGATATATAATGCAAAATAATTAATAGTTGAAAGTAAAAGCAAGTTACTTTCTATATAAATCAAGAGTCTTGACAGCCACCTCCAGAGCAAACTTCCCTTGGTCTGACTTGCCAACTTGACAATAGCATCTAACTTTAACACCTGCACGATATTAAATAAAATGTATGATGGTCCATTCATTCATCAAAAGAGTGACACTAGCAGCAGAAGCCAGGTTAGGATACCATCAGAGGTGTGACTTTCCACAAAATCAAACAAGCCCACAACTACAGCAACCAAGTATGTCGACATGATTGGTGATTCCTCGAAATAAACCGTCTTAAGATCCCCCTCTTTCTTTTCTTCAATGACAGGCATATTGGAGAGTGCTACAAGATTTGATGGAACATCCAGGGTAATCTTGAATGTAGCCTGAACAAAAAGGGAGACGGACAATATCAGGTGATAAACCAGAAGCCACACACATTAGCCAAGCAAAGCAAGCAATTGTCAATCAGACTGCAGATAACAGCTTGGTGTTTTCCTGCCCATCTATATCAATCCTGGCACACAAAACACACTATGAAAAAACTTATTTCATCAATGGACTGTTGAACATGTTATTCACACTGATGACACAAGCCAACTCCAAGTATCAGGTCTCGCTATAATCAATTGAATCCTCATGCTTTAAGTGTCAAATACGACCCAAAAATCACGCATAAAGTGGTTATGACCAGAACAAAAGCCTTAACAGGCTAATTTGTAGCTTGTAATAAATGGTGTTAATATAATAAACTTATATGTAGTTTTGGAAGTAAGTCTCATGGCAATACCAATGGCAATTGAACTTCTTCCCCAAAATATTGAATTTTCTTCACAAATTTCCTTTACCACTTAAAGCCACATCTAAAGTGGTAATGTATAGTTAAGGAAATTCACTAAAAAAGAAAAAACCCAACTGGATGAAGATTTCTTTACAAATTTACCTATAAATTCATCGCCATTACCACCATTCATTACCGCCAAACAAACAAACGATAAGACTATCGTAACATCGTAACACAGGAAAACAGATTTAGATTGTTTTAAAGCTAATGTCAACAGAAAGAAAAAGCAAAAACCTTAGCAGCTGGTTCATCCCAGCACGGAAAACATCGCCGCGCGTCTGCTGGTTCAAATTGAGTAACTGCCATGTTCTTTTTCTCCCCATTGATCTCATATACACTAAACATAATTTAAAATTACAAAAAAAAAAAAAGAACAAAACTTTAGCAACCCACAAAGTAAATCAACACTCAATAAGATGATCAAAAACAATTCCAAACTAACTAAAAAATCCAAATGAAGATCAATTGATACATAATATGCCCAATTAAAAGTCCATGCAACAGGGCAACTAATCAAACCCTTTCCTCTTTTCCCTTTCACTGATTCTTCGACGTCTCGAATCAACTTAAACATCAGTAATACGAATAATAAACCCCAAATAAACATCAATTAAACAACAAATTAAAACTCACCTTCTGTAAAAACCCTTCATTTGATCATTTAGGGTTCCTTCAAAAGATATATGCAAAACCCCAATTTCGAGAGGAAGCTCCTCTCCAAATTCTACAACTAATACCTCATCTTCTTCAATCAATCCAACCCCAGTTGCTCGAATTTCCTTTAAAAAAATAAATATTAATTAGCCCAATAATAAATAAAAGCATAAAAAAATTTTAAGAAAATCTGATAGAAATGCGATTATTAATACCTTGGAAGTTGATTTGGGTTTGAAAGAAACAGAAGAAGAATCAACATTAAGATCAGCAGCATTGAGAACGAGGTGTTTAGTGGGTGAAACGACATCGACGTCAATTGAAACGACGCCCTGAAATTTGCAGGTAGTAAGGTCGGGTTTGAGGCGGACGTCGTAGCGTTTTGGGGAAGCAAATTTGGGAAGACGAGATTGGGATTTGAAGTCTGAGTAAGATGCCATTGTTGCTTCTCTGTTTTTTTCAAGTGAGCAGAGAAAAATTATACTCCTTTTATAAAGTTCGACACATGTGAGTTTATATACAGCAAACGAGGCTTCGCCTAGTGGTGTCAAAACAGGTTCTGGGTATACCCACGGCGCAACTGCGCCAGGAACAGTCGGGATTCGGCGCCGCAATCTGCAGTCGTGATTGGTCAGATTTTGTTCAACTGGGTCGATCACATTTGAATCATGGGATTGTCGAGTGCCGGACCGGTCTGAGCGTTCCATTTACACTTCGATCCATTCCCGGGTATGATCGCCCGTTGACATTTTTTTACCGGGTTTGCGCAGGTCGTATTGGGGTTTCATGTACGCTTGGGTAGAGTCAAGTGTACTCGGGTTGAATCACTAATTACCTTAGTTCAATCATTGTGAAGCATCGGGTTCATTCGCTATTGAATGTCAATTCAACTTCGGTTAACTCTTGGTCGGGTCATTTTGATTTTGTTATGTATTTTGTAAACGATTCATACTATTAAAAGTATTAAGATCGACATATATATACATATGTATGCGTGGCGATAGATATATGGATGATAACGGAAAAACTAATAAAAACACTATATTGTTTACTGTGATGTTTACTGTATTCTCTTAATGAACTCGTATTTGGACTAATCAACTGAGTAAAACCACTCTAATGAGTGATAAGAGATTTTTAGTGAATCGTTAAGGCACCAAAAATCGTTTTTCAAACAATATTTATAAAACCTAACGAGCAATTACTAAGAACGTAGTAAAGGCAAGTCAAGGGTCGATCCACAGAGAAAATGGGATTAATTAAAGTCTAGCAAGTCTAGATTACCTAATTGAAGGATTTTTGGGGTTTTAAAATTGATTTGTTAACAACTACGACTAGCTAATATGAAAGAAACTAGCAAATAACACGAGATGAAATATCAAATAGGAAGACACTAGAGTTAAGGTTACTAGTATGGATCAAAACGGAGCAACAATCATTAATGCAATTGTGAATCAAAGGCGACGATTATGCAAGGTTTAGTTTTCCTCTAAAATACTCGAGTCCTCTCTCGAATGGTCCTCGAGAATGATCGCTTAATCAATCAACTAAATCCTCTCTCGAATGGTCTTTAGTCAATTGATTAAGAGATCCAATGAGTTCGGAAAACCCCTAATATAGGATCCCCTTAATTTCTACCCAATATCTTAGCCTAGAAATTAAGTTGATTCATGGGGATGATAAAAGAGTTCATAATTCAATTAAGAACATTTGAAATCAAAATACCAAAGTACAAATGTGATCAATATCTATCCTAAGTAGGGATGGGCATGGGTCCAGGGCCCGATCCAGACCCGGTTGGACCCGACCCGTTTTAAAGGGTCTGGGTCTAGAGTTTTGAGACCCATTGGGTCTGGGTCGGATCTGGGTCTGGGTGTAAAAAAATGGGTCTGGGTCTGATAGATTCAGACCCAGACCCGCCCCACAGACCCATGTTCTTTTATATATATATACAATGATAATAATAAGAGTTTTTTGTCTGAAACAACCTTTTAAAAGTGCCATTTTGTGAGAAACAACCTTATAATTTTTTTTTGTGAGAAACAACCTTTAAATGCGATTTTCTTATTAGATCAGACCCTTCGACCATTTTCCGACATTGACTTGATTTTTCCGGCGAAGACTTGAATTTCCCGGCGAAGATTATTTTTTTAACCCCTTTCCCTCTCTTTTTCCCTCCAATTTCTTCCTCCCAAACCCACCCTAACCTCTAGCCTCACCCCCCATTTTAGTCCTGCCTTTGCCCCCACCGACAAAACCACCCTCACCTCCTCCCCCACCAGGAAACCACCCTCCTTGCCCCGAAACCTCCCCCACCTGAACCACTCCTCCACCAAACTCGAAGAAGACCCTGCCACCCCTATCCCGAGTAGCACCCTGCCACCACCACACTGCCACCACACCACCACCAAAACAGCACATCGGAAACAACCTGCCACCACCATAAACCCACAACCGTAACACAACCACAAACCCACAACCGCATCACAACCACAAACCCAAACCCGCAACCACAAACCCACAACCGCATCACAACCACAAACCCACAACTGTTGTTGACTTGATGGTCCCACAACCGCGTGTTTGGAGTTCCGGTGAGGAACTCAAGTCTGGTGGTGATTTTCTAGGAAAGGGGAGGGCGGTTTTCGGGGGTGGGGGAGTGCGGGGGTTTCGGGAATAAAGGAGTGCAGGGCGCCGAGGGTTTTCGGTGGTGGAGGTTGGGGTGGGTTTGGGAGGAAGAAATTGGAGGGAAAAAGAGAGGGAAGTGGGTAAAAAAAAGTCTTCGCTGCAAAAATCAAGGCAATGCCGGAAAAATCAAGTCAATGCCGGAAAATGGTCGAAGGGTCTGATCTGACAAGAAAATCGCATTTAAAGGTTGTTTCTCACAAAAAAAAAATTATAAGGTTGTTTCTCACAAAATGGCACTTTTAAAAGGTTGTTTATGACAAAAAACCCTAATAATAATAATAATAATAAATATTTAAAGAGCAATAAAACTTTTTACCTTAACATATGAATTTTTAGATTTTCAAGCAGCCATCGCGTCTAGTACTCGATCCCTACATTTCTCATTTTATCCATTACTGACCAGGACAAAGCCAACTTGTTGTGGATATTTTAATTTGGAATGTTTTGTAGAAGTATTAGACTATTATGTTGGTATTTTATCATTTTAATAACTAACTAGCTTTTTAACCCGTGCAAAAATGCACGGGAGGTTGTATATAGGTATGATTTTGACCCGTGCATAATGCAGGTAAATTGTTTTGTTTATTAAGTAGTTGTTTTTGTTCCAAATTTATTGAAATCATAATTATTAGAATTCATGTATTTAAGGTTGAAAGAATATAAAATGTAAAATTATATTTCATGATATATAAAAATCCTCTGTTACGACATTTTAAACTTTAAAAATCTTCTAATCGTGAATAAAACAAAAAACACATTAAAATGCGCGGGAATATTTTGTTTTATAAATTTAAGTTTTTAGGATAATGTATCTCCTAAAATCATGATTTGAATATTAGCTCATGATTCAAAGTTTTTATAATCATATCGTGTAATAAAAATATATTTTAAAACTGGCTTATGACTTGTGCGTTCAATGACTGATGTAGCTAATGTCCTGATAAAATGCACTGGAAGTTTTTTTGCTGATTAGATATACTAAAAAATATTGATTGACTATTTTATTTATACAAATTCTTTAGTATAACACAAAATTTCAATAAACTATTGTGAGATGAGGGTAACTTTTTGCCTTAAATACGTTAATTTTTAATTTAGAAGTGACCCATTTAAGATTAAAAGTTACACTTTGCTTAAAAGTTACATTTTTTAACTTGTAAAATGACCCAATTTGACTTAAAAGTGATACATTTTGGATAAAAGTAAGTGAATTGGTTTGACAATAAATTTATTATTCATCTAGAGCACCCAATAGTTGTTGTTTCATTTAAAAGTGGCAAAGAACATGCATAATTAGCACAATAATTTATACATATGATATTTTTTTTTATATCTATCATAAATCTTTGTATATTACTTCACTATTACTTCCTCCACTATCAGGAAACAAAATTTATTGATGATTTTATATTTTAAGTACACCATACTAAATTATGAAATAAGATATATTATTGATAATGATTCTGTTCACTAACTATATACAATATTTCTTATACTAATCTGAAACCTCTATATAAAGTATATTTTGGAAATCTACATCAGTTTATTATCATAAAATGTGAGTTTCAGGTGTAAGAGTTATGGAAAGCTTATTAGTTCTTATCAAAAAATGAAAAAAAGCTTATTTGTATTACATTAATTATCAATAAATCATACAAAATAACGCATAACATATTGATTATAAAAAATATATGCAAGATAACAATATTAACGTAAAAGTGAAAACATAGAAGAATTTATCCATAAGGAATTGATTAATTCATTTCACATAATCCTTTTACATCGAAAACGACTTCTTCTCATCCAAACATCTATTGATTAGAACCATTTTTTTTTTTGTTGAAACTATCTCACGAAGTCTGTCAAAAGAAAAAAACAGTGAAGCTCTCTCCAATGTCAAAAGAAAACGACTTCTTCTCATCCAAACATCTATTGATTATATATATATTTCTTTTTAACTTTAAAATGGGTAAATATATTTAAAGGTTTTAAATTAAAATAATAATAGAAAAGAACAAAAACAATGATACTAAATGTAAGAAAGAAAAATAAGAGAAAGAAATAAAATTATAAGACAATTGTAAACGTAAGAAAGAGCAAACGGCTAACCACCGTCTTACTATATAGACTATTGTGAATCTATTCTCAATTAATTGTCTTGAATACTATTTTGGTCAATCCTTAATAATTGTCATGTCACCTTAAATATATTATTTACCAACCAAACCTGCTCAATCTGTATGTTGTGAGTCCATCCACTAACTATCTTTCCCTCATCCTCTCTCATTTTCTCTTCATACTCAAGTGATGTTGGCCCTCTCCTAATTCTTTCTTTATTAATTTTGCATTCTTACTGAACATCCTGCGGACAATATTATATCAAGCCAGTACTGGTCTATTACTCGCTCCTAATAAACCATTAAAAAAAGTTGTCAATAATAATGAGTTGGATTCCACCATGCATTCCATCATGCATAAATTCTATTAGTAGTGGGTAAACAGCTACCCACATTAAACCAATTTTTATCCACAACCAACACCTTCCCTACTTTTTATTGTTAATATGAGTACTCAAACATAGCAGGAAAATTAACTGAATGCGGGAGGAAGTATAATGTTTTTCTGATTGAAACTAAGTTTTCGTGATCAAAATTGTATTATATTAATACTCACTATTATATTATACTTGCTAAAGTGAATCGGATCTTACACGATAATACCAATCAGTCAAGATTTTAGTTTTTAAAATGTCACTAACTTGATTCTTGCCTTCGTTACATACGCAAATATATCCTGCTCTAGTCATTTGATCTTAATGGTGTTGATCAAACTTGATTGATTTCATAGTGCTATATATATCCTACTCTAGGGTAATCATGGTTTTTAAA
Organism: Beta corolliflora; assembly: GCA_947648045.1. Classification (NCBI taxonomy): domain Eukaryota; kingdom Viridiplantae; phylum Streptophyta; class Magnoliopsida; order Caryophyllales; family Amaranthaceae; genus Beta; species Beta corolliflora. Next base: position 63,847 of record CANSZD010002441.1, read on the forward strand.
TGTGATAAAATATTATTAACGATCTTGTAATATTCACAAAGAGGTTAAATAATAGGGTTTTGAATAAGTAACTCAATTAGGTAAAACTTACCAGGATTACACTGATTATAATTGATTCACTACATTTTCAAAATCATCTAATTAAAGCAATTTACATTAACTTCCGGAATTAATGCACATTGAAACACGCTCATGACAATTGTGGAGGTGACACATCAGCTTTTGACAATTGAATTTGTACATGTGGCAATAGTCAATCAAGGAGTTGTTAGCAAAAGACATGTGGACAGATTGTGCTATTGAGTGACACATAGGCGAAATGAACCTAGCTTTATATAGATATATAGACTGCTATATGTCTGCAATAAAATTATAGCTTTATACATGCTATACACTATGTTGGTAGTCATCTAGAAGGCACACGAAATATATAAATTCTTAGTTATTATTGAGTTTCATTGATTATTAGAAAATCAAACATGTTATTATAAAAGCGTATATAAAGACAGTATACACTAACATGCTTATAAGTTATCATTGAGTTTAATTCATTCACTAAAAGCAACTGATAATTCAACATGGAATGAACGAAAAATGATTGAAAATAAAAATAAATTTGCCAATCACTTACTTATAAGTATGTCTTCAACATTGTGAATCATATTGATTTTGCGCATGCTTACCACTCCCTTGGTAGTAGGTTGCACATACTTGGGTGATGGTGAGGCTGCAATGTCTATCATGTCCAAATAATTTTTTGAATAACCTATGCTAAATTTTAGTTGTGTATGCCGTTGTATGGTGTATAAATTATCTCTTAAACCAATTGATCTTAAAAAAAAAATCAAAAAAGGAAAAGTAAGATAGCATACTACAGAAGGTTGCATCCACTTATGTATGATACCTAACGCATGAACCTCTACACATGTCATTAAAAATACATAAAGGTTGTTAATGATTCACTTCTATTTCAAAATCATGTAAGTAAGGCAAATACTCCCTCCGCTTTTTTTTATTTGCTACATTTGTTTCCTTGGGAATGAAGCCACTACTTTGACCGATTATTTTGATTATTTTATAAGTAAAAATATAGTCATGTGTGATCTTGTTAGATTCGTCTCAACGTGTAGATTCATAATATCAAATTTTTATAATTTTTACTTAAACGAAATAAGAGATATTAAGAGTTAAATAATGCTTTGAAAACCGTGCACAACAAATGTAGCAAATAAAAAAAAGCAGAGGGAGTAAAACTTATTTCCGGAATTGATGCTTATAACCAAACACTAATTGAACCTTGTTTATACACGTGGCAGTAGATTGTGAAGAATTTGTTAGCATACGACATGTGGGCAGATTCTTTTAGTGAATGACACATAGGATAGATGAACCTTGTTTTATATATACATATAGATAAAACAGGCGTAAATGAAACGCATGTTGAAAAAATAATGGAAACTCTTAATAAGTTTGAGACCCATTTTGGACCTAGGACCCGCTAGACCCATTGGATCTGGGTAAGGGTCCAGATTTTCTAGACCATGTGGGTCTACATCAAAATTTACGGGTTTGGGTCCGGGTCTAGCTGGACCCACCCCAGATCCGACCCATGCCCATCCCTAATCCTAAGGCCTCAAAACACCAAGATCTATCAATGCATAAACATATTTAAATCATCACAATCACATTAACAATCATTTAAACCCTAATCCATACTTTCACCCTAACCCTAGATAGGAAACTACTCACTATTCATGGATTCTAAGCATAAAAACATACAATTTATAACTAATCTAGGGCTAAACATGATTAAGAGATAATTAATCTGAAGAAAATAACAATTACGAAACTATAATAAAGGAGATCTAATAATATGGAAGTATAAAGAATAACAACGAAAAGAGAGAATAAGAACTGAAAACTTTTAAACTAATTGAATTAAATGTACCGTCAATGTTGTAGAAATCACAAACTATGATCTAGAATCTCCAATCTTCACAAAAACTAAGTTGTTTATCTCCCTAATATCAACCCTAATAATACTCTCTAAAACTACTAGAATAAAGCATAAGTTTAAAATCATAACCCACTCTTGTTTTTAATCATCACGAGCGTTACAAATTTCTGGCGGAAAGAGGTGGTGCGGGCGCACCAAGGCTACTGACTCAGGTGGCCAATCTTCGCAGGAATGGTGCGGGCGCACCTCAGAGCTGGTGCGGGCGCACCTAGCTGAATGACATTGAGGATGTTGTGGGTCGGTGCGGGCGCACCAGTGTGTGCGGGCTCTGCTAAGGGAGTGCGGGCACACCATGGGTCTCAGCTCATGCTTCCTTTCTTCCATTTTCGCGCTTGCAAACTCCTCGAAACTCCCGCCTATTACCGTACCTCCCAACTCTTGACCTTAGAAAAGATCATACCTGCAATCAAAGCACGGGAAAACATGGTGAAAGCAAATGTACTAGAAATCCTGTCAAAATTGACCGAAAATCTAGCAAAATGTCACGATGATCAACAATGATCAAGTGAAAGAAATAGAGAGAAAAATGAGGAAGAAAGAGGGAAGAAAAGGGTATAAAGAGGATCAAACCAAACCAAAAGGAGCTCATAAAGTGCGTTAGAAACGCACTAATCAAACTCCCCCAAGCTTAGCATTTTGCTTGTCCTTAAGTAAACCAAGAATGAGAAAGAAGAAAGAGAGTAGGTGAAAAAGAGGAAAAAGAAAAATCATGCAACAAACTAATCTAAATGCTCTAAAAGCAAAGCTACAAACATGACATGCAAGCTAAATGAGTTCATAACAAGATTTAGGAGACCAACCAAACACAAGAGGGAAGATGATTAGGATGCACAAGAGTGACTTAAGGGATCTAATCCACCGATCAACCGAGTCCCCTTGAAAATAGGCTTTCTAAGAGTGATTTCTCACTCTTCTCCACTTCCAAGTCCCAAGTTTGACTCCTCCCTAGGGATGCTCAACCATAACAGCTCGCCTCTACCACATTTTGATGACCCTCATCATGACTTGCACAAAATCTCACCCGCCACTACTAATGGACCAAGTCCAATCTAGAAGTCAAAAGGGACTTTATTGAGGTTGTAACAGGGCTAGGTTAAAGGGTGTGGATAACAATTTAGGAATGTGGTGCAAAAAGGGTAAAGTGGAGTACACAATAGGGGGTAAAAACTCCCCCAAGCTAGTCCAAACACCAACTCAAATCGAAATCTCACACATCTTTGATTATCACTTTGATTGTTACGTTTTGGAACATTGATTTTCACTTTTTTTAACACATTTTCTTTTTTTCTTTTTTTTTCAACAATTTGCTCTTTCTTTCTTTTCAATAGAAATCCAAATGAAGCACTAAGAGCATTCTTTCTTTCTTTTATTTCTTTTTTTTCTTTCCTTTCTCACAATTTTCCTAAACTTTTGCAATTATACACGCACATTAATTCACTTTCAACCAAAGACTTAGTATCAAAACAACTCAACTCAACACAAGTTAGACATGTACTCCACTTTGGGGAAAGTTTGGCCATGACTAAATATGAGGGTTAAGCAAAAATAGGATAGAAAGGCTCAAATGGGTTGAGAAGTGGATAATTATGCAGGTATAAAAGCTTTTTGGCTTTTGAGCTCCTATTTCTAGCAAAAAGAAACGCCCTAAATCATTCTTCTATAGGCTTGGTCTTATGCAATCTTGGGGAGCTAAAATGCAAGTCGCAAGTTAGGCGATCAATGGTGAGAGTTGTGAATGAGTCTTACGAGGTTCTTGGCCCTCCTTCGGGGTTCACCACACAAGGGACAAGGCAATTCAATCAACCAACTCACCTAGTTTCAAAAGACTCTACCAAAAGTTACCGATCTCAAAGATCACCTAACGTCACAACGAGGCTTCCAAAATCATCAAGTCAAATGCAAAGAAGGTCTTCCAATCAAGTTATGAACACTCTTAGCCACAAATCATACATGCAACTAAGCTTCCCTAAATGCAAAAAAAGGAAAAAAAACACTTTTTTTATGCAAACATACCAAAAACAAACTACCAAAACTAAGCTAAAAACAAACTAAAAATAAGCTACCAAAAACAAGCTATACAAGGGTGATTTGGATGAAACAGGGGTGGGGGAAAAAGAACCAAGTAGAATAACCAATCACCAATTCAAACCCACAACCAATAGAACCCCACCTAAATGACCACCTAGGACCCGGAACTCCCAAAAACATAGGCATGCATGCAAGGGCCCCCAAGCTTAAGCGAAACTCCGCTCTCGGAGTTGCAAAAGGAGGGGAGGGGGGGGGGGGTCAAAAAGAGCACCTAAGAGTTCCCGTCATTGCCCCCATCGGGAGGGGATTAGAAGGGAAAACGCACTGGATACCCGTCGGGATAGTAAGACGGGTAGTGGGGAAAGGGGCGGAAAGGTACCTCCTCAAATGGCCCACGAAGGGTTAAAGGCAGGAGGGTTGTAGGGGTAGTTAGGGAAGGGTGCCTCATGTCCGGAGTGGACATTGGTGAGATGAGTTCGCCAAGCTACTCTAGACACATGGTCAAGGTCGGTGTGGATACCGTCAAGAGTAGCAGTGACCGCACGGTGGTTGGCCTCTTGAGTGGCCTGCATCTGGGCTATGGCCTCCATGACGGAGGCCATATCAAAGGATTGGGAGGAAGAGGCTTCGGCCGCATCACTCACGGGAATGCGGTGGGCGGTTCTTGAAACCCTCGGTGCCCTATCCAAAGTGGTGGACTGAAGGTAGGTCATATCAGAGCAATGAACTGAGTCAATAGGGGAAGGGGGAACCCGCCATGGGTTATCACAGTCAGCGGGGGGGTTCCAAATGAACTCAGTGTCCATATAACAGTAGGGTCTCCCTCCCACAAGCCAAATGCAACTGGTCTTCATAAAACAACGCAGAAATTTCATCTACTGAAGGGCCGCACCATCCAATAAGTTGGACTGGCCAACAGTTGGCACGCTTTCTTCTAAGCGGGCCAGGTCATCGTCCAACGAGAGGTAAGACGCTAGCCGGGTGATCATTCCACCACAAATGATCTCCCCGGTTACCGAAGAACCCCCCTTTATCTCTTGCAATCGATTAAGGAAGATAGCTATAAAATTTATTCGGGCTCTACGGCAGGCCCCATCAGTGGCCAACCATAGAACCAATAGCTCTTCCTTTCTCAATTGCCCGACTTCTTGCTTAGGAAAGAAGGTATAAACCAACATCCTATGGAAGTAGCGGAGAGCAGGATGGATAATCTCAGAAGCTTTGGACGAGTTCGTCCGAAATTGAGTGGTGCCATCAGTGATTTTGGCCCACCACTCTTGTTCATTGTACCCCTCCCAAATTGTTGCTGAGGGGGCATCACATGGGGCATTAGAGTCCGTCCCAAATGCATCACATACCTCGTCAAAAGACAGTGTTCTGACTTGATTAAAAAGACGAGCTTGGATAGTCAGAGCACCGGATTCCGGATCCCGACTTATGTTCAACGAACTCAAGAACTCAAGAGTTAGTTGGTCGTAAGTAGGTTCTCGGACTAGAAGGAAGTTCGACAACCCTAGATTGCCTGCCATCTCCCTTACTATCGTGTTGATTTTAAGGTGCGTGCAGGTATCAGAGTCATAGAACTTCGTGGGACGCAGTGTTCGGTTCGAAAGCTGTTCAAAAATCTGATGGTGTGCAGCATTCGGGAATTTGAGAGGGAAGACGGGAGGGGGATTAGAGCTAGAAGAGGGTCCCTACGAGGAGGACCCTGTTTTAGCTCTCTTAGCCCGGGAGGATGATCCTTCGCCACTTTTTTTTCCCATGGTGTTATTTTAAAAACAATTTGAAAAAAAATATTTTCTTTCAAACGGGGAAAAACAAAGGGCGTGGCCGTATCAATGGGACTCTTCAATACCTTTGGTCAAACAAATCACCACACTAACAACACACAAAAGACCTAAAAAGAGAAAAAAAAACTACCAGCACATTAATCCCACAATCAATAGCAACGAAGTTGCTAACAAGCAAGAACTTGATTCTACGCCAAAAACTCAATCATACTCACAACATTCTCCAACTCACACAATCAACAATCCAACAACATGTTTGTCAATACTTTAGCAACAAATCACTTCAAATAGTTCAATGTAGTTCACAAAAATCTCATAGACTATGAAATTTCCACAAAGAACATACAATTAAACTAGTTCATCACAACACCAATCACAAATTTGGGCAAAATTCATGAACAAACCAAAGGTAGAAGAAAAACAAGCATGCAATCAAAAAGAAAACAAACTTGTAGTCCAAATTACAAGATTATCAATGAAAAACAAGAGGTTGTAAGGAGATTACCAACTTGGAGATGAAAATCCCCAATTTTGAAACCCTAGAAATCCAAATCTTGCAAAAACCCCCAAAATGATGTACTTGATTGTTGTAGAGAGGAAGAAGATGAATTTTCCGGTGAGAGGACGGTCGGAGGTCGCCGAAAAACAGCGGTGGTCGCCGGATCTAGTGAGGAGATGAAGTGAGAGGAAGTGAGTGAAGGAGAGAGAGTTCGAAAATATGAGAGGATGAGTGGTGAGTGCCAAAAAAAAAGAAAGAAAATTGCGTTTAAGGTGCCGTCGGGGTTTGGTGCGAGCGCACCTCTATTTGGTGTGGGCGCACCAAACTTCCTGCCTGCTGCTGAAGTTTGCGGACGAAACGGTGCGGGCGCACTTCCTAGGGGTGCGGGCGCACCGTTCAAAATGTTTGAAAATATTTTCGAACGGTGCGGGCGCACCAGCCCGTCTGACTTCTTCCCCTTACTGCAGACAGAATGGTGCGGGCGCACCTCAAGGAGGTGCGGGCGCACCATTTAGTCTGCCAAAAGATGCCACATTCGAGCTGTTTGGTGCGGGCGTACCTCTTGGTGGTGCCGGCGCACCAAACAGACTGCCCAGCAACTTGGTTGTTTTAAATTTCGACTTCTCAGATGAATCAAATCCTCTTAAGCTCAATTGAATGCTCATGGTTAGCCGGTAAAATAAAAATCTAGAGTAAAAATAAAAATAGAAAAAAGGAAAAGAGGAAGAGAAACGGGTTGCCTCCCGTGTAGCGTTCGTTATAAGTCATTAGCTTGACTAAAAGGATATGTTCTTCAAGAGGAGCGCTCGAGCAAGCGAAGGATCAAGCAACCAACAGAACCAATGGCTTGATTATCGTGGTAGATCTTCAATCTTTGACCGTTCACCAAAAACGGACCATTCTCGCCCAAAATCTCATAGGCTCCATAGGGTGTAGTCTTCAACACTTGGAAGGGTCCCGACCACTTGGACTTAAATTTTCCGGGGAAGAGCTTTAGCCTTGAGTTAAACAACAAGACTTTGTCTCCAACCCGGAACTCTCTTTGTTGAATCTGATGATCGTGTCATTTCTTCGTTTGCTCTTTGTACAATCTCGAGCTCTCATATGCATCAAACCGGAGTTCCTCAAGCTCAATTAGCTTTTCTTTCCGAGTATCTCCCGCCAAGTGAAGATCCATGTTGAGCTCCTTGATTGCCCACCAAACTTTGTGCTCGAGTTCAACTGGCAAATGACAAGCTTTGCCATACACGAGGCGGTAGGGAGTGGTTCCTATAGGCGTCTTGAAAGCCGTGCGAAGAGCCCAAAGAGCATCATCTAGCTTCAAAGACCAATCCTTCCTTGTTTTATTTACCACTCTCTCAAGAACATTCTTCACTTCTCGGTTGGAAACTTCAACTTGGCCTTGAGTTTGGGGATGATAGGGAAGTCTGACTTTGTGATTCACCCCGTACTTCTTCAAGAGGGCCTCTAGTTGCTTCTTGGCGAAGTGTGAACCGCCATCACTTATCGATACTCGGGGTACCCAAAACCTTGGGAAGATGATGTTCTTAAGGAGTTTAGTTACAACCTTATGGTCATTGGTGGGGGAGGCAATGGCTTCAACCCACTTAGTTACATAGTCAACCGCAACAAGGATGTACATGTTGCCCAAAGAAGGGACAAAAGGGCCCATGAAGTCAACTCCCCATACATCAAAGGGCTCAACCTCCATAATGTTTTGTTGAGGCATCTCATGTCTCTTCGTGATGCCACCACTCCTTTGACATCTATCACAGCTCAAAATAAACTCACGAGCATCTTTTTGCAATGATGGCGAAAACATATCACATTGGAGCACCTTAGCAACATTTTTGATTGCTCCACCATGCCCTCCACATGCTAAGGTATGGCAATGGTTCAACACCGAAGTGATCTCATGATTGGGCACACACCTTCTAAAAACACCATCGGCGCACTTCTTAAACAAGAGAGGGTCATCCCAATAGAACCTTGAAGCTTCCTTGAAAAATCGCTTTCTTTGTTGAGAATTGAAACCATGAGGTTCAATCCCACAAGCCAAGTAGTTCGCATAGTCCGCGAACCATGGAATCTCATTATTCAGAATGGCGAATAGTGCTTCTTCTCTCAAATCTTCTTCAATAGGGGTCTCGCCAGGATCCAAGACCTTCTCATCAAGAGGGAGACGAGAAAGGTGATCAGCTACCACATTTTCCGTCCCCTTTTTCTCCTTCATCTCAAAATCAAACTCTTGAAGAAGCAGCACCCGCCGAATGAGCCGAGGCTTTGCATCTTTCTTACTCATCAAATAACGGACCGCAAATTGATCCGTATACACAATAGCCTTATTGCAGGTCAAGTAAGACCGGAATTTGTACAATGCAAAGACTACGGCCAACATCTCCTTCTCCGTAGTTGCATAATTCCGTTGAGCATCATCCAGGTGGCGGAAGCTTCTCAATAACCGAAACCTTTGCCGGATCCACTTCAATGCCCTTCTTTGACACTTTATGCCCAAGGACAATCTCTTCCTCGACTATAAAGTGACACTTCTCCCAATTCAAGACGAGGTTCGTCTCTTGACATCTTTTTATTACACACTCAAGATTAACCAGACATGTGTCAAAAGACGAACCACACACACTAAAATCGTCCATGAACACCTCAATAGAATCTTCTAGCATGTCAGAGAAGATTGTTGTCATACACCTATGGAAAGTAGATGGGGCATTACACAAACCAAAGGGCATCCTTCGATATGCGAATGTCCTATACGGACAAGTAAAGGTGGTTTTCTCTTGGTCATCCGGATGAATAGGGATTTGAAAGAATCCGGAATAACCATCGAGAAAACAAAAGTGTGAATGACGAGCAAGTCTCTCCAACATTTGGTCAATGAAGGGAAGAGGGAAATGATCCTTGTGGGTGGATTTGTTTAGCTTCCTATAATCAATACAAACCCTCCACCCGGTAACAGTTCTAGTTGAGATAGTTTCTCCTTTCTCATTCTCAACAATAGTCATGCCTCTATTTTTTGGAACCATGTGAATCGGGCTCACCCACTTGCTATCGGAGATAGCGTAGATGAAACCCGCGTCACGTAATTTCATAATCTCTTTTTTCACAACCTCTTTGAGGTTAGCATTGAGCCTTCTCTGATGCTCTATGGATGAGGGCATGAGGCATTACTATCGATGAGATGGATACGATGCATAGCAAGAGAAGGACTTATCCCCTTAAGGTCATCAATCGAGTACCCAATGACATTTTCATATTTTTGTTGTATCTCAATCAATTTTGATATAGGGATGTCATCAAGACTCAAATTGACAATAACTGGATAAGTGCATGCATCATCAAGAAAAACATATTTAAGAGAAGAGGGAAGGGGTTTGAACTCTACCTTGGGAGGAGGCTTAGAACACTCCTCATTGTCAATGGATGTAGCTAGAACCTCAAATGCTTCATCTTGTGTCTCCTCAATGGTAGTGTCAAGAAGCATGGAGAATTCCTTCACCTCTTCCATGTCCAAGCTCGGGGCTTCGGTAAGAGAAGCATACAACTCATCCCCGGTGTGAACCACACTCACAGCATCCTCTATCTCATTCTCCACTAGACTGACCCAACAAATTTTCTCTATCATAGGCCACTTCAAAGTCTTAGAGAACTCAAATACAACCCGCTCATTGGCTGCCTCAACCGTGATTGTATCATTTTTGCAATTGATCACGGCACCCAAGTCTTTAGAGCTTCTCTTCCAAGAATAAGAGGAGTCTCCGGATCTTCCTCCATATCCATTACCACAAAATCACAAGGCACAAATACATGCCCAACTTGAATTGGCACATCTTCCAACTCACCATGGGGGACTTTCACAGTGCGGTCCGCCAATTGAATAGTTTTTCGTGTCGGATGAAGAGGAAAATTAAGGTGCTTAGCAATAGACAGTGGCATCAAACTCACACTCGCTCCTAAATCGGCCAATGCACCCTTAGGCTCTAGATCACCTATCTTCACCGGCAAGGTGAAACTCCTGGGGTCTCTTTGCTTCTTAGGCATAGTACGTTGCACAAGAGCACTCACTTAGTAGGGCAAAGTGATAAGCTCATCTTCAAGCTTCCGTTTGTTGGAGAGGATCTCCTTCAAAAATTTAGCATAGGCCGGCATTTGAGACATAGCCTCAAGGAATGGAATGTTGATTTGAAGACTCTTCATCACATTGAGAAATTTTGTGAACTTGTCACTCAATTTTCTCTCCACCATCCTCTGAGGATAGGGAACCGGAGGCACATAAGTCTTAGTTGGTGGAGATGATGGCATTGGAGCTTTATCACCAACTTTGACTTGTGACTCATCTCTTTCCACATTCTCTCCTTTATCACCCTTCTCAACCTCAACTTCTCTCTCAACGACCTCAACTTCTTCTTCCTTCTCTACCTCCTCAGTAGGCATCTTGGGACCCTCATAACTTGTTCCCGACCTCAAATGGATGGCTTTGGCATGGTGGAGGTTGGGGTTAGGAATGGGTTGACCCGGAAGTTGATTTGTGGGAGTAGAGGGGTTTTTTCTCGGCTACTTGGGCAATTTGGGTTTCAAGCATTTTATTATGAGCTTGTAGCTCTTGAAACCTTTGCTCATGGTTTTGGAGAATTTGGTTCATGGATTGAAGTTGTTAGAGAATTTGGAGAGAGGTGGGATCGGGAGATGGAGTGGGTTCGGGATTTTATTTGGGGAACAGAGGGTTAGAGGGAGGTTTTTGGGCATTGGCTCATTGATGTGGAGCTTGGTAGACTTGAGACCCTTGTGAGGATGAACCACCTTGATTATAGTTTGGGTTATACCCTGCACATACCCTTGGTGTTGAGCTTGGTTGTACCCTTGTTGTGGTTGATTCCATCCTTGTTGAGGTTGGTTTAAGCCTTGATTGTAGTTTTGTTGGGGTTGTTTCCAACCTCCTTGTTGATTGCCTCTATACCCTTGGTTTCCTTGGTAAGCATCTCCTCTTGAGTTTATTGCCGCCACATGCTCAGAATTTGTACCTCCACAATAAGATGTATCATGATTAGTACCTCCACAAATATCATAAGAAAAAGAATTTACCTGTGATGGATTAGATGATGCGAGGTTGATCTTGGAGAGCTTCTTGTCAAGTTGATCCATCTTAGCTTGAATTTGATCCATGGGATCTAATTCAAACTTCCCACTCTTCTTAGGTTGAGCACCTCTTCGTCGCCCACCCCATGAATAGTTCTTAATTACTTCCTCAATAGTGGACTCAAGTTGATCTTGCGGGATCTTAGAAAGTTGACCTCCCGCTCCAGCATCAAGGTTGGCACGTGATATAGGATCAAGGCCATCATAGAAGAATCGCATGAGGAGATTTTTGGTGAACTCATGGTGAGGGCATGAACGGATCATCTCCTTGAATCGCTCCCAAGCTTTCGCAAGTGTCTCATCGTTCTCTTGCTCAAATGAGGAGATCTTCCTCCTTATGTCTGCCATCTTCCACTCTGGGAAGTATTTCTTCAGAAAGGCCATTGTGACTTCCTTCCATGTAGTAAGGGAATTAGCAGGTAAGCTCTTGAGCCATGATTTTGCTTTTCCGGTCGAGAAGACCGGAACAAATGCATCTTGATGTAGTCTGGAGAGACGTCATTTGTGGTTATCATGGCACGGATCTCAAGAAACCTGTCAAGATGGTCAAGAGGATCTTCATCCGACCCCCACAAAATTGTTCTGCCATCACCATCCGAGTGAACTGAGGATGAATGCTGAAATTTGTAGTAGTGGTGGGGAGTCGAATACCACCTTGAAGAACATAGGAACCCGGATTTCCGAAATCCCTTAAGAGTTGTGGATTTGCTTCACCCATGTCTGACTCAACTTCACTTGTTGCACTTGAGGCTGGTGAAGATGGTTCGGAACCCAAAGACAAATCTTCCAAATTTTCCCGAAGCTTTCGCAAGGTACGGTCAATTTCTATATCTAGAGGAAAGGTGGGTGAACCGTGAGCTCTTCTTCTCATGTAAAACAACAAAGTTAAGTAGAGGATTAGCAAATAACAACCACAGTCAAAAAGAAAATAAAAGAAAAATCAACTAAGCAAAACTAAACTAAAATAAACTTCAATTAATAGCACAATTTTCCCCTGCAACGACGCCATTTTGATAAGAGGTTTTTAGTGAATCGTTAAGGCACCAAAAATCGCTTTTCAAACAATATTTATAAAACCTAACGAGCAATTACTAAGAATGTAGTAAAGGTAAGTCAAGGGTCGATCCACAAAGAAAATGGGATTAATTAAAGTCTAGCAAGTCTAGATTACCTAATTGAAGGATTTTTGGGGATTTTAAAAATGATTTGTTAACAACTACGACTAGCTAATATGAAAGAAACTAGCAAATAACACGAGATGAAATATCAAATAGGAAGACACTAGAGTTAAGGTTACTAGTATGGATCAAAACGGAGCAACAATCATTAATGCAATTGTGAATCAAAGGCAACGATTATGCAAGGTTTAGTTTTCCTCTAAAATACTCGATTCCTCTCTCGAATGGTCCTCGAGAATGATCGCTTAATCAATCAACTAAATCCTCTCTCGAATGGTCTTTAATCAATTGATTAAGAGATCCAATGAATTCGAAAAACGCCTAATATAGGATCCCCTTAATTTCTACCCAATATCTTGGCCTAGAAATTAAGTTGATTCATGGGGATGATAAAAGAGTTCATAATTCAATTAAGAACATTTGAAATTAAAATATCAAAGCACAAATGTGATCAATATCTATCCTAAGGCCTCAAAACACCAAGATCAATGCATAAACATCTTTAGATCATCACAATCACATTAACAATCATTTAAACCCTAAATCCATACTTTCACCCTAACCCTAGATAGGAAACTACTCACTAATCATGGATTCTAAGCATAAAAACATGAAATTTATAACTAATCTAGGGCTAGACATGATTAAGAGATAATTAATCTGAAGAAAATAACAATTACGAAACTATAATAAAGGAGATCTAATAATATGGAAGAACAAAGAATAACAACGAAAAGAGAGAATAAAAACTGGGTAAAATTTCAAAAAACTACCTTTTATAACAAACATTTTTCAAGAAACTACCTTTTAAAAAAGTATTTTTCAAAAAACTACTTTATACAACACATTTTTTTTCAAAATACTACCAACTGACAACTAAATGAGGGTTTAACCACCTATAACGGGTTCATTGCTACTTATTGCCTTGATCTCGTGGCCCAGGCACCATTGACAACCCACATAGGGTGCCAAACTGCCCCTCATTTCATTATCTTCTTAACGAGCATCCACTCCCGCTAGCTTCTCTCTCCTCCATTTTTGTTCTTCTCTTTTTAATTTGTTGCCCAACCGCCAACAACACCTAGGGACGCTGCTATTTAAGATTCAACATCAACAAAAAAAATCAAATGGTAGTATATTGAAAACATTATGTTATATAAGGTAGTTTTTTGAAAGAAAATTTTTATAAGGTAGGTTTTTTGAAAAAAGTATATTATAAAAGGTAGTTTTTTGAAATTTTCCCTAAAAACTGAAAACTTTTAAACTAATTGAATTAAATATACCTTCAATGTTGTAGAAATCACAAACTATGATCTAGAATCTCCAATCTTCACAAAAACTAAGTTGTTTATCTCCCTAATATCAACCCTAATAATACTCTCTAAAAACTAGAATAAAACATAAGTTTAAAATCATAACCCACTCTTGTTTTTAATCAGCACGAGCGTTACAAATTTCTGGCGGAAAGAGGTGGTGCGGGCGCACCAAGGCTACTGACTCAGGTGGCCAATCTTCGTAGGAATGGTGCGGGCGCACCTCAGAGCTGGTGCGGGCGCACCTAGCTGACTGACATTGAGGATGCTGTGGGTCGGTGCGGGCGCACCAGTGTGTGCGGGCACTGCTAAGGGAGTGCGGGCACACCATGGGTCTCAGCTCATGCTTCCTTTCTTCCATTTTCGCGCGTGCAAACTCCTCGAAACTCCCGCCTATTACCGTACCTCCCAACTCTTGACCTTAGAAAAGATCATACCTGCAATCAAAGCACGGGAAAACATGGTGGAAGCAAATGTACTAGAAATCCAGTCAAAATTGACCGAAAATCTAGCAAAATGTCACAATGATCAAGTGAAAGATATAGAGAGAAAAATGAGGAAGAAAGAGGGAAGAAAAGGGTATAAAGAGGATCAAACCAAACCAAAAGGAGCTCATAAAGTGCGTTAGAAACGCACTTATCAATGAGTAAAGGAGTAGAAGGACTCTTCATATGTTCTAATATTATATATTATAACCAACGACAATAATAACAAGTAGATGATCAATTTTAAGGTTTATATAAATGATTTATTATTATAAACATTGTGATTTATATATAAGTTTGTAAATAGCTATGATGATAATGAGAATAGTAATAATAATAAACATAATGCGATGATAATAATAATAATACTAATAATAACAGTAATACTAATAGTAACAATAGCAATAGTAATACAAATAAGAACAAGAATACTAACAATAACAATAACAATAACAATAATAATAACAATATATACAAATACTAATAGTAATAGTAGCAACAATGCTAATAATAGCAATAACAATAACAAATATAACGCGGTATATATGTATTATGTTGTGATTATATATGATAAAGTATAAATAAACTATCTTATCAATATGTTTAATCATTTTAGTAGTACATTGGTATCAAAATAATTGTAAAACCACTCTAATACTCTATTGATTCGTCTCAAACAAAATCTTACGAGTTGAGCATAAAACAAAAGGCCCGGTTTCGAAAGGAGATGTTGGGGGTAAAATTAAAGCTTTCAACTCATATTAGCAAATTTGACTAGTCAATCTTTTAATTTGGGTGTTTGGTAAGAAGATGTTTCAACTCAAATAAGAAAATTTAACTAGTCAATTATCTAATTTAATGTTTAGTAAAAAGAGGTTTGAAATACTACTTCCGTTCTAGCGGTGATCAACATATGGGCCTAACTCATGGACCCAACCCGACTCGGCCTGAAAATGGGCGGGTATTGGGCACGTCGTGGTTCGGGCCAGACCCGATCTTTGGGCAAAAAAACGGGTCATGGGCAACTTAAATATGTAAAACTAGTTTAAAATTTGGCCCTACCCGAATATGGCCCGAAAATTCCGCTTGGCCCGTCCCGAATTTGCGGGAATTTCGACCCAAGACTCTGGCCTGAAATGGGCCACTTTTTTTTTTGCCAAGCTCGACCCATGATCACCTCTACTCCGTTCCTAAATAATTGTTACACTTTGACTTTTGATACCATTCACAAATTTCAATATAACTATCATTTGTGATTTATGGGTAAGAGAAAATATAGTCATGTGGGGTCTTGTTTGATTCGTCTCGATGTGTACTTTTAGAATACATATTTTTCACCATATACCCCTGACAAATTGGAAAATTCACCATATACCGCCCTAATGTTTCAGATATTCACCATGTACCCTTTAGTTTTTAAAAATGTGCACCAACTACCTTTTTTTCCTAACGGACGTTAAGTTGTTGTTTGCATTATTTACCACTTTGCCATTATTAACCTGATTAACCCTCCCTCCACCCTAACCCTAATGCCCTGATTAACCTAACCCCCTAACCCTAATGCCTTAACCCCAACAAATTAACCTTAATAAATGAAACTCTATATCTCACTGCCAAAACGACTTTTTTTTGAAAAAGACGCCACCGACGTCACTTAAGGGGCACGAACTCGAGAAGCCCATCAAAACGAGTACCAATACGGCGATATTATGAGCACACTTCCCGAGACGATCTTAAACGGCCGATCTCACCGCCAAAACAACTTTTTTTTAGAAAAGCACGACGCCGAGGACCCTAAATGGACACGAATTTCGAGAAGTCCATCAAAACGAGTACTAATACGACGATATTGTGGGCACGCTTCCCGAGCGATCTTAAACGGTCGCTTTCACCCCCAAAAGTCTTTTAAAACATGAACGCCACCAACGACCCTCAAAGGGCACGAGTTTTGAGAAGCCCATCAAAATGAGTACCAATACGATGATATTGTGGGCACGCTTCACGAGGCGATCTTAAATGGCCGATCTCACCGCCAAAACAACTTTTTTAAAAAAAAAACAGACGCCACCGACGACCCTTAAAGGGCACGAATTTCGAGAAACCCATCAAAACGAGTACCAATGCAACGATATTATGGGCACGCTTCACGAGGCGATCTGATATATTTAATCTTCTTAAAAGACTAAATTAGGTGCGGAAATTAAAAGAAATAAAGGATAGTACTTAGTTGAAATCCGATAAAGAATTTAATCACCACGAATCTCAGACTAAGGGTTGGATAGGCTTTTATGTGGATTCTCTAAAGAATTTAATCACCAAGAATAACATAAAAGATTCGAATTGTTTGATTAGCATAAAGGCAAAGCCACCAACTAAACAAAACAAAACGAGGATAGTGCTTAGGTGAATCACGATAAAGGCAACGCCACCACGAAAAACACACTATGGGTTTGAATGCGTAAAGGCTAAGCCACCAGCAATCAGATTTGGATGAATACTCAATGTACTCGAAATAATCACTCTATATTAATCTCTATTATTAATGATCGAAAATAGCCTTTAAATAGGCGTTATAAAGACCTAATTATACTAGGGCTAGAAAACATAAAAGATAACTAATAAACTAAAAGATAAACTAACTAAGACTTCTAATTAGCTTAAAACAAGTAAAAACCTATCCCAATCATGATAGTAAAACCATATGCATGCAAGCAAAATTCTTCCACTTTTAGAATTCTAACTAAACTATAATTCTAATCCAATTAGGAATCCTAATCCAACTAGGATTGGACTACTAATCCAACTAGAATTAGGATTACAACTTATACTCCTAATAGAACTAGGAGTTCTAATCCTACTAGAATTAGGATTTCACAAATCCTATTCCTACTAGGACTAGGACTACAACACAAGAATTCTAATCGAGCTAGAAAACTACGAAGAGTCATAATGGAACTTGAACTCCATGAAAACCTTCAAGAAGCTTCGAAAATCGCCATGAGTCTTCCATGAGTATCCAAGAACAAGGATCCACATTTTCTCATGCATCATACTCCCCTTCTTGAAAAAAATTCGTCCACGGATTTTGCCGTTTTCGGAGATCGATCCATAAATCTGCCTGTAAACTGTCCAGAAATTTGATGCAAGTAAAAGTGACGAATACCTAGAAAAACACCTCCCTGATTAACCTAACCCCCTAACCCTAATGCCTTAACCCCAACAAATTAACCTTAATAAATGAAACTCTATATCTCACTGCCAAAACGACTTTTTTTTGAAAAAGACGCCACCGACGTCACTTAAGGGGCACGAACTTCGAGAAGCCCATCAAAACGAGTACCAATACGGCGATATTATGAGCACACTTCCCGAGACGATCTTAAACGGCTGATCTCACCGCCAAAACAACTTTTTTTTAGAAAACAGACGCCACCGAGGACCCTAAATGGACACGAATTTCGAGAAGTCCATCAAAACGAGTACTAATACGACGATATTGTGGGCACGCTTCCCGAGCGATCTTAAACGGTCGCTTTCACCCCCAAAAGTCTTTTAAAACATGAACGCCACCAACGACCCTCAAAGGGCACGAGTTTTGAGAAGCCCATCAAAATGAGTACCAATACGATGATATTGTGGGCACGCTTCACGAGGCGATCTTAAATGGCCGATCTCACCGCCAAAACAACTTTTTAAAAAAAAAAAACAGACGCCACCGACGACCCTTAAAGGGCACGAATTTCGAGAAACCCATCAAAACGAGTACCAATGCAACGATATTATGGGCACGCTTCACGAGGCGATCTGATATATTTAATCTTCTTAAAAGACTAAATTAGGTGCGGAAATTAAAAGAAATAAAGGATAGTACTTAGTTGAAATCCGATAAAGAATTTAATCACCACGAATCTCAGACTAAGGGTTGGATAGGCTTTTATGTGGATTCTCTAAAGAATTTAATCACCAAGAATAACATAAAAGATTCGAATTGTTTGATTAGCATAAAGGCAAAGCCACCAACTAAACAAAACAAAACAGGATAGTGCTTAGGTGAATCACGATAAAGGCAACGCCACCACGAAAAACACACTATGGGTTTGAATGCGTAAAGGCTAAGCCACCAGCAATCAGATTTGGATGAATACTCAATGTACTCGAAATAATCACTCTATATTAATCTCTATTATTAATGATCGAAAATAGCCTTTAAATAGGCGTTATAAAGACCTAATTATACTAGGGCTAGAAAACATAAAAGATAACTAATAAACTAAAAGATAAACTAACTAAGACTTCTAATTAGCTTAAAACAAGTAAAAACCTATCCCAATCATGATAGTAAAACCATATGCATGCAAGCAAAATTCTTCCACTTTTAGAATTCTAACTAAACTATAATTCTAATCCAATTAGGAATCCTAATCCAACTAGGATTGGACTACTAATCCAACTAGAATTAGGATTACAACTTATACTCCTAATAGAACTAGGAGTTCTAATCCTACTAGAATTAGGATTTCACAAATCCTATTCCTACTAGGACTAGGACTACAACACAAGAATTCTAATCGAGCTAGAAAACTACGAAGAGTCATAATGGAACTTGAACTCCATGAAAACCTTCAAGAAGCTTCGAAAATCGCCATGAGTCTTCCATGAGTATCCAAGAACAAGGATCCACATTTTCTCATGCATCATACTCCCCTTCTTGAAAAAATTCGGCCCACGGATTTTGCCGTTTCGGAGATCTCGATCCATAAACTGCACGTAAACTGTCCAGAAATTTGATGCAAGTAAAAGTGACGAATACCTAGAAAAACACCTCCCTGATTAACCTAACCCCCTAACCCTAATGCCTTAACCCCAACAAATTAACCTTAATAAATGAAACTCTATATCTCACTGCCAAAACGACTTTTTTTTGAAAAAGACGCCACCGACGTCACTTAAGGGGGCACGAACTTCGAGAAGCCCATCAAAACGAGTACCAATACGGCGATATTATGAGCACACTTCCCGAGACGATCTTAAACGGCTGATCTCACCGCCAAAACAACTTTTTTTTAGAAAACAGACGCCACCGAGGACCCTAAATGGACACGAATTTCGAGAAGTCCATCAAAACGAGTACTAATACGACGATATTGTGGGCACGCTTCCCGAGCGATCTTAAACGGTCGCTTTCACCCCCCAAAAGTCTTTTAAAACATGAACGCCACCAACGACCCTCAAAGGGCACGAGTTTTGAGAAGCCCATCAAAATGAGTACCAATACGATGATATTGTGGGCACGCTTCACGAGGCGATCTTAAATGGCCAATCTCACCGCCAAAACAACTTTTAAAAAAAAAAACAGACGCCACCGACGACCCTTAAAGGGCACGAATTTCGAGAAACCCATCAAAACGAGTACCAATGCAACGATATTATGGGCACGCTTCACGAGGCGATCTGATATATTTAATCTTCTTAAAAGACTAAATTAGGTGCGGAAATTAAAAGAAATAAAGGATAGTACTTAGTTGAAATCCGATAAAGAATTTAATCACCACGAATCTCAGACTAAGGGTTGGATAGGCTTTTATGTGGATTCTCTAAAGAATTTAATCACCAAGAATAACATAAAAGATTCGAATTGTTTGATTAGCATAAAGGCAAAGCCACCAACTAAACAAAACAAAACGAGGATAGTGCTTAGGTGAATCACGATAAAGGCAACGCCACCACGAAAAACACACTATGGGTTTGAATGCGTAAAGGCTAAGCCACCAAAGAATCGATTTGGATGAATACTCAATGTACTCGAAATAATCACTCTATATTAATCTCTATTATTAATGATCGAAAATAGCCTTTAAATAGGCGTTATAAAGACCTAATTATACTAGGGCTAGAAAACATAAAAGATAACTAATAAACTAAAAGATAAACTAACTAAGACTTCTAATTAGCTTAAAACAAGTAAAAACCTATCCCAATCATGATAGTAAAACCATATGCATGCAAGCAAAATTCTTCCACTTTTAGAATTCTAACTAAACTATAATTCTAATCCAATTAGGAATCCTAATCCAACTAGGATTGGACTACTAATCCAACTAGAATTAGGATTACAACTTATACTCCTAATAGAACTAGGAGTTCTAATCCTACTAGAATTAGGATTTCACAAATCCTATTCCTACTAGGACTAGGACTACAACACAAGAATTCTAATCGAGCTAGAAAACTACGAAGAGTCATAATGGAACTTGAACTCCATGAAAACCTTCAAGAAGCTTCGAAAATCGCCATGAGTCTTCCATGAGTATCCAAGAACAAGGATCCACATTTTCTCATGCATCATACTCCCTTCTTGAAAAAAATTCGTCCACCCGGATTTTGCCGTTTCTCGGAGATCTCGATCCATAAATCTGCCTGTAAACTGTCCAGAAATTTGATGCAAGTAAAAGTGACGAATACCTAGAAAAACACCTCCCTGATTAACCTAACCCCCTAACCCTAATGCCTTAACCCCAACAAATTAACCTTAATAAATGAAACTCTATATCTCACTGCCAAAACGACTTTTTTTTGAAAAAGACGCCACCGACGTCACTTAAGGGGCACGAACTTCGAGAAGCCCATCAAAACGAGTACCAATACGGCGATATTATGAGCACACTTCCCGAGACGATCTTAAACGGCCGATCTCACCGCCAAAACAACTTTTTTTAGAAAACAGACGCCACCGAGGACCCTAAATGGTCACGAATTTCGAGAAGTCCATCAAAACGAGTACTAATACGACGATATTGTGGGCACGCTTCCCGAGCGATCTTAAACGGTCGCTTTCACCCCCAAAAAGTCTTTTAAAACATGAACGCCACCTACGACCCTCAAAGGGCACGAGTTTTGAGAAGCCCATCAAAATGAGTACCAATACGATGATATTGTGGGCACGCTTCACGAGGCGATCTTAAATGGCCGATCTCACCGCCAAAACAACTTTTTTAAAAAAAAAAGACGCCACCGACGACCCTTAAAGGGCACGAATTTCGAGAAACCCATCAAAACGAGTACCAATGCAACGATATTATGGGCACGCTTCACGAGGCGATCTGATATATTTAATCTTCTTAAAAGACTAAATTAGGTGCGGAAATTAAAAGAAATAAAGGATAGTACTTAGTTGAAATCCGATAAAGAATTTAATCACCACGAATCTCAGACTAAGGGTTGGATAGGCTTTTATGTGGATTCTCTAAAGAATTTAATCACCAAGAATAACATAAAAGATTCGAATTGTTTGATTAGCATAAAGGCAAAGCCACCAACTAAACAAAACAAAACAGGATAGTGCTTAGGTGAATCACGATAAAGGCAACGCCACCACGAAAAACACACTATGGGTTTGAATGCGTAAAGGCTAAGCCACCAGCAATCAGATTTGGATGAATACTCAATGTACTCGAAATAATCACTCTATATTAATCTCTATTATTAATGATCGAAAATAGCCTTTAAATAGGCGTTATAAAGACCTAATTATACTAGGACTAGAAAACATAAAAGATAACTAATAAACTAAAAGATAAACTAACTAAGACTTCTAATTAGCTTAAAACAAGTAAAAACCTATCCCAATCATGATAGTAAAACCATATGCATGCAAGCAAAATTCTTCCACTTTTAGAATTCTAACTAAACTATAATTCTAATCCAATTAGGAATCCTAATCCAACTAGGATTGGACTACTAATCCAACTAGAATTAGGATTACAACTTATACTCCTAATAGAACTAGGAGTTCTAATCCTACTAGAATTAGGATTTCACAAATCCTATTCCTACTAGGACTAGGACTACAACACAAGAATTCTAATCGAGCTAGAAAACTACGAAGAGTCATAATGGAACTTGAACTCCATGAAAACCTTCAAGAAGCTTCGAAAATCGCCATGAGTCTTCCATGAGTATCCAAGAACAAGGATCCACATTTTCTCATGCATCATACTCCCCTTCTTGAAAAAATTCGTCCACGGATTTTGCCGTTTCTGGAGATCTGATCCATAAATCTGCCTGTAAACTGTCCAGAAATTTGATGCAAGTAAAAGTGACGAATACCTAGAAAAACACCTCCCTGATTAACCTAACCCCCTAACCCTAATGCCTTAACCCCAACAAATTAACCTTAATAAATGAAACTTTATATCTCACTGCCAAAACGACTTTTTTTTGAAAAAGACGCCACCGACGTCACTTAAGGGGCACGAACTTCGAGAAGCCCATCAAAACGAGTACCAATACGGCGATATTATGAGCACACTTCCCGAGACGATCTTAAACGGCTGATCTCACCGCCAAAACAACTTTTTTTTAGAAAACAGACGCCACCGAGGACCCTAAATGGACACGAATTTCGAGAAGTCCATCAAAACGAGTACTAATACGACGATATTGTGGGCACGCTTCCCGAGCGATCTTAAACGGTCGCTTTCACCCCCAAAAGTCTTTTAAAACATGAACGCCACCAACGACCCTCAAAGGGCACGAGTTTTGAGAAGCCCATCAAAATGAGTACCAATACGATGATATTGTGGGCACGCTTCACGAGGCGATCTTAAATGGCCGATCTCACCGCCAAAACAACTTTTTAAAAAAAAAAAACAGACGCCACCGACGACCCTTAAAGGGCACGAATTTCGAGAAACCCATCAAAACGAGTACCAATGCAACGATATTATGGGCACGCTTCACGAGGCGATCTGATATATTTAATCTTCTTAAAAGACTAAATTAGGTGCGGAAATTAAAAGAAATAAAGGATAGTACTTAGTTGAAATCCGATAAAGAATTTAATCACCACGAATCTCAGACTAAGGGTTGGATAGGCTTTTATGTGGATTCTCTAAAGAATTTAATCACCAAGAATAACATAAAAGATTCGAATTGTTTGATTAGCATAAAGGCAAAGCCACCAACTAAACAAAACAAAACAGGATAGTGCTTAGGTGAATCACGATAAAGGCAACGCCACCACGAAAAACACACTATGGGTTTGAATGCGTAAAGGCTAAGCCACCAAAGAATCGATTTGGATGAATACTCAATGTACTCGAAATAATCACTCTATATTAATCTCTATTATTAATGATCGAAAATAGCCTTTAAATAGGCGTTATAAAGACCTAATTATACTAGGACTAGAAAACATAAAAGATAACTAATAAACTAAAAGATAAACTAACTAAGACTTCTAATTAGCTTAAAACAAGTAAAAACCTATCCCAATCATGATAGTAAAACCATATGCATGCAAGCAAAATTCTTCCACTTTTAGAATTCTAACTAAACTATAATTCTAATCCAATTAGGAATCCTAATCCAACTAGGATTGGACTACTAATCCAACTAGAATTAGGATTACAACTTATACTCCTAATAGAACTAGGAGTTCTAATCCTACTAGAATTAGGATTTCACAAATCCTATTCCTACTAGGACTAGGACTACAACACAAGAATTCTAATCGAGCTAGAAAACTACGAAGAGTCATAATGGAACTTGAACTCCATGAAAACCTTCAAGAAGCTTCGAAAATCGCCATGAGTCTTCCATGAGTATCCAAGAACAAGGATCCACATTTTCTCATGCATCATACTCCCCTTCTTGAAAAAATTCGTCCACGGATTTTGCCGTTTCTGGAGATCTGATCCATAAATCTGCCTGTAAACTGTCCAGAAATTTGATGCAAGTAAAAGTGACGAATACCTAGAAAAACACCTCCCTGATTAACCTAACCCCCTAACCCTAATGCCTTAACCCCAACAAATTAACCTTAATAAATGAAACTCTATATCTCACTTTGCCAAAACGACTTTTTTTTGAAAAAGACGCCACCGACGTCACTTAAGGGGCACGAACTTCGAGAAGCCCATCAAAACGAGTACCAATACGGCGATATTATGAGCACACTTCCCGAGACGATCTTAAACGGCTGATCTCACCGCCAAAACAACTTTTTTTAGAAAACGAGACGCCACCGAGGACCATAAATGGACACGAATTTCGAGAAGTCCATCAAAACGAGTACTAATACGACGATATTGTGGGCACGCTTCCCGAGCGATCTTAAACGGTCGCTTTCACCCCCAAAAGTCTTTTAAAACATGAACGCCACCAACGACCCTCAAAGGGCACGAGTTTTGAGAAGCCCATCAAAATGAGTACCAATACGATGATATTGTGGGCACGCTTCACGAGGCGATCTTAAATGGCCGATCTCACCGCCAAAACAACTTTTTTAAAAAAAAAAAAAGCAGACGCCACCGACGACCCTTAAAGGGCACGAATTTCGAGAAACCCATCAAAACGAGTACCAATGCAACGATATTATGGGCACGCTTCACGAGGCGATCTGATATATTTAATCTTCTTAAAAGACTAAATTAGGTGCGGAAATTAAAAGAAATAAAGGATAGTACTTAGTTGAAATCCGATAAAGAATTTAATCACCACGAATCTCAGACTAAGGGTTGGATAGGCTTTTATGTGGATTCTCTAAAGAATTTAATCACCAAGAATAACATAAAAGATTCGAATTGTTTGATTAGCATAAAGGCAAAGCCACCAACTAAACAAAACAAAATAGGATAGTGCTTAGGTGAATCACGATAAAGGCAACGCCACCACGAAAAACACACTATGGGTTTGAATGCGTAAAGGCTAAGCCACCCAAGCAATCGATTTGGATGAATACTCAATGTACTCGAAATAATCACTCTATATTAATCTCTATTATTAATGATCGAAAATAGCCTTTAAATAGGCGTTATAAAGACCTAATTATACTAGGGCTAGAAAACATAAAAGATAACTAATAAACTAAAAGATAAACTAACTAAGACTTCTAATTAGCTTAAAACAAGTAAAAACCTATCCCAATCATGATAGTAAAACCATATGCATGCAAGCAAAATTCTTCCACTTTTAGAATTCTAACTAAACTATAATTCTAATCCGATTAGGAATCCTAATCCAACTAGGATTGGACTACTAATCCAACTAGAATTAGGATTACAACTTATACTCCTAATAGAACTAGGAGTTCTAATCCTACTAGAATTAGGATTTCACAAATCCTATTCCTACTAGGACTAGGACTACAACACAAGAATTCTAATCGAGCTAGAAAACTACGAAGAGTCATAATGGAACTTGAACTCCATGAAAACCTTCAAGAAGCTTCGAAAATCGCCATGAGTCTTCCATGAGTATCCAAGAACAAGGATCCACATTTTCTCATGCATCATACTCCCCTTCTTGAAAAAATTGGCCCACGGTTTTTGCCGTTTCGGAGATTTCGATCCATAAATCCGCCCGTAAACCGTCCGAAATTTGATGCAAGTAAAAGTGACGAATACCTAGAAAAACACCTCCCTGATTAACCTAACCCCCTAACCCTAATGCCTTAACCCCAACAAATTAACCTTAATAAATGAAACTCTATATCTCACTGCCAAAACGACTTTTTTTTGAAAAAGACGCCACCGATGTCACTTAAGGGGCACGAACTTCGAGAAGCCCATCAAAACGAGTACCAATACGGCGATATTATGAGCACACTTCCCGAGACGATCTTAAACGGGCGATCTCACCGCCAAAACAACTTTTTTTTAGAAAACGAGACGCCACCGAGGACCCTAAATGGACACGAATTTCGAGAAGTCCATCAAAACGAGTACTAATACGACGATATTGTGGGCACGCTTCCCGAGCGATCTTAAACGGTCGCTTTCACCCCCAAAAGTCTTTTAAAACATGAACGCCACCAACGACCCTCAAAGGGCACGAGTTTTGAGAAGCCCATCAAAATGAGTACCAATACGATGATATTGTGGGCACGCTTCACGAGGCGATCTTAAATGGCCGATCTCACCGCCAAAACAACTTTTTAAAAAAAAAAACCGACGCCACCGACGACCCTTAAAGGGCACGAATTTCGAGAAACCCATCAAAACGAGTACCAATGCAACGATATTATGGGCACGCTTCACGAGGCGATCGATATATTTAATCTTCTTAAAAGACTAAATTAGGTGCGGAAATTAAAAGAAATAAAGGATAGTACTTAGTTGAAATCCGATAAAGAATTTAATCACCACGAATCTCAGACTAAGGGTTGGATAGGCTTTTATGTGGATTCTCTAAAGAATTTAATCACCAAGAATAACATAAAAGATTCGAATTGTTTGATTAGCATAAAGGCAAAGCCACCAACTAAACAAAACAAAACAGGATAGTGCTTAGGTGAATCACGATAAAGGCAACGCCACCACGAAAAACACACTATGGGTTTGAATGCGTAAAGGCTAAGCCACCAAGCAATCGGATTTGGATGAATACTCAATGTACTCGAAATAATCACTCTATATTAATCTCTATTATTAATGATCGAAAATAGCCTTTAAATAGGCGTTATAAAGACCTAATTATACTAGGACTAGAAAACATAAAAGATAACTAATAAACTAAAAGATAAACTAACTAAGACTTCTAATTAGCTTAAAACAAGTAAAAACCTATCCCAATCATGATAGTAAAACCATATGCATGCAAGCAAAATTCTTCCACTTTTAGAATTCTAACTAAACTATAATTCTAATCCAATTAGGAATCCTAATCCAACTAGGATTGGACTACTAATCCAACTAGAATTAGGATTACAACTTATACTCCTAATAGAACTAGGAGTTCTAATCCTACTAGAATTAGGATTTCACAAATCCTATTCCTACTAGGACTAGGACTACAACACAAGAATTCTAATCGAGCTAGAAAACTACGAAGAGTCATAATGGAACTTGAACTCCATGAAAACCTTCAAGAAGCTTCGAAAATCGCCATGAGTCTTCCATGAGTATCCAAGAACAAGGATCCACATTTTCTCATGCATCATACTCCCCTTCTTGAAAAAAATTCGTCCACCGGATTTTGCCGTTTCTGGAGATCGATCCATAAATGCCTGTAAACTGTCCAGAAATTTGATGCAAGTAAAAGTGACGAATACCTAGAAAAACACCTCCCTGATTAACCTAACCCCCTAACCCTAATGCCTTAACCCCAACAAATTAACCTTAATAAATGAAACTCTATATCTCACTGCCAAAACGACTTTTTTTTGAAAAAGACGCCACCGACGTCACTTAAGGGGCACGAACTTCGAGAAGCCCATCAAAACGAGTACCAATACGGCGATATTATGAGCACACTTCCCGAGACGATCTTAAACGGCTGATCTCACCGCCAAAACAACTTTTTTTTAGAAAACAGACGCCACCGAGGACCCTAAATGGACACGAATTTCGAGAAGTCCATCAAAACGAGTACTAATACGACGATATTGTGGGCACGCTTCCCGAGCGATCTTAAACGGTCGCTTTCACCCCCAAAAGTCTTTTAAAACATGAACGCCACCAACGACCCTCAAAGGGCACGAGTTTTGAGAAGCCCATCAAAATGAGTACCAATACGATGATATTGTGGGCACGCTTCACGAGGCGATCTTAAATGGCCGATCTCACCGCCAAAACAACTTTTTAAAAAAAAAAACAGACGCCACCGACGACCCTTAAAGGGCACGAATTTCGAGAAACCCATCAAAACGAGTACCAATGCAACGATATTATGGGCACGCTTCACGAGGCGATCTGATATATTTAATCTTCTTAAAAGACTAAATTAGGTGCGGAAATTAAAAGAAATAAAGGATAGTACTTAGTTGAAATCCGATAAAGAATTTAATCACCACGAATCTCAGACTAAGGGTTGGATAGGCTTTTATGTGGATTCTCTAAAGAATTTAATCACCAAGAATAACATAAAAGATTCGAATTGTTTGATTAGCATAAAGGCAAAGCCACCAACTAAACAAAACAAAACAGGATAGTGCTTAGGTGAATCACGATAAAGGCAACGCCACCACGAAAAACACACTATGGGTTTGAATGCGTAAAGGCTAAGCCACCAGCAATCAGATTTGGATGAATACTCAATGTACTCGAAATAATCACTCTATATTAATCTCTATTATTAATGATCGAAAATAGCCTTTAAATAGGCGTTACAAAGACCTAATTATACTAGGACTAGAAAACATAAAAGATAACTAATAAACTAAAAGATAAACTAACTAAGACTTCTAATTAGCTTAAAACAAGTAAAAACCTATCCCAATCATGATAGTAAAACCATATGCATGCAAGCAAAATTCTTCCACTTTTAGAATTCTAACTAAACTATAATTCTAATCCAATTAGGAATCCTAATCCAACTAGGATTGGACTACTAATCCAACTAGAATTAGGATTACAACTTATACTCCTAATAGAACTAGGAGTTCTAATCCTACTAGAATTAGGATTTCACAAATCCTATTCCTACTAGGACTAGGATTACAACACAAGAATCCTAATCGAGCTAGAAAACTACGAAGAGTCATAATGGAACTTGAACTCCATGGAAACCTTCAAGAAGCTTCGAAAATCGCCATGAGTCTTCCATGAGTATCCAAGAACAAGGATCCACATTTTCTCATGCATCATACTCCCATTCTTGAAAAAATTCGGCCCACGGATTTTGCCGTTTCGGAGATCTCGATCCATAAATCGCCCGTAAACCGTCCCGAAATTTGATGCAAGTAAAAGTGACGAATACCTAGAAAAACACCTCGAAATCACGTGAGATTTTTATAGGACCTATCCCTATATGTATTCAACACTCGACCACAATTTCAATCATAAATTCGAAGCCAGTAGTTCGCAGTTTATTCTTTTTACTAATTTGCTGTGGTTATTTGCGTCGGACATTTGTTAACATGGGACGCAAATAGTCTGTTCCTGAATTATCAAAAAAAAAATAGTCTGTTCCTGAACATTTGTGTCAGTCTTTCTTCTGTTCGACGCAAATTATCATTTTTCTACTAGTGTATGCTATCAAATGTAATATGCACATCTTGTAAGATACTAAATTCTTGTTGTGTTGCTCCTAACACATTCCATTTCTATTCCATATTATAAAGAACTCATAGTTTACTCAATGTTCCCAGATTATTTATCAGTTACAATGCATTTTTCTCGAACTCAACATCTATGAATGGTAAGTTCATGATAACGAGTAAATTTAGACATGAATACCATCATATATCTCAACCAACCTTGTGCACCAAATATATTACCTTTCTTGATGGTCTTATAAAATGTAATGATATTAGGGCATAATATATCAAAACTGAACACAATTGCTATTTGTTGATCGATCTATTATGTCATTTTATTTCCTCGGATGCAATACTCATTTTATTCAAAATACTTCTCCATATGAGCTTCCCTTGACTTAGAGTTCCCACTTGATTTTTTGTTATCTATTTATAAGGTTATAACAGAATCTCTAAGTTGTCATACGCTATATTGACAACTTTGAAAACATTATTACCTAGGGGTGTGCAAAGTAAGACCGGATCGAAATTTGAATCAAAACCGGATCAGACGGGTCATGCAAATTAAGGATTTCAGTCTTTCGGTCCGGAATAGCGAATGAGTGTAAAGAAACAACAACAGCGAATCACGAACAAGATAGTAACATTTTCCAAAAATATCAAATATCTCATATATGCACAACTATATACATGCAAACTAAAAATCTAAGTTAAAGTTCATATTATAAATTAGTCGCAATTCACACTCAAAGTAAGCACATAAATAGTGGAAAATTCAAAACGTAAAAAAAAAAAACGAAGCAATGCAAGTATCTAATAATGACAATACGAACATGTCAGTCAGTCCCACACCTATAAAAATAAGTTCGATTCCATCATATTCATAACTCGCAAATGATCACATCCCTAATTAGAATTTCACTATCTTCCAATGTTAGGAGAGTCTTCTTATCTTAGATTCTTAGACTCTTTAGTCAATTCTCCTCCAAAAAGCCACTCCATTACCTCCACCTTTTTCTCTCTCTCTCTCTCATTTCTTCTAATCACTCATAATCATCATGCTCGTGACTTTTTCTACCTCCACTCACCCAAACTACTCCCTCCACCTCCACCTCCACCTCCTCTCCCTCCTCCTAAAATGCGCTTCTCTCATCTCCGCCGGAAACCTCACCAGCGCCGGCGATCTCTTACCGGAAATCTTCGAACTCTCCTCCCCATTCAACTCTCCGGCATCTCGCGTCGCCGCCTACTTCGCCACCTCTCTCCAATCTCACCTCCTCCTCAATTTTCTCTCTCCTCCACGTCACCCTCTCCCATCACTTACTCTTATCTCCTCTCAACTCAACAACTTCCACTCATCACTACAATCCTACAATTCTCTCACCCCTTTCGTTAAATTCTCTCACTTCACAGCTAATCAAGCCATCTTCGACGCCCTCAACGGCCATGATCGTGTCCACGTCATCGACTTGGATATCATGCAGGGACTTCAATGGCCTGGATTCTTCCACATCTTAGCTTCTCGTACACGTAAACTCACCTCGGTTAAACTCACTGGGTTCGGTCCTTCATCTGAGTCACTCGCTCGAACCGGCGCTCGACTCGCTGAGTTCGCTGACTCGGTCGGGGTTCCATTCCGGTTCAACCCGGTTGAGGGTAAAATCGGAAATTTATCCTCGTCGGAGCTGAGTCGACTCAGTGTAGAACCGAGTGATTACGAGGTTACGGTCGTGCATTGCGTGCGACATGGGTTGTACGATATAAGTGGGTCCCATGTTGGTACGATGAGGGTGTTAAATAGGATAAGGCCTAGGTTAGTTACTATGGTCGAGCAAGATATTGACGTGTGTGAATATCATGATGATAATAATAGTAATACTAATACGACATCGTTTTTTGGGAGGTTTGTGGGTGCATTGCGGTATTATTCTGCTTTGTTTGATGCGGTAGGGGAAGGATTGGGTGAGGATAGTGTAGAGAGGCATCAGGTGGAACATCATATTTTTGGGAGCGAAATTCGGAACATTTTAGCCGTTGGTGGTGGTGGTGATGGTGATGGTGATGGTGATCATGGAATGAGGAGGTGGGGCCAGGAGCTTATTCGGGCCGGGTTCGAACCGTTATCGTTGGCGGGTAGCCCGGCGGCACAAGCTAGTTTATTGCTAGGGATGTTCCCATGGAAAGGGTACACTTTGATGGAAGAAAATGGGTGTTTAAGGTTAGGGTGGAAGGATTTGCCTTTGATCACTGCCTCAGCTTGGCAACTTTCTGATTTTAGTAGTATTACTAATAATGGTATTACTAAGAATAGTAACGTCTTGCGGAATTAGGGTAATTATTTTAGTAAATAATGAAAATTGATTTTGGTTTTGGAGGTCTTTAAATTGATTGGAATTTGGAAGTGCACTATATTGGGATGAATAAATTGGTGCATGAGATTGAGAAGTACATAGAGATGATTGTAGAGTTGGGTTAATGTTTTTAATGTTTTCTGAGATAATTAAGGGGAAAGTAAAGGAAAGAAAAAAGGTACATTGATCAAACTTTTTGAGAATTTGGATTCTTTTTTGTACTCGTGTAAAAAGTTGGGTTCAAAAGGTGGAAGACTTTTCACGTTTAATTATTATATTAAAATATATATTCAATCATTTTTTTGGTGAGAGATTCTATGTGGATATTTCTTTTTCTTTTTTACATTTTTTTTTATTATTTTGGTGATTAAATTATGTATGCTTAAATTTAATCATCTTCGAGACAATTATTGGGGTGAATGAAAGAGATAAAGATGGACATAACGCATATGATTATTGTTTTGGGCATGCTTAAATTTGTCTGCTTGGTCCCGCACAAGGGTGTTATTTTGAAAAATTATTTGAAGCAACCTTTGAAATTAGAAAATATAAAATTTTGCTATTTTACTATTGTTATAGCTAATTTTATCAAATACCGATCATTATAAAAAATATATTGTAGCAACTAGCCTCTAACAGATAACCACTAAAAGCTAATGCAACAATTAATTGTTAATGCAACAGCTACCAACTACTATAATAATTAATATTTATCCCGAACACCCCCTTGACTGCCAAATGTAAACAAGCCAACTATAACTAGCTACAACTTCTCTTTTTGAGTTGTTGGTAACTCAATAACACTTACTCAAGTAATATATGATACGTGAGTGGGTTTACAATATTGCCGAGAGAGCAATATTTATCTACTTCAAAGAACTGCTAAGAGTCAACCCTAGTACGGGAGGACTGGCCGACTGGGTTAGTCCAACTATGGTAGTATGGTGATAGGAAGAACTTTTGTAGGAGTTCCACTTTGCACTCGTGAGAAGGTGAAAGCAAACCAGAAAACTTGTTATATAAATAAACAGCCTCACTTCCAAAACTCACAGTTTACAACCCCAAAAAATTGAAAAAATAAATAGCACCACCACCATTAAACAACCAAGTGATAATTACATAACCAAAAACTGCTTCTTTGGTGAACATAAAACTAAAACTTAACTGCCACCAAACTTGAAGGCTTATGTTATAAACAACTTCCAAATAATCACTTCACCAAACTAGAGTAAGCCAAACTCAATCAGGTAAATTAGAAGTTAATATCTTTTCCCTAAGATCACACCAACAACAATGGATACCAATGCAACTCCCAAGATGAACTTGAAGTTTATGGAGGAAGAAGCTTCAGTTGTCGGAGTCTGAACCACTGAGGATGATGCGGTTTGTGCAGATGATTTTTCTGATTTCTTGCTCTTACGCTTTACTGGACTAGAAATCATTGATCCAATATCTCTGGACCTCACTTCTGTTTCGCCCTCTGGAGTTCCAGCATTGCTTTCATCGATCTAGGATCACAAAACAGAACACTTAGAATCTCCTAGTTTATATATCGATCTTATTATCCTTTTATCTTCAGGGACCATGGGTTAGGCAGTCTTAGGCTGATGCCTAAAGGGGAAGAAACTCAAAAGTTTCCAAGAGCTATAAGTTATCACACACATAAAAACCTTTCATTTTTTACAATCTTCCAACCCACCCCCCCCCCATTTTCCCCTTAGGTTCCCCTAATTCCCCTGCTATAAATTATAACAATTAGAAATATGGAACCCCTTGTCCCCCCCCCACCCCCGGTTCCAGAAACAAAATATTCATATATACTATCTTAGGATGTCTGGAAAATTTTGTCACATTTCCTATAATAGTATTGGCTTATGATCGAACCTTTTAATATGGCCTTAAGTGATGGTTCAATGACCAGAGAAAATCCTCTCTCAACTCTATCCACCACTACCAGGGACGTTCCCTAAAGGGAAACCATGGCGAAATGTGCATTTCTCGTTATAAATATGCTGAAGGAAG
This sequence comes from Beta corolliflora, assembly GCA_947648045.1. NCBI lineage: Eukaryota > Viridiplantae > Streptophyta > Magnoliopsida > Caryophyllales > Amaranthaceae > Beta > Beta corolliflora. Next base: position 97,658 of record CANSZD010002441.1, read on the forward strand.
CTTACAAGGATAATGAGTTAATAGCAATCAAGATGGTTAAAATAAGTTGTCTTAGCAATATATGCAAAAAATTGATGCTATCTTTTCCGTAAGATATGTTTAGGCAAATAACCTATCTTTAATTCAAAAAGAATGAGAATAAAAAAAACAACTCACCTTTTGTTTCGATACAGCTTCAACCTTCTGGAGTTTTTGCTCAAGTTCCTCGACCTTCTTTCCAAGAAGCACGACTTCTTTGTTTTTAGCACCAAGCTCTTCCGATGTACGACTCCTTGCAGCTTCCAGTTCAGACACCTTTGCCAAACTTTCCTCTTTCTGTTTGATCAGCATTCCCAATGATGAATATCAGTCATATTTATGATATTTTTTGGTGTATGAAAAATGACTTATGTCTAAAGATTCCACAGAAGTATTATCTAATAAAGATATGACGTAGAAGAAAGGGCTAACCAGCTTAGTAACATTGGCCTCTGCAAGTTGCAGCTCTTCTTCAAGTTTTGTAACCCTTTCATTTAACACATCTCGATCTTGGAGTTTCTGCACATGATGTTCCAACTGAGAAGTCAATTCAGCCTCTCTGGCTGTGGCAGATGTTTCAAGACTCTTAACCTACAAAAAATAGCAAGATTTATGTCTTATTTTAAGAAGGAAAAAGGATAGGATTTAATTCACAATTCATTCAGCACCAATGGCCAACCTGTTCCTTCAAATGAGCCTCAGTTGCCTGACATTGTTCTTCAAGTTCCTTCAGCCTTGCTTGCATGGCAGATTTCTCTGTTATTTCAACCTTAAGATTTTCAATCTCAACCTTGGAAGCATCTTCCTTTCCTCTATATTCTTTCAGTTGCTCTTCTAATTGGACCATACTAGTTTCAAGTTCTTTTTTCATTTCATGCAGCTGTCTACTCTCCTCCAGAACTGCAGCTATCTGTTGGAGGTAATATATGAATATGTTGTTGCATGTTAAGTAAAAGAGTAAAAAATCATCTAACATAATGTTATCTAAATTCTAAGGTACAAACCTCTGACTGAAGCCTTTGCTTTTCAGAAGTTAGCTCTTGGCTTAACTCCTCAATTGTCTTATCTGATTTAAGACATTTTGCAGCTAAGTCATCCTTCTCAGCAAGAGTGTGCGACAATTTTGCTTGGAGATCATTCTGTTCAGTCTCAGCAAGAGCCAGATCCTGAGTGAGTTTCATATTTGCCTCAGCCAAAGTCTCGTTACGTGTCTCAACTTGACCCAATTCAAGCTGCAGATTATCAACCACTTTCGTCTGCTCCTGTAAGTTCATAAGCAAATTTTCAATTTCAAGCTTTCGAGATTCAGCCATCCCTGACACCTCAACGACCTCTTCCTGGTTTTTCTTCAGCTGATTTTCCAGGATGCTTATCTTTTCATTCAACTCCTTGATTTCCAACTCCCTTTGAGCTAATATCTCAACTGTTACCTGCAACTTTTCGATTTCAGTTTTTCTTGATTCAGCAATCCCGGAGGCTTCGCGAGCTGTTTCCTGGTGTACTGTCAGGTGCCCTTCAAGAGAAGTAACCTTTTCATTCAATTCCTTCACTTCCAACTCCTTCTGACCTATTTTTTCAACCAGGTTTTCTATTTCAACTTTTCTAGATTCAACGATCCCTGACGCCTCAAGAGCCTCTTCCTGGTGTTTCGTTAGCTGGTATTCAAGGGTGATTATCTTTTCATTCAATTCCTTGACTTCCAACTCCCTTTGAGCTAATGTCTCAACTGTTCCTTGCAACTGTTCAATTTCAGCTTTTCTTGATTCAGCAATCCTAGAAGCTTCAACAGCTGCTTCCTGATGTTCTGTAAGCTGCCCTCCGAGGGAAGTAAGCTTTTCACTCAATTCCTTCATTTCCAACTCCTTCTGACCTAATTTTTCAACCAGGTTTTCAATTTCAGCTTTTCTAGTTTCAGCGATATCAGATGCTTGACTGACCTCTTCTTCATAAACTTTTACTTGGCCTTCAACAGAAGCAAGTTTGTTATTCAATTCAGTAACTTCAAGCTCCTTCTGAGATAATTTTTCAGCCATCTCTCCAATTTCAACTTTCCTTGATTCAGCAATTCCTTCTGCTTCCTGAGTCTCTTCCTCATACTTCTTTACTTGAACTTCAAGAGCTAGAACTTTTTCATTGAGCTCCTTGATTTCAGCCTCTTTATCCGCTAACTTAGAAACAGTTCCCTTCAACTGTTCTATCTCCTCCTTTCTAGATTCTGCTATTCCAGATGCTTCACGGACCTCCTCCTCGTACGCTTTCAATTGACTTTCAAGGGAGCTAAGCTGTTCACTCAACCTCTCAATTTCCTTCTCTTTATCAGCCAATATACCACCTGTCTCCTTCAGCTGTTCCTCGGCCTGCAAAAGACGAGCTTCAGCAGCAGAGTGTTGATCATAAGATCTCGAGTGTTGCTCAGTTAACTCTGTGATTGTATTCATGTGAGAAGCAAGTTGAAGAGAAGTCGCTTCTTTCTCTGCATTAGCAGAATTGAGCGACTCTTGAAGCTCATCAATCTTGTTCTTCAGCTGTGAATTTGTCTCTACCAAAAGTTCCTTCTCTGAAAGTGATTGTGCCACTTTACCTTCAGCTTCCTCAATCAACTTTTGTAGCTCTACATTAGAGCTTTCTAGGGAAGCTACCTTTGCAGCACTCTGATGCAATTCTTCTGTCAGAGCAGAAGCCTTCAAAGCTGCTTCACCTACCTGCTCTTCATAATTTTGTACCTTATCTTCAAGAATTTTAAGTTTCTCGGACAATGATTTAGCCTCAGTTTCCTTCTCATTGAAATTCGTTAATGTCTCTTGCATTTTTAACTCAAAGTCCCTGGTAGAAGACTCGTGTAATGATTCAAGATGCATTTTGCTTGTTGTAGCTTCCTCTATCGCTCTCCCTTGCTCCCCTAACTGATTCTCAGCGGATTTGAGCTTCTCCATAATCTCACTTTCCCTTAATCCAGCACCCTTCAGATCATTTTCAATACCTTTAAGTTTCTCTTGTGTAAGAGACATTTCACCATGCAATGATTCAAGCAAATTTTCAGCTTCCTGAAGCTTTTTGGTGGAATTTTCCAATGCTTCTTCCGAACTTCTCTTCTCCTCCTTCATTACATTCAAAGATTCCATCAGCCCCATTTCTTTTCCACTCGCTGTTTGAAGTGCACTCTCAAGGTTCAACATTAAAGACCGGAACTTCTCAATATCTCCAGTGAGTTCGGAGACCATGCCTGAATATTTTTTTGACTCAGCTTCTGCATCCCCGCATTTTGACTCCAGTGAGCTTATATTCACTTCAAGTTCTTCAATTTTCTGCTTCTTTTCTCCCAGCAGTGATTCAAGCTCACCCACCTTTCTCTCAGCATCCTCAATTTTGGAGTGAGAAGATTTGACTACAGCTTCCAATTCCGCTGCACGAGATTGTAATTCTAGTTCCAACTCCTGTATTTTCTTCTTTGAGTTCTCGGACTCTAAATTAAGACTATCGAATGATTCTTTGATACCAACAAGCTCCTTGTGCTTAGTTGCGTGATCTTCCAAAGCATCCTGCAAATTTTTCAGTTTCTCGTTGAAGTTATTCTCGGTCTCTACCATCTGCTCTTGCGATTTCTTGTGATTCAGTTCGAGCTCTTCATACTTCTTCCCACTTCCTTGAAGCTTTTCTTCTGTCAAAAATACCTCATCTTTCAGCTTCACATTCTGCGACTCGGAATCCTTTAATGCAGCAGCCACTCTTTCTAATTCAATTTCAAGCTCCTTTATCTTCTCCTGCGCTTCAAGTAGTTCTCTGCTAGATTCACTAGCAGATAACTTGCTTTCCTCTGCAGATTTTACTTCAATATCCCGAGAGCTTTCTTTCGTTTCTAGTGTTTCTTTGTCAACCTTGATAAACTCTCCATCATCAAGAGACTTTTCTTTCTCCTCTTTATTTCCATTTTCCTGTCGTGCCATAAAAAACTCCAGGTTTTAAGGTCGATACGAAAGCCAAATTATGATACATTAATCATGGAGGACATAAAAATAATGCTGCACTTAGCGGAAGCTACCTGAATTGGCTCCTCAACACTAGCAAGTTTCTCCTTGACTTCCACCACCGGCACCTCTATATCTGTTTTAGTCTCAGCTTCCATTTCTAATCACAATACTTGAACTCCAACCTGAGGTAGACAAATGTATAAGTTTCCTCTCAAAAAAAAAAAGGCCACATGTATAAGATTCGAACCACAAATCAATTATATGCACACTGGCATTATATGTAAGGTAGAAAACCCACAAGTGCAAAGACAACAAAAGAAGAAGGGATAAATTGCTATGAAATGTATATTTCTCCTCTTTTCAACATCAAGAAAGTAACTTTTATAAGATTTTGCTTTCTATTTTATATCATGATACTGAGATGTGCACAAAGACAGCTTGTCTGGAGGCAGACAGATCTACTCCAGGTCGCATACGGTCAGGTATAAGTTTAAATGCTGATATCTTTAGTACCAATATCCAATTGGATTTCACAGGCACTCACTTTTAGGTGGGAAAGAACCAAATATTACTTGCATATACGATGAAAATACATTGTTCAGCCGGGTTTTTGTCTTGTATGATTCCCATGTGTTCTTGTAACTACTAGCCAAATCTCGGTCAATAATACAATGCACTTCAAATCTACCCTTCTCTAGGACTTGATTGGTGGAGTATCATGTTGTAGTATTTTTCCCGAAAAATCAGATGAAAAACTACCATTGAATTGCAAAATCAGTAGCCACGAGCTATGCTGCCGATAGTCTGTTTCACAATTATTTTAACACCGGGAAATGACACGCTTATTAAGGAAATCTCCTCCCACTCTCTAGTCTATAAATCTAGGTTCTTTGGCTATGTGATGAGGCAGGAGAGGAAACCAGAAACCAGAAACCAGAAACCACATAGAGAAAGTTAACGTTATTTTTTTATAACGTACCAAACAAAGGGAGTAACACTGATTCAGATTTTAAAATCTTAGAATATCAGTGAAGTGCTAAGCAATGGCCAAACATATAGTATCTGTGCAGCATGAGATGTCTGTTTCAAGCATGAACGTGCAACAAAAGTCAAATAAATGGTTGCATTATTGAATTTAGACAATAATACGGACATTATACTTTGATCTAGGCAATCTATAATTAGTTACATTGTATAATGCAGATAATATTCTGTAAAGTAGGCCGATAATGTTTAAGCTTTCTTGCTGTCGAATAAAAGCTTCATGGTTTTTGTTAGAAAATAAAAATAATTTTATGCAACGCGTACTCTCCTTTGGCGAATGCACAAAAGACAATGAGAACAGGTATGCAAGAAGAGCAACTGATGACTGATGAGTGTCTTACTTGGAGTAATATACAAGTACTCAGAATAGCAGCAAGCTTATTTTCAGTTAAATTAATCTAAATCTGCCTTCAGTAATAGATCTAAATCTCAAGATTATAATTTTTTAGAGAATAAATCTTCACTACCTTCCCAAATACAGATCCTAGAGGCTAGAACTAGACCACAATTATTTTTTCAAGTCTCATCGTGATTTGTAGGATTAATTTACAAATTCGTCTTACCTATGGAATAACGTGGAATTTTTATTCTACTATAATGTAAAGCATGACTAATGCAACTAATCAAATTATACACCATTAAATTATACAAAACTTTAGAATAAAGGCCGAAAGTTTGGAAATTCAAGCTATTTAAGATTTGTAAAAATTACATCAGCTAAGATAGAACAAACTCCAAATTGAATTACATCAGCTATCATGATGGATTTTGAAGGGACATAGAAAATAAAAGTGAAAAATAAACTAAAGATAAGGAGAATATATATATGGTCCACATAATAATATATTAAGGGGGCTGAAAGCAACTGAAAGAGAGCTGTAACAAGTTGCATTAAGGCTCCGTTTGGTAGAGCGTAAAACGTTTTCCTGGAAAACTGTTTTCCTCTCTTTTCAATTTTACATTGTTTGATTTGCAAAGGGGTGTAAAATCATTTTCCCTAGGAGTAAAATTGTTCTCCCAATGATGGAAAACCATTTTAATAAAGGAAAAACTGTTTTCCTTCATTTTCCTCATCTCTCTTGTACACTCCTCTCACTACCTCATTACTTTCCTTTCCATTTTCCTTTCGTTTCATCATTTTTCTTACATGGAACCAAACAACGGAAAACTAATTTTGGAATTGTGTTTTCCATTGTAAATTGTTTTCCATGAAAATCATTTACACTGAAAAAGTTTTATGCCCAACCAAACGGAGCCTAAATTTCAATAGTAATCTCAACTCTCAAGTCTCACTCATGCATTGGATCAGGTGTTAATGTTCTGCCTACCTCATATGTAACTAAATAAAATGGGTAATATTATACTAAGAGTCGACAGAAAATTTGCTCATGGTTTTAGTCTCGATTGCCATTAGCCAGTTTGAAATCAAAAGACACACTCGTCAACCAGTTTGGTACAAAAAATAATCGGCAACATTTGGACACGAAAAAGATGCAAATAACAACATTTTAGCCTACTTTTTTTCATCGGATTTTCTTTTCTCATATAAGAAGTGATTAATCGAACTACCTTTATATCAAATGCTCAGGAGAAAATAACATAATCCAAAATTAACCATTCTACCTCCGGCGGGAATCACCTTCCAATGTTGGAGATGGACACCGCGCTCATGTTAGTTTAACTCAATTTTTGTCATCCTTAAAATGATAATAGGAATTTATTTGCGAATTAAAGGTTACATGACATTTTATTCAAATACTTTTATCATAGCAAAAGAGATAAATATTTCAAGAACCAAGAAATTATAAGTTTCTCACTTGTAACCCCGTTCATGAAATTAAAATTATTATCACTTCTACTACTATCGTACTAATACTTTTTTTTAGATAAAGATCCATTGCAAGTGGGGGAATTTGGAGATTTCACATTAGAAGGGGGTAGAATCGAAATCATGTCACAAGGGTGGAAAAAGGGTCTCCAACCAACTAGGTTAACCTTGATTCCCTTTATTAGTACTTATATATCATAGATTTAGGAGGTGTTTGGTTGAGAGAGTTTTGGGGTAAAAATAGAGGTTTGAGATGAACAGAGAGGTTTGACTAGTCCAAACCTCTAATGAGAGTGTTTAGTTATGAAAGGATTGAAAGAGAGGTTTGAACTCAAAAGGTTAATTTTGAAAATTCTACTAGTAGGAGAATTTTCGAAGAGAGATTTGTAAATTTAGTTGTGTAATGACTAATATATCCTAAAGTTGATCAAATTTACTATATTTTACTAAAAAAAAGCCCACCAATAAATTCTTTGAATATCCTTATTGATCATTTCACGAATAGAGTATCAATCAACTAACATAACTATTTACCAAACACTTTTACACAAACAGTTAATACAAACAGCTAGTCAAACCAATTAATACAAACAACTAACCTCTAATTGTCAACAAAGCCTCATACTAATATATGAGATGAGTACATGAAAAAAAAAGATGAGTACATGAAAGAGAACGTTAGTGTACGAAACAGGAAAAAGAAAAGGATAGGTTTGGTAAGAGGGTCCGTTCTATGAACATCATTCATCAATATCATCATCATCTCAAATAACGCGTGACCCCCCATACATTAATGTTTAATGTTCCGTCAAAAACAAAATGTTTCTTGTTTTTACTTTTCCCTTTTTTTTGTTATTTCAATTTTCGTAACGAAGAAACATTTTTGCTTAAAAAGAGCAGAAACGCTTAGACAAGGCAAAGGCCAAAAATGAAACTTTTTTTTTTTTAGGGAAAACCGGGCAGGGGGAAAATGAAACTTCATTCAGTTATTATATAATTATATCTTTAATTATGCATTTATAAATAAAAATTTATAAAAATTGATATCTCGTAAACAAACCTAATAAATTCCACGTAAACTCTATTTTTCCTTAAGTATAAATAATATTGAGGGAACACACTCAAAATACAAAGCACATAATTAGTAAAACTATTTAAGTCAAATGGAGAGAATACTTTTTTGAACATAGAATACTTTATTTTTTGAGGGGTTGAACTTAGCATACTTGGTTAGCTGGTTGATGCTATTTGATTATAAAGTCGGATCAATTATTTTTTCTAATTAAAAAAAAGCCTTTCCCCCCACTTATTTTCCTTAAATTAGAAGCTACTATTAAACAAAAAGAGTTAGAACTTAGAACCAGAACATTCTCGGCCAAAGTGAAAAGCATCCGACAAAATATTCAAACAAATTCATTATTTCTTTTTTTTTCTTTTTCTTTTTTTCAAATTAAGAAAAAGCAATTTTGTCGATCAAAAAATAATTATAAGTTCAGAAACACTTTTAACTGAAATTTTTTTACCCGTAACAGACTGATCACTTATCCACTCAATTAATACTAAAATTAGTAGGAAAAAGAGGATAACAAAAACAGTGATGAACTTCATGAATGAAGCAGAAATATCGATTAGATCACACATACATATAAACATATCAAACATCCACACCATATGCATCATCATCAAATCATCATACATACATACATACATCACCATGAATGATCATATACATCAAAAAAGGTGAAGTATAAAATTTAAATTCTAACATAGTGAATAAAAGTTTGAAACTGAATCTACTTGAATCATAAAAATATAGAAGAAGAGAGAGAGAGAAAGGAAGATTCCTTGCCTGAGAATGATGAGCGTTTTGTGTATTTTTGTGCGAAAATTGTTTTCGCTTTCAACGAATGCTGATGAATTGATGAAGAGGAGAGAGAAAGAGAGATGCAAGAGAGAGAATGGGGTTTATTCGTCAAATATAAGGAAAAAAAGGTAGAGAGTGGAGAGTGGGGTCTTTAGATTGGGACCCACTTAAGCTGATTACGCCTGATGTTTTGTTAGCTGTCTTTTTTCGGCTTTTCTAGCTTTCCGCTAATATTTTTTTTCTCGCATTATTTTTGTCCGACATTTTTCACCCCATTATTTTTCTAATTTCTTGAATGATTTTCTATATCTTTTTAGATTTTAATTGTATAGACATAGTTTTTAGAAGATAGTTTTATACTTCATCTGTTCTGTTTTAAATGAAACATTGGGTGAAATGACACTATTCATTGATCAATTTTGACTCCAATTTATCGTCATTATATAAAGAAAAACATAGTCAAGTGGGATCTTGTTAGATTCGTCTCGATGCATACTATCAAATTATAACTTTTTCATATTTTTTACGTTTGCACAACTAAAGATATTAATGATTAAAGAAGCGCGTTGGGTTACGTGAAAAAGCAAACGTTTCATTTAAAACAAAACGGAGGAAGTACTTTTATTAGACCTTGAATGGACAAGTGTGTGCAAAGGGTCGGATCGGATCGGAATTTGGACCGGACCGGACCGAAGATTCCGGTCCGGTCCCCGGTCCGCCGAAAATCAGGATTCCGGTTTTCCCGTTCGGTCCAATTCCGGAAAATTCCGGTCCGGACCGGTGGACCGGAATTTCTGTATTTTTAGTATAAAAATAGTTTAAAGGGTAAAAATAATTTCAAAGTTATGAAGTTAGAAAGCTAAAAACTTACTATTTATTAACTTTAATATTATTGTTGTTATATTATTAAATTTCAATGTATCTAATTTATAAATATGTATAAATCTAATTAAAAATGAAATGCAGATTCCGGTCCAACAGTGTCCGATCCCGGTCCAAAAAAATTCCAGATTCCGGTCCACCGGGTGACCCCTAGGTGTGGGTGTAAACTTAACTACTTAAGATTCATCTATCTTATGGAGTATTCCCTCTGTTTTTTTTTTATCTTTCTCACTTAGAATCTTGGCACTATTCATACTTAGAGAGAATCTTCTCAATTTTTTTCAATTTATAAGAAAAAACATAGTCATGTCGGGTCTTGTTTAATTCGTCTCAATTAGTACTTTATTAATATTCAATCGTTATAATTTTTACTAATATATAATGAAAGATATTTAAGCTCAAAGAGGTGCATTGGGAGACGCGCAAAGGAAAGTGAGAATAAAAAAAAAAAACCAGAGGTAGTATTATACAAAGTGAATTCCATACAAGATTGAATGGAGTTTCACTCGGTTTAAATGGAGTATGTTGTTATTTGAGGTTTTTTTAGTTGAAGTTGGCATCCCCATGCAAGCATTGTGAAGTTGGCAAGTTGCCATCTTGATCCATGACATGTTTGTGGTGTGATGCATCACCTTTTTTTTGGTTAAGTTTGGTACATCTTGCACAATATTTCTCATATTAAACTTCTACCTCTGTTTTTTTTAGTTGCAACATTTGCTTTTTGGTACTATTCATCAACCAACTTTGTTAAGTAATCTCGCATCATTAAATAAGAGAAAACATAGTCAAGTGGGTCTTGTTAGCTTCGTCTCAATGCGATATTCCAAATATCAAATTTTTATAATTTTTACTTACACCCAATATGAGATATTAACGTTCAAATAAGTGTCTCTAAACGTAAATGTAAAACGCCGCAACTAAAGAAACAGAGGAAGTATATGTATCAAGTTCATTGTATTATTTGTTACACCTATAATACTCCAAACCGCACTATAACGTGAGCCAAATCGCAGCAAAACACACCATATAAACAAGGTTTGGTGCAATTTGACTTTTTTAATTGTGGTTGTATTCTTGTCATAAGTTGTACATAGCATCAATGCCTAACTAAACACAAGGTTAGAAAATTGATTTGACAATATTTTTTATGTTAGTTTTGGTGCTAAAATTTAATATGAGGTTAACTATATAAATTATTTTAGCAATATAACTTGATAAAAAAATAAAATATGATATAAAAGTTGATTTCTTAAAACGTGATAAAGATCCAATGAACTTATAAGTTGTCATTTACTCAATTTTCTTCTGGTAATTTAGTATTTAGTGAAGTAGGTGCAATAGCTAAAGGGAAAAAAAAAAACTTAGGTGTTAGGTGGATCACATACTCATTACCCACCTTTCTCATACATTATCATGATTTTGCCAATTTTGGTTGAAATTTTTTGTCAATAGAGAGAATTTTGAAATTTTCTCATGTCAAAATTTTGAAATGTCCTTGAAACTAGTATTTCCAAATTTAGTCCACAGAGGAAAGAAAAGAAAATGGAGCCGACCGCCAAAAAGAAAAATAAAAATGGAGTATTGACAATTCTAAGTGGGTCTTCAAGATTAGATTTATGAGTCTCAAAATGCCGGCCTTTGTGGACCGACCAACCGCCCTCACCATGCTTATAGAATACTGTTACCTTCATGGGCCATGCTCAAAAGTAAGGAGTTAAGGATTAAAGTTGTTTTCATTCTCTTTAATGCTTTATTTAATCTGGAAATTTTCGGTGAGAGTTGGTAATATACAATAACTTGTCAAGAAATACTTCCGTTTGTACTTGGAGTTGTTTGGCAGTTGGCTTTTGGTTGGTTTAGTTGGGCTGTTTGTTTGTTTAAGCGTTAGTGTATGTATTGGGCTTTTTAAGTTGTTTGTTTAAGCCATTTGTTAAAAGTGTTTGGAAATTAATTGTGGTTTGTTGTTTATTTATTAGAGTTTGTGGTAAACAAGCCAAGCCAATCCAAAAGTCTGCTCCAGGTTTTTCATTTTGGCTTAAAAAGCAACTTTTTTACCAACCAAAAGCCAATAACCAAACACTTTTTTTAGCTGTTTGACCAAATTGAAAAGCCAAAAGCCAAAAGCCAGTGAAAAAGCCATTTACCAAACATGGCCAATTGTTTTTTTCTCGATGTAACTAGTTTTTAGCCTATGCAATGTATTACAGATACAATTTTGCCTTTATAATTTTCTTTTAGGAGAGCTTTTTTATTTAAAAAGAATTGCAAGCTTAATTTTTTCCAAACACATACGGTATTTGGATGATTTTTTTAAAAGAAAGGAAAGACGTCTGTTATGGGCGCTCCACCACTCGCGTAGATGTCCATGAAAGACGCCTCTACCTGTGGTGGAGCGCATATCATAGACACCTAAGTCGATGGTGGTGTGTCCATGGTAGACGCCCTTCCCTTTTAAAAAAAAAATCATATTTTCTGGTGGAAGTGAACTACTAAGAGGCGATACAACAGATGGAGAAGGTGAGCTTTGAGGAGGCTGTGATGATGGTGGTGAATTTTCAGGTGGAGTGGGTGCTTGGGGAGGAGGTGATTTTTCTGGTGGTGGGGCGTGGTGATGGTGGTATAATGAAAACAGTATAATGAGAGGGGAAGAGGAGATGGAAAGGGCCGGTGGTGGGACTTGGCGGTGTTGACGACAGCGGCAGCTCCAGTGGTGGTGGTCGAGGAGAAGGGAAAGGGGAAGGGAAAGTCAGGGTAGGGGAGAAAGAGGGAAAAAGGTATAAAAATACCGTATAAAAATAGGTATTTAGGACGTTAGTAAGAAATTATAGGACGTGTTACAACGAGGCATTGCCGAATGAGACCCGATTTCCTCGTCGTTAGCACTGCAGACTTTTAACCATGGACAATACCGCTAAACCAACCCAAATTAGTACATACACACGTTCGTAGGAAGAGAACCATGCTCAAGATGAACATGAAGGATTAGATTATGTACAAAGAGACCAATAACAATGAACATGTATCAACTAGAGAGGTACATATGTTCATTTGACTTGTTATTCATGTACATATGTTCACATGACTTGTTATCCATGTTCATTTACGTACCATGTTCTATGTACTAGCGTATGCACCATCTAAGCTTTGCTAATAATTTGGTAAACTACCAACGAGTAAAGGCCCAAATCAAAAACTTATTTTATTTTTGATGGGCATGTGTCACCCATGACCCTTATTGGATCAGCCCCTGGACGCAGATGGTTAAACCGGCCCATTCCATTAGCCACTCAACCGGGTATTGCTAATTTTAGGAAACTTTGGAGCTTGGGAGGGTGGTCAATGAAAATGGGGATTATCAGAGACAAGCGAACTTCTCCTACTTCAACTTCTCCTTGTGCTGATCTCAGAACTGCCTATAATAATTGCTTCAACAGGTCTTTTTTCCCTCTTTTCTCTCTTCAATTGCCATAATATAGACGAATTTTACAGCCAAATTGTGTCGAAATGGTGTATGAAGAAAAAAAACCCTTTTATATATTCTTGTAAATTCATGGGAAAAGTTGATTTTTTTCAGAATAAATCACATTTTTTGATGTGGGTGTTGAAAATTTTCAGGTGGTATGCTGAGAAATATGTGAAGGGTCAATGGCAGAATGAAGAATGTGTTGTTGAGTGGCAAAAATACAGGAAATGCCTTTCTGTAAGTTGACATTATTTGTGGAAAAATCATTGTTGCCTCAAAATTATGTGGAATTTTTTATAAGATTGTTGTTTATGAAGCATGATGTAATATAGGGGTTTGATTGTTTTTATTGTTAATTGATAGCAACACTTGGAAGATAAGCAATTAAGTAGGTTTCTGGAAGCTGAAGCTAGTGGAATCCCATCTTCTGGTGATCGAGTCGATAGGAAGAATTCTTTTGATGGTGCTTCAATGGGTGCTGCCAAGTAATGTGATGACATTTTTTTGTTGTTGTACATACTGATGATAGGTTGCTGACAAGTAAGAACCTTGATGAGGTTGAGGTGGTGGAGTAGTGGCATCGCTCCCCACCTCATATCCCCGGGCGCCTAGGGATCAAACCTCTGTGGACTCATTTCATGGATTTCCCTAATCCCCAAAGGCGAGTCCCCTTCATCTTACCTTAAAAAAAAAAAAAGTAAGAACCTTGATAGTCAAGCTTTTACTTTCACATTGATTGGATTACCAATTGCATTTTAGAGAAATGTATGTGACGAACTTTGAAATGTGGAAATCTTGCTTTTGTCACAAAGTTATCTGTCCAGAGGATGCTACAACATGGTTTCTTGGAGATAATTAATGTGTTGCAATTGGTTTTTATTACATGTAATTGAAGTAATTGAATGGACCTAGGGGAACAAGTAAATTGATCAATCTCAGGAATCAGAATGGAGGGGTAAAAGATAGAATTCCGTATTATGATTTTCTTTAGCATTCTGTCAAATTGTAGGAATAGTTAGCGAATCACGTTTAGGGAGGCGTAAAATATCTCATTTTCAACATTATTTATTGGGTAGTGAATGGATTTCCAATTTCGTGTAAGGGAGCTGACTGATGGTAATAATGCAACATTAAAGCTAAATCATGTGTTTTAAGACATAGTAGCATTGCATATGGTGTGTTTCTTATCCTCTTTTCTGTCATGGAAACCCTGAAATTGTCACTGGACATGGGATTAGGAGTTTGTTTTCCACTTTCTCCAATTTGTATCTTTCTCTGTAGATCATTTCCTGGCTAAACCTTGTCAAAGTCTAAAAGTTGTGGTTAAAGAAGCAATTGCATCTTCTTCCAACACCCTTCTGTCATGTAAATGTTTAGCTTTACAACCTTCTTTGGTTCCATAGGAGCAAGAAGCATGTCTCAGTTGCTCTTCACTCCAAGCAAGCAGTAGTTAGGTTTCGGGTTGTGGTCTTCACAGTTTAGCAGTTTGAGGTGGACGGTGAAAATATTGTCCTGCCTATGTTTGTTGGATATTTGGTGTTAACCATGGAATTGCATGTGACATTAGGATTTGAATCTCAACAGTATTTTTTCTTGCTACAGCTGTTAGCAGCTTAGCATGTCAGCAACTCAGCATGTGCGGTGAAGTTTATCTTTGTGAAGGTGCAGAGAACGCTTTGACAAAAATTTCAAATTTCTGGATGCAGAATTGTGTGATGAATGTGAGATACTGGCTCACTGATTTAGTGCATTAGAAAGAATCCATTAGTTGATTTGAATTGTTTCCTGCTGCTCTTTTCTCGGGGTATTATCATCGGGAAATCACTGAAGAATAACTACTGTTTGGTTTTCTTTGGAGAAGCATAATCAGCTTTGTTGGCGAATTGATATCTATGAAGGTGGGTTAGATGTACAATCACTGTGTCCAAGTGCTTTTTAGTATAAGATAGATGTCATATAGTATTTCGCTGGCTTAGAAGAGACTATAGTCTATTTTCTTTTCATTTGCTTCTGGAAATTTGTTGAAGCTGGAGCAAAGCTGTATCTTACAGGACCAAACACGGCCAAATATAAAGTAATTTGTTCATCATTCAATCTATAATCTTTGTTATGTTCGTATTTCGTAAGCTAGGATCAGACTATATTCTTTGTTCATTGTCCATAAGCTAGGATCAGACTATTTTCTTTGTTCATTGTCCGTAAGCTGGCTAGGGTCACACCTGACCAAGTTCTGTGTGACTTCCTTGAGAGGAAATGTTGTAGGGTCTGTTTGGCAAAACTAGCGTTTGTAGTACTTGTTAGCTGTTGTTGTAGCTGTTAGCGATTTGAGTAGCTGTTAGCTGCCAGCTAGTAGCTGTTAGAGGTTAGCTGTCAAAGTAATAATTTAAAGTATAAGTGTTTGGTAATAGTAGCGGTTGGAATTATTAAAGACAACATAGGACATATTTAGTGATAAAATTAACTACGAGAATTTTATTAATTATTTTAATGGTTAAAATCTATGTTTATTTAAAATGGTATGCCTTATTTTTCATAAGAAAAATAATGTATGTGACCCTTAGGAATTCATGGAGTGAAAATATTAGAATATAACTAAACAATATAAACACGGATCAACGCGTGATAATGTCATTTTAGAAGTATTTTAATTTTTATTGTAAGACCTTAGAGTTCATATTTCGCATCTTAAAAAGCACCACATGAAGGAGAAGTAAATAATCCTTAGTAATGATAGTATTATTTATTTCTTTATAAGACTTTAGTATTGATGGTTATATATATTACAAATATTATACAGGAGCTTACATCTAAGTAGAACATTTGAGTAGAAGATTATACACCAAGTGAAAAGCTAGGACTTTAAAGGATTTTTATTTAAAAAAAAAGAAAAAAAAAAAGAAAAGCAACAACTACCAAACCTTATGAAATCGGCGAGAAGATTGTATTTGCATCGCTACTTAGATGGATGAAACGTTACATTATGTAACGTTCTACAAAAGCTAATCAACCTCTACTCGAACCTCTATCCGCTACCACAATCGCTACCTTACCAAACACTCACACAATTTTCAAGTAGCGGTTCAATCATATCCAACCTCTACCCGCTACCCAAAACGCTAGTGCCAAATAGTAATGGAAAGAAACACACTACACACCAAAGATTTTGGAGGAGACTAAGGGGGTGCAATGACATCATCAATACTCTCATCGATCGCTAGCAATTGACGGCAAACATGCTGTTACAGCCTTGTAGTGACGGTTGTTGCCGTCCTTTCACCTCCCTGCTCTCCACCAATTCATTTGGTATCTTAGCTGGACTGTAATAGTTATCAGACTAGAGAGTTGTAACTAAAAGCTGGTATGACATTTCCGGTGTATACACAGCCATCACTTCATTACTTTTGGTTAATAAATTGCGTTAATGGAAATATTTAATTTAAATGTAATGCTTTTTGAAGACCCAAATTAAAATCTTCTTAGGAGGTTTTTTTACTACCCTGGGAAAACAATCTCACTCATAAACTTGGGTTTTTGTCCCTTAATAAAGAATTTTCATTTTTACCATTATCACAATACTACACTAAAAAATTAAGATAATTCAAAAGAAAAAGGAAATTAAAGACAAATTTTAAATTTATTACGGAAATAATGAATAGATATATTCTTCATAAATTTATCAAAAAATTTCCATTACTACCATCATTTATAACCATTACCCAACAAAAGAAAGTAATTATTCATTAATCAAATAACCCAAATCATAGAGAGCTAAAGAAAGACACGAGTCTGCACAGTTCAGATCTCTGGCAGAAATCTCGCCGTACAATTCAATTGATTGAGCACATCTTCGACTTCAACAAAGATCTGCACTTTTTTTTTCTGAAACTGAATCAAGTAGCTAAAAATTTGCTCAAGAAAATAGTCGAGAAAATCTTTGATAAAAAAATGTCTCTAGAAAATCAGGAGATGAAATCATCTTTAATCAAAGGATAAATGTTGACACCAAGAAGCAGCAGTGCAGCGCGAACACGTTGCATTCCCATACTTAGGAAAACTGGTTGGATCTATACATTTATGTTAAAAGGATGAATATCAGCTTCATCTGCCATATCTGGTGGTTGATCATAGTCCATAGATTCTGGTTGGGCGAGAGAAAGTCAGCAGCATAAGCAATCTCATTTCTTCTTAAATAGGAAATGAGTAACCATCCATTCTTCCCCGTTGTTATACCCAAATAACTCAGCCACTGCTATGAAGAAGGTTCTCCAATATACTATCCACTTTACAGCTGAATCCTTGCCGTAGGTCATCTCCGTTATCGGTCTTATGTAAGCGATGTTCCGATCCATCCGTTTAAGCCACTCTTCACTGGAATAAGGGACAAAATCTTTACATAAATGTGTCTCTACTAATCTTGATGCATAGATCTATTCTAAATCACGATTTACTTGGTAATGTAACTTCATGTTATGTATAAGCTGCAATTTAATAAAGTCTATCTTGTTCCTTACCTTGTTTGTGCATAATGCTTCCCATTTACAAGCCAGTGGTTGACGATAGAGACGTCATCCTGCAATGACAGAATCTTTATTTAAGGAACTAGAAATAATGGATGCTTATCTAAGACCTTATTACACTAAAAAAAACTGAAAATTATAGGAGAAACGTCCAACTTATAAGTTATAACTATGTTATGCAAATAGTGCATATCACAGTGGTTCTTTGTTAACTTTTAGGGGATATAAATTCCCAAAACATCTTATGCTTCCAAGAAATCCACATAATTTCACCGAGATTACAAAATATGCCACTGTAAGTTTTGCATATTACAATTCAGTGCATGGATAGTACTCTATCTGAATAATGTTTATTGTCAAATTATCAATAATGGTGTAATTTGAACTAACAATCCGATTAATTAGTCTGGACAGAGGTAGTATAATAGTTATGAATATGATCCATTATTTCGTTATAAAAAGTTCGTCTCCTTTTAATTTCATGTTTAATAGTTTCCGCAGATAAATAAAAACAGTGTAGCAGTAAATTATTGTTTTCACAGGCTCACCTGAAAGTAAAGGAGTAAATTTGCTGCTGGCATTGTGCCTCCAGTGAAGAAGTACCGAGTGATCCAGTCGTCGTCGTTAACATCCTGCATAATATTATGTGAAGCAAAGCTCTCTAACTGTCTAACACATCAGCAGAAATCTTCTTCAAATTCGAAAAGTAATTGTATGCTGGGAAAGGAAAGTACCTCAAAGTGGTATGCAAAAGTTTTATGACAAAAATAATTAACAAATAGAAGCCCATCAGGTTTCATCCAATTGGATATCTTCTTCAGAAGATCTCTATAGTTCTTCATATGCTGTAGAATGAACCAATTACAAAACATATCAAACACTAAACAATGCTAACTGTAACTTCTAACTTCTTGATAAATTGTAGCCAAGTATATTGTTAGACATGCCTCAAACATTTCGATGGACAGTATACGATCATAAGATCCCTCCATTTCAAAAGTACTGATGTCGGCTACTATGATTTCAACGTTTTTCAGCTGAAGTTCCCTGAAGCATAAGAATTTACACGCCTTAGAAATTTATTGCTGTAATACTACTATATCCCTATATAATAACTCATTTGATTTTCATTACCTTAATAATCCTTCTCTACATATACATCTCTCTTTAAAATATGAAGTTAGAGGTATCATTAAGCTTAGAGTTTATGGGCAAGCTTAGAGTTTATCTTACTAAAGTTAGAAAGCGGCCTATCTGAGACGCCCAAAAGTAGAAAGATGGCCTATCTTCTAGGGACAGAGGGAGTATAATATCTAGTGGTTGTCTTTGATTAGCAGCAAAAATGAGTTAGATGAAGATGAATGAAAGACACACCTACAGCGGTCCTCAATGTGTGCTTTCTGCGTGGTTGAATTGCAAATTCCGGTGACCTTACAATTACTGTACTTTTGTGCAATGTACAAAGAGAGTGACCCCCAGCCACATCCAACATCAAGAACAGTATGACCATCTTCTATCCCTGACCTTTCACAATATAAATCTAACATCACCTTCTCTGCATCATCTAAGTTGGTCTGCTTATCCGAAAAATAGCAGCAGCTGCAACCACGAGTCCATGAAGCAGAACAGAATATATCAAAGCCGATGTTCAACAATCCAAAGATGCAATTCCATAGTTCTACTAAGATGCTGCATTGTCAAGAAGGAAAACAGATTTTTTTTTTGCTACCTGTACTTGAGATGCTTTCCTAAAACAAGCTTGAAGAATGAAGTAGGGAGCTCATAGTGTTGAGATTTCGCCGTGTCAGTCTGTATTGCTATTGGCATTTCTTTCAAAGCTGTAAGTGAGGATGAAGTTAACTACTGCCTGATTGAGCATTTTGCATCACTTAAACCTTGTTTGGCAATCAATTTTCGCTTGGCTAGCTCGACCAACTAACTCTTTGAACTAATTTACTACATTAACATTCTGTAATGTTTGGTAAAACCAATTGTTGACATGGAGTAGTATAATGATAAACGCTTTGAACAAAAGTTTAGAAGCTACTCAATCTAACTTTTTATGCAATGTGAGAAGTTTTTCAAATCATCAAACCTACCATTTAGTTGTACAATCGATCACATGAAAACACCAAGAGCCAATCAAAAAGCTTGCAAAAATCTAATAAAACCATCAACCTCGACTTATCTCTCGACCTAATAATACCTCAATCCTAAATGACACGCCACATTTGATTTTAATGGTCAAACATACTACAAGCTCAAGATAATCTTATTAAAGATTATATTGAGTTACAACGTGAAAATAACAAACTTATATTCCTCGTTAACATAGAAGTATTTTCATTAGACTAATAGATTCGTAACACCACAAAAGTCAAGTGTGTCACTACATGATTATACACAAACATGAAACATAGAGCTACTATACTATCATAGTAAGATGTAATACGGTCCAAATAAATAAATACTAGAGAAAAAAGAAAGAACATTACAATGAACAAAGTGGAGAAGATCAGAGAGTTGAAGTTGAGAGGAAGATTTGTAGGAAGAATGGAGGCGACTTGCTAAAAGAATACGAGTAAGCTTTCTAATAATAGCATCAGGCAACAAGTTCCTTTCAAGAGCACCCAACATTAGCTTGGTTGTTGCTGTGTATGCCATTTCTTTCATTTTCTCCATCTTCTTTCTTTCTCTATCTCTCTCTCTCTTATCTTTGATGATCTTTGAGTCTTTCACATGGCACTGTGTACTGCAATCTAATTATCCCTGCCTTTTCTTTTTTATTTTATTTTTATTCTTTTTGAAAGGTGGCTTTTTTGAGTTTGATTGACAATGTTGGGAATAAGTAGTGGTAATGGGCTAGACCACGTAGTTGGATATCAGTTCAGGGAACTTTTTTATTGGTTTTGGGCCAGCAAGTTAGCAACTTAAAAGTACACTTTTAGGAATTAGTAGTTGTATTATTTAATGTTGTACTTGTATTAGAAATTTAATAATCTTTTTAACTTCAACAAAAAAAAGACCTATGGTTAAAATTAATCAGAACTACATTGAAATTAACCGTCGGCATTAAATGTTTACTAACATTAAATAAACGGAGGAACAAAAGTTTACATGATTCCAAACAAGCCAAAATCAACCAATAGGATTACATCAAATATTTCTAACAACCAATAGAATTACACCATTATGATTTCGAGGATTCCAGCCTAAATAGTTAAAAGTAAAAATATTCAAAACAAAAATAATTTTTTGAGACACATAAAAGAAAAATACAAGCACTATAATATAGGGCAGGCTACAGAGGGAGTAATGATAAATCTATACTATTTATATTAAAAGTTTGTCAAACCCCTCAACTAAAAAAATAATTTTGTATAATTCTACAAGGTTGACTGACTTTGAAATGAAAAGTGAGAGTATAACCATTGATCCAACATAACATCATTGTGTTAGTAATTCAAAATAAAATATAATAAGGTCTTGTAATAATATCTCATTAAAAGACTACACAAGTATTTAAATACCTAACACATTAATGGTAATGATAATGATAATAGACATGTAGACACAAACTCTTACTCCAATTTCTTGTATTCTTCAAATTATAACGTTAATTTTTTCCTTGCAAGACAAAAATTTACGAAAAGAAACAACCCGGGGCATCGCCCGGGACACTCACTAGTTGATAATTACATCCTTGCCAATTGTATTCCCAACGCAAAACATATATGAGCATAACTAGCATATATTATGACTTAAGATTTTTTTTTGAAAAGGTGAACTTAATATTTTTTTTTGAAAAGGTTAACTTAAGATTTTTTTTACAATTGAAAAATGAATCACGGGTCGAATTTAAACTTTTTGGGAAAAAAATATAGATTTAGTGGTTGTTTGGTATACTGAAAATTATGTAGACAATAGAAATTCCCATGTTTTTTTTAAATTGGGTATTTGTTTGGTTGACAGTAAGTGGGGAAAATGGGGGCAATGAAAATTCATGGGAAATTGAAATTCCCTCAAAACGTGGGAATTAATTCACCTAGCCCCCCCTTGGTCATTCAAAATTCACACATCAATTCACGGGAATTACAAATTCATTGATGTCAACCAAACACATTAGTCAATTTCTTAGGAATTACAAAAGGGAAATAACTTCCTAGGAAGTGGAACTTCTCATGGGGATTAAACAACCACTTAACCCATGGCTCTAATATTGGAAAATCTATATCTTATCAAATGGATCTGGATAAGGTCCAAATGGCGTTCCTCTTTTCTATGATTTATAGATACGTTGCAACTAAAAGTAATAATGTAACTTGTTTGATTGACATAGATTAGGATAGAAATTTGGTAATGTTGGGAAGTAATCTTGGGATATAATTATATGAGAAATTCTATTTTCTACAAAATAGGAAAATATGTTTACCTAGTTCTACCTGTGGAAGTGTAATTTTCTAAAAAAATTATAACTTTATACTAGTTTAGTAAAACATTTTTTCACACATAGGCTTTGTTCTTTTGGACTGAATAAGTCTGCACTGAACTGAAATGAATAAGTCTCGAACCAACCGAAGGCTCAGTCCGAACCGATCGATCCGATTCGAACGCGGAACCGAATTGAGTATTATTAATAATTACAAGTAGAGTAATATATTTATCGTCATTGCTAATGATAATAATTAATAATATTAATGATAATGATAATAATAATAATAATAATATTAATACTAATAATATACATAATGATAATATTCTTATGAATTGAGTAATATTAATAATAACAAGTAGAATGATAATGATATGAAGTGATAATATTGTTAATATAATATTTTCCTCCAAGATTGCTATTCGCAAGTCAATATATACAAAACCAATAGCATGTTTCACGCCTAATATTGTAGAATAGTAATTGTAGCATGCATGAATAATAATAATAATAATAATAAAAATAAAAATAATAATATAATAATAACAATAATAATAAGAATAATAATAAGAATAACAATAATAATAAGAATATAATAATAATAATAATAATAATAATAGTAATAGTAATAGTAATAATAATAATAATAATATAATAATAATAATAATACTAATAATAATAATAATAATAATAATAATAATAATAATAATATAATAATAATAATAATAATAATAATAATAATAATAATAATAATAATAATAATAATAATAATAATAATAATAATAATAATAAGAATAAGAATAAGAATAAGAATAAGAATAAGAATAAGAATAAGAATAAGAATAAGAATAAGAATAAGAATAAGAATAATAATAATAATAATAATAATAATAATAATAATAATAATAATAATAATAATAATAATAATAATAATAATTGTTGTTGTAGCCTAAAAATCTACGGTTCCTTCGTAGACACTTGGGCTCATCAGAGCCGTACATGCGCCCTCCCCTAATAAATCAAGAAAAAAGATTTATCCCTTGGGTTGTATTCGGTTGGGGAAAAGGCTTACTTTTTACGGCCCAAAAGTTAGTCGAGCCCATTTGAAGGTGGCCGCAAGTGATTGGTTGGTAAATTCTCACAAATCATGGTCCGCCACGTGTCATGATCGATTTCTTAGCCAATCGGATGCCACTATTCTAGGGGCGGTTTTTAAGGTTAGCGTAAATCTTGCTATCACTATAAATACCCCCGAAATCGGGAGAATGATCATTCAATGCAAACAAGGCAAAGTTACTGTAGAAAATACTCTCTCACTTTCTCTCTCTAGATCTACTTTCTCCTAACAACTCCTGATATCTGACTTAAGCTTCGGAGGGGGAACCACCACCCAAACCTCCAGGGTGGGTCCCTTTTTGCAGGTTCGAAAACGAAGCTCAGGCTCGGACCAAGCAGATTCAGCCATTGTTGCACAAGTCTCCAAGTAGAACATCTAAGGGATACTAGTTTACTTGCTAGACAAGAAAGTTCAGCCTATAGCTTACTTGTTGGACAAGAAGACTAAACATTTGGCGCCGTCTGTGGGGAGACGCAACGATGACTGACTGTCAGTCGTCCAATGTGGCTAGAAATCAAAGTTTTCAGGTCAATGTCGAAGACACAGTAGATCATGAGAGACCGCCTCGAGGAAGGGATAGACCCCCGTCCATCATCAATGTCCATGGACAAAGCCAAGTGCATGTTATACAGGAGAATTTTGAACGTCCAGTGACTGCTGCCCATCTTGAGAACGTCTTGAATGATTTTCAGACTAAGATGGCAGACGTCGTCCAGGAACAGATAAAGAGCAACATGTTGTTTTTCCATCTTAACCCTGAGCCAGCCGCTAACAATCTAGCTCCGCTTAGGGGACGTTCCCAAGAAAATCGTCCAGGTCCTAGTCGACCTGTTCGTCAGGAACCCTCTAGGAGGACGGCCAGAGGAGAAAGCGGCGAAGGGATGAACAACGAAGGAAGATGGACTGGAACCTGGTGTGGTCAGGACCCAGGATCATGTTCATCCAAGCGGGCACCGAATGGAAACAGATGCCAGGGAGTATCTAGAGGCGAAGAAAGCGGCTGCATTACAACGGTCGGCGACAGGTTCTACACCATACTTGAAGGACCCTCCTTTGAGGTTGCCGTCCAGAACGGAAGGACGAAGTTTAAGCCTCTCTCTTGCCCATCCAAGACAAGAGAGGACGGTGGTTCAGCCCATAGTTTATAGACGTCAAGCCCCTGCAAACACTTCATCTGATCCTGTGATAAAGGAATATCGTAAGAAGTTCATACCCATCGAGGGACAGTTGGGAGCCCTCCGGATTAACTGGCCCTCTCCATTCTCGGCCAGGATCATGGAGGCGCCCCCATTCCCAAAGGTTAAACTCCCTACTATTGACCCTTTTGATGGAACAACAAATCCAGACGATCACTTATCCGCTTACAAGCATCAGATGTATGTCCAAGGAGTGGATGATGCTACGTGGTGTAAGAACTTCCCAGCAACTCTGAAGGGAGTAGCACAGAAGTGGTTCAACAATCTTCCACCCAATTCAGTCAACAATTTTACTGAATTCAGTTTCTTATTTACTAGTCACTTTGTTGCCAATAAGCAAGAGCAAAAAACAAGCATGCATTTGGGTAAGGTCGTCCAAGGACCTAAAGCAGCTCTTTGGAGTTTTGTTAAGAGATTCAATCTAGAAGCCCTTCAGATTCAAGATCTTAATGCAGGGGTGGCCTTTGACGCCTTTATCAGGGGACTAAGGCAGGGAAGTTTTAAGTTCGATCTTGTTAAGAAGAAAATCACCACTCTTGCCGAGGCGTTAAGGGAAGCCGAAGCATTTATATAAGCCACTGAAGTATGTGCTGAGGAAAAGCACCCCGAGTCCAAGAAGCCTGAAGAGGTTGCTCAGCCAAAAAAGAGCAACCCCAAAAAGGCTGAGACTTGGGCAATTACCTCAACTACTACTTCCTTCGAAGAAGCAAGAGAAAGGAATGCGAGCCTTCTTCATCCAACCCCATCGACCCAAGAAGGACCAATACTCCATTTTCATGGAGATAAAGGACCAATATAAGTTGAAGGCTCCAGCTGAGATGAAGACTCCTTACAGAAATAGGGACAAGAGCAAATACTGTCACTTTCACAAGGACTGCGGTCATGAGACCAATGAATGCAAGCACCTTAAGAGGGCTTTGGAGGATCTAGCTCGAAAAGGAAAGATGAACTCCTATTTGCCTCAAGGGGGAAGGAAGTTTCACAGGAAGGATGATCGGCAGACTAAGAAGAAAGAGAGTGAAAGCACGGACGAGGATGTTGTCCTTGTAATTTCGGGGAGGGTTTCTTCTTGGAGGACCAACCAATAGAGGGCACAAAAACTACCTCGGGGAGCTCGGCCAAGTCTTACTAGCTGATCAGACAAAGGCCGAGCCCTTCCCAAAAGTGGTAGTTAGTGAACAAGATCGGGGGAAGCTGAGAACTCCCCATGATGACCCTTTGGTTGTAGAAATAAAGAATAAAGAGAAGTAAAAAGAACAAAGAAAAGATACCTGATGAAACGTCTTGATGATTCGGTGAAGAAGGCTGAGACTGGACGATCTCTCTCTCTCTCTAGAAAAGTTTGCACAGCTTCTATCTCTAGAAAAATTCTCTCAAGGTGTGAAATGATTTAATGTGGTCACATCAGAGATATATATATATATATGGGGGTAAGAAACCCGTTGAGCAGGTTAAGGATGACCGAAAGAAGTTTTAATAGTAATCCTTTTGAACAAATGTACTAGTAAATAGTAGCAGTATTAATAGTAACAGTAATCGTATAAACTAGTAATAATAATAATAATAATAATAATAATAATAATAATAATAATAATAATAATAATAATAATAATAATAATAATAATAATAATAATAATAATAATAATAATAATAATAATAATAATAATAATAACGATAATAATAATAATAACAACAACAACAACAACAACAACAACAATAATAATAATAATAATAATAATAATAATAATAATAACAATAACAATAATAATAATAATAATAATAATAATAATAATAATAATAATAATAATAATAATAACAACAACAACAACAACAACAATAATAATAATAATAATAATAATAATAATAATAATAATAATAATAATAATAATAATAATAATAATAATAATAAGTTGTAGTCAGCCAACCGAACCGAATCAACCGAAATGAATAAGTACAAGCGAACCGATGCGAAATGGTCTGATTTGATCTGAACTCAACTGAATTTCCATTTATTCAGTCAAAAAAATCAGAGCCTTAATCTGTGTAACTTCTGGTATAATTGCATATATTTGGGAAGAGTAACCTTGCATGTGCAATCAAACGACCATTAAAGATCACAGCAAGGCAATTGACAATCTTCAAGTGAAAGTACAACTTTCATGAACTAGAGCAAGGAGCATTTAGAGAATAAACCAATTCATTTTGTTCTTGTTCTTGTTCTTGTTCTTGTAAGGATGCGTAATATTCCTTTTTTTTTTATTAGTTGACCCATTTTTTTGGCACATTTGTTAATGTATTAATTTAAACCTTAATATCTATAATCATCAATAAGAAAAAAACAACAAAAAGTTAATATTTTGAAGCTATATATTGAGACGAATCTAACAAAATCCCACATGAATATATTTTTCCTTATGTGCAAATCACAAGAGCTAGTCAAAGTTATGTATGTGAATAATGCTAAAGTCAAAATGAGTCATTTAATAAAAAAATGGAGTAAGGGTCTGTTCTCCCCAACTTATTTTCAGTTCGGTCCGATTTAGTTCGGCCAATTCGGCCGGTTCAATTCGGTTCGGTTCGGTTCGGTTAATTTCGGATTCGATTGATTCGGTTCGATTCGGTTCCTAAATGATAATCATTACTACTAATTAGTTATAATTTAATTCGGTGCGGTTCGATTCGGTTGCCCGGGTTCAATTGGTTCGATTCGGTTCGGTTGTTTTATGCCGAAAAGAACATGCCCTAAATATAATGGAGACAACACAAAAATGAATATGCTACTCTCACCCAGATTTATTACAAAGTTTTCAATTTCACAATCTTCAACAGACATCTTTGACCATCTACATTTATAATTACATATTACAAATGGAAAAACTTGATATTATAGATATTCACATTAAGACAAATCTAAGAATCCTACATGAATATTTTTCATATATGTCGGTTAAAATTTGTGACATTTAGTCGCACTGTCAAACTATGTAAACTAATTTAGAACAAATTAAAGGGAGTATCGTAATATTGAACGAATTTCCTAGATACTACCAAAGAATAAAGAAAAATCTCACTTTGTATAAATCAGTTTGAAAAACGATTATATACCAATATGCATACACTTAAATGGGGAAGAGCTTGCGATTTTTTTGGTTTACGAATTAGAAAACTGTCTAAAGTAGCAATTTCATGGAATAAAAATAAACTACAACATTAATCAGCGGTTTTGGTCTTTTGGAGAGAAGTGTACTGTGTACATATCGAGGATAAAAGAAATAATGCGCTACAACTCATAAAATTTTAACCGGAGTAATCGGTGGGAGATTGAGAATCAATTGTTTAGTTCCTTTTTTAGATCCTTATGGCTAACAATGTCCACTAAAATTCTTAATTGTTAGTAAACTTATTCTTAAAGATCAAATAAATGGGTACTGAACTAGTGAATGTCTCGGGCGATGTCCCGGATTGTTTCTTTTTGTAATTTATTATCTAGTGAGGAAAAATTAACGTCATAATAATTTGAATAATACACCCTTAAAAGTTTGGAAATGAAAGCAATAGCTTAACTTTCTACAAGGAATTGGAGTAAGAGTTTACGTCTACAATAATATATTGTTATTACTATAAATGTGTTAGCTATGTATCTAACTACTTGTGTAAGTATTTTAATGAGATATAATTACAAGACCTTATTATATTTTATTTGAAATAATAAGCAATGATGTTATGTTGGATTCATGATTAAGCTCTCACTTTTAATTTCAAAGGTCACGGGTTCGATAATTTGTAACTACACAACGTTATTTAAATTGAGGAGTTTGACATGAAAATAGAGCATTTGCGCTGGTGGTATGCAACGAGTAATTGTTCGTGTCCTTATTTTGACAATGATGGTTAATTAGCTGTTAAATTAGTATCTTTAGAAAGGTCACTAGTATAAAATTGTCAATTTGCGTCGGACCTGGGACCCCCATTTGCGTCGGACATAGGTCTGACGGCACAGGTTTCGTCGCAAATGATGGAAACAGGATCTGCGTCGGATAAGACACGACGCAGTTGATTTACTATTTGCGTTGGACCCAGACAAACGTGCGACGCACATGACCCATCCCCCTGCACCTCATAAACCTGCGCGTGTCCCATCTTCGTCGCATGCTGAGCTATATGCGCCGCAGATGGTGTATCATCTGCGTAGCATATAACACATCATGCGACGCAGATAGGAGACGCGCAGCAGCCCAGCAACATCCCATCAAGCCAATCTGCGTCGGATGCTAAGCTATATGCGACGCAGATGATACACCATCTGCGGCACATATAGCTCAGCATGCGACGCAGATGTGTTTTTTTTTGGTTTTTTTTTTCAGCTTTTTTTTTGTTTTTATTTTTCATATACTAAACCTCAAGCTTCAAAAGTAAACGAACATTATATTAATAATTATGAGCAGAAAGTTCGACAGAGTCTCCTTTGTAATTTGGACAACCCAATAAATCGTTGGGAAAATTTTGCATATATATAACCAAAACCTGTTCCAGTACATCTCAATCAAGCAACCAATGTTGCAACCAATCAACCAACAAAGTTCAAGCAACAAAATATTGTTCAACCTACAAATACATACACTAACCATCAAGCTTAGTTTGCTGCTTTAACGACCCGTACAAAGTATTCCACAAAAAAGTTCTTTGAGGTTGTTGATCTCATGTATGGAGTATGGCTCAAGACTTGATTGAAAAGCCTAGAAATATATTAAATTAGTTAATATACTTTGAAATTCTATAAGTATAAATAACGAATTTATAACATACATATACCTCATACAAATTCTTTGAATCATAGTAGATACGGATGATTAGAAACATGTATCTCATCACGAAATAGCCGCATTCCACTCCTCCCGATTGTTGAGCACACTACACCAAATTTAAGATATATATTAGAATTGGAAAAAAAAATCCTAAATAGAATTATAAAGTATCAAATACAAAACCATAAGAGTTTTACCCGCATATATGTCCAAGACAATTTAGTTCCTTTATTGGATCCTTCAAGGCGCGTGAAACTTGTACATGCACTAAGTTTAGAGATTTTGTAACAATTAATTACTATAAACATTTATAAATTATTTAAAATATCATAAAATGCATGTAAACTTATTAACATGTATAACAACTATGAACTTACGTATTCAGCGGTATCTTAATAGCTAAGGATCTATCTCTCTTGATCGAATCAAATATATATACCGCTCTCTTAGATAGACAAATGACAAGAAGAATCCAATGATCCCTAAGGCATGAAGCAAAATGTGATGTTTATATATATAACCACAAGTTCATAAAGATAAAACAAAGTAAAGATTAGTTTAACTAACATACTTTTCAATATACGGACATAGGATGTAATGCATATATTGATTCGCTTTCATTGAACTTGCCATGTAGTTGATCACGGCATCTAGTTGATTGCGTACCATGGTCGCTGAAAGCATACTTGGACGCATGAAACCAATATTATTATCTCCATGCTCCTCAGACTGCTCTGCCAAGTACCTAGTGTCCAAATACTTATAGTTAGGAGAAACAATAAAAATAAATATCAATGTTAATTAGTTTAGAGTCTGAGAAATCTCACATCATAAATACTTGAAAAATGGATACATTAATCCATGCTCCCGTGAGAAGTTGAAAAACATCTTGTCGCGAGAGAATGATCATCTGATCTCTATCATAGTCGAAGACGGTACCCTTCATAACTTGCATATTAAAAGGCTCATATGAGGGTTTGTTGCGAAATATTCGGTGCATCTCCTTGACAGTATCATCCATATCCTCTAGTGACAAGACAATAAAAGGATCTACGTGCCTATGTGCAGACTCATCGGTGCGTGGACCACTACCAACTATTTTTTTTTCTTCTTCTTCATTGCACCTTCTTTAGGTATATGTTCCTAATTTAATTCGACTTCTTTTTAATTCATATTATATATGTATATAGATTATTTCATATATAAATCAAGATTGCTTAGTATACAAAATAAAGATTACTTAGTATATATAAATTAAGATTTCTTAGTATATAAATCAAAAAACATAAGTTACATGATTATCTGAGACTAAAAATACCAACTCTTTCGGCCATTCTATGAATGAACCCTCAACTTGACTGAGTTTCACGATGTATGGAGTAGGTAGTGGAACTAGAGCTTTTGCATAGTCCGAAAAAAATCATCAACACTCACTTTCACGGCCGTAGGATGTGATGATGACTCCTTTTGTGGATGAACAGTACCCTCAGCTACAATGATCGGTCACGAGTTATCCGCTATTGCCAAACGACATGGAACCGGAATCTTAACATCCAATGAGAACACAATGTCATTAATTAAGTGTTTTAGAAGTATATATCATAATCGTAGAAGATATAAAATAAATATATACCTGCAAGTTCACAAATGGATCATTGCCCCCCGAGTGACAGCTACTAGGATCAACTGGAGTGTGAGGACTTGTTTGATTTGGTGCTTGAAGACCTAATTGCGCCGCAAAAACCATAAACCTTTCTTGAACTATTGCATCTATCTTCGAGTTCATCTATTCCATCGTCTGTTCTCTAATTCTTTGGCTCACTCTAGCCTCGAACTCCTTCATCTCCTCATCATCCATGCCCCTACCCTTTCGAGCAGTACTACTCCGATCAGGATCTCCCCAAACCGATGTAATCCCAATGCTACGCCCAGTTGTTAACACACGCCCAGGACGGTCTTTCCTCTGTAGAGCACGTAATAAAGCATCATCCATCCGACCTGGAACAAACTCTCCTTCCTTTTCTTTCCTTTTCCAATCATCCTGCGTCAAATTAAAAAAAATCATATGATTAGTAGAATACGAGTAATTAGACAAGAAAATATCATAAAATTTGAAGAATGCTTACAATGGACTCTTTTATCTTTTGTGTTTCTTCATTAGGGAAGAAAATATTTCCTTCCTTATCTTTTTTCGATCTCGCGAGAAGCCATGGCAAAGTTCGATCCGGCTTGGAGGAAATAACTGATGATGTGGATGAGTCAACAGATGATGTTGTAGAGGATTTAGGGATATACCCTTTGGCTTTCCAAACGACAATCATCTCCGCATTTGACTTTTGACCCAAAAAATGAGGATGAATGTTGGCAGCCTGAGACTTTCTTGCTCTTTCACTTTTAACCTAATATGAAAACAAGTAACTAGTCAATATTCACAACAAAAAAAATTGATTATAACATATTATGTGATTGTAACGTACATATTATATACCTTAAACTCCTTAGAGGTACACTTTGTCACAAATTCGTCCCAAATCTCTTCCGTGATGAAAGGATAGAGCACGTACGGTTGCATATCATTATTAGGCCCCGGCCTCGTTTTTGTGATCCATCGACTCACCAATCTTGACTTGAAATATCTCCACCGCTTATCACAAGTAGTCAACACATCTCGTTTCTTCCTCTCATCCTCTTGTATTCCAAACTCTCTCTTTAATATACAAAATTAACCAATAATACACGATTAGTATAATAAACATGATATCAATTAAATTAAAAGAATGACTTGTAAAAATACATAGGTTACTTACTTTAGCATCTTCCCATAAACTATTTTTTAGGCCTTGTGGAACATCATCCCAACTATCGTACAAGATAGACACTTTGCTTCTACTGATTTCACCGCAATGTGTCTTGTACGCAACAACATGCTCCCCAATCGGACGCATCCAATCATCCCACTGAAGTACTCTTTGGATCGACCCCGGATTTGGAACGTATCCCTTTTGTAGGACCTCTAGGCTTGCTCACTCTTTTCTTCCTACTAGCTCCATCAGTAATCTCGTCCTCAGAACGTGGCTGCCGATCATCATCGGATGCATCATGCATTATGTGATCTTCCATCACTACACCTGAAACCATAAAGCATAAAGACATGTTAGATTCATCAATGAAGTACTACAAAATTATTTTAACAAAGCAAAAAGTATAAAATTGAAGATTATAAACAATAGTAGTTGCAATAATATTACATAAGTTACCTATTAATCAGTTTTTTCTTTGACAACGTAAAATCCCTCATTATGGTCTCGACGAATGTAATTCCTGTCCAGATCTTCCCCTAATGTACTTGGAATGACTACTGACGAAGCAATGACTTCATTGAATTGCTTATCGTATTCTTCTTCATCGTGTACATCATTAATTCCAAGTATTCTCCTTTTTCCTTCAATGATAACAGACCATTTTGAATCAACAGGGTCAACCATGTAGAATACTTGTTTTGCTTGTGATGCCAATATCAAAGTATCTTCATGATGCCCTAACCGGCTGAAATTGACTAATGTAAAAAAGTCATGTTCATCCTTCTTTACACCACGACGAATATCAAACAACTTGCATTGGAAGAGCGGAATATTGAAGTCAACATAGTCAAGTTCTAATATCTCTTCAGTGAACCCGTAGTAAGACTTCATTGTCTGAACAATCGTTCTATCCCTTCTACTTTTATACTCTGATGACAAAGCCCCCAACGTAACACCACTGTTTTGCATCGTGGATTTGTTATCTTGCCGCTTAGTGTAAAATGAATAACCATTGATGTCATACCCTTCATAGGAAAGAACTTGCATCTTTGACCCATATGCCAACCATCTCAACGTATCCGATACATCATTTTTTGGGTCAGATAGTTGGTTCATAACTCATTCTTTAAACCAATCAACGAACGACCGATTATGCTCAATCATCAACTCACGTTCATTCTTCAATGGATACTGAACACTAAGCATCTTCTTGTGCTCATCTAAGTAAGGATGAACTTGTTTCAAGTTTCTAACACCAACAATTCTGCTTTTCTTTTCAACTCTCCATCAAGACACACTCTTTTTCTCCCAATGGTACCACAACCATCAAGTCTTCCTTCATGTCTAGATTTTGGCAATCCAATTGCTTGTGCACGTGCTAAATACTGACTTACATATTCAAATACTTCCTCTGCAACTGTTCTTTGGACAATACTTGCTTCTGGTCTGGCTGGATTCATCACTTTGCCCTTGAGAGTACCCATATGCCTTTCGAAAGGCCACATATACCTCATACAAACGGGCCCACAAAGTTTAATTTCTCGGACAAGATGAATTATCAAATGAGGCATGATGTCAAAGAACGATGGTGGGAAGTACATTTCAAATCGACACATCGTCTCTATTACATCGGCTTGCAAGTTATCTAGAGTGTTAGGATCAATCACCTTGCTAGAGATAGTTCTGAAGAAGAAACACAGCTTTGTAATCGTGTATCTTACTTGGGAAGGCAAATTTCTTCGTATTGCAACAGGTAATAAATGCTGCATCAAGATATGACAATCATGAGATTTCAAACCAACGAGTTTCAAGTCCTTCAGTGAGACAAGGTTTCGAAAACATGACGAGTATCCAGCAAGGACCTTTAACCTATGCAGAGACTCACAAAAACTCGTTTTATCCTTCTTAGACAAAGTGTAGCAAGCTGGTGGTAGATAATAGCGGTGTCCCCGCTCCTGAGGTGCTAGTTCTGGTCTGCCCATTTCAGCCATATCTTTCTTAGCTTTTACTCCATCTTTTGTCTTCCCGGGCATATTCAACAATGTTCCGACAATGGCATCACAAACATTTTTCTCAATGTGCATTAGATCAAGACAATGTCTGACTTCTAAGCATTTCCAATATGGAAGGTCCCATAACTTAGACCTTTTCTTGTATAAGTTCTTTAAAACACTTTTAAAGGGCTTGCCAAACACTGTTTCAATATCCTTTACCCGCTTAGAAACCTCTTTTCCACGTAAGGGTACAAGGGCTTCTCTCATCTCCACTTTATCGTTGAACAACTTTTTCATCTTACGAAATGGATGATCTAAAGGAAGCCATGTACGATAATGTAGGTATACATTCTTCCCACAATGATGTAACCGCTCATCAATCATATCCTCATCACAAATAGGGCATGCCGTTGCTCCTTTAACTGTATACCCTGACAAATTCCCATAAGCCGGGAAATCATTTATCGTGCAAAATATCATGGCACGTAATGTGAAGTCAGTTTTCGTATACGCATCGAACATCGAAACACCTTCATCCCACAACAATTTCAGATCTTGAAAGAGTGGGTCAAGATACACATCTATGTCGTTTTTGGGTTGCTTAGGACCCGAAATAAGAAGCGATAGTAGAATAAATTTACGCTTCATACATAACCAGGGGGGCAGATTATAAATGGTCAGTAGAACCGGCCAAGTGCTATGCTAGGTACCTAGTGTGCCAAATGGGTTCATCCCATCTGTACAAAGTCCAAGCCTAAGATTTCGAGGTTCTTTACCAAAACCTGCGGACATTAGGTCGATATTTCTCCATTGCGGAGAATCGGCCGGATGTCTAAGCATCCCATCTTTCTTCCTCTTGTCCGCATGCCATCTTAATAATTTAGCATTATTTTCATCCGAAAATAAACGCCTAAATCTCAGAATGATTAAAAGATACCAAAGAACCTTCGCCGGAGTTTCTTTCTTTCTCACTCCCTCATCATCCTCCTTTATCTTGTACCGAGACTCTCCACACCTTGGACACTCACCCAAATCCTTGTACTCATTTCGATACAACACACAATCATTTCGACATGCATGTATCTTCTCATATTCCATACCTAATGGACACAATAATTTCTTTGCCTCATAGGTAGAGTTGGGAATTTCTTTCCCTTCATGTAGCAATTCTTGTAAAAAAGTGAACAACTCACTTAGACTTTTATCTGTCCAACTATATTTCGATTTCATATTGAATAATATGAGGATGCCAGAAATTTTAGTGAAATTCTTACACCCCGGATACATAGGTTTGTCCGCTGCACTTAGAATACTATCATACATATGCGGACAATCGGTTCCTTCATCCTCCAAATTGTGCAACATCTCATCTACCCTATTATTCTCATCAACTACCCTATCATTCTCATTATCATCCTCTCCTTTTTCCATATCAACCTCGACCTCATCATCAATGTGATCAACATGCAAATCATCACACAAGCTAGTGGAGCTCATACCCTGATCATAAAACTCTCCTTGCCATGTCCACCTAGTATAGTTACTCTTAAACCCACGACGAATCAAATGATCCTTAATTTGATCCACATCACGATACCCCCTAGAGTTATTGCAATCACAACAAGGACACAACATTAACTTTGACCCATTCTGCGATTGATGTTCTAACGCAACCCTGATAAATTCATCAACCCCTTGTAGAAATGTCGCCGAAATCCGATTACCATACATCCAGTTTCGATCCATATTCATACACTAGAGACACCAAACAAGAACACAATCGATCACATCATTCAAAGTGTCTTATCAAATGTAGTCATGAACATTTGAGTCCTTATCACTCCAACCTAACCCATCCTTGAGTTTCTCATCTCACTAGTGAATGAACATTTGGTTTTCAATTCTAAGAAAAATCTGGTAGCACTTCCTTACAGTTTTCCAAGTACACGATAAAGATAGTAGGTAAACTATCAACATATGTCCCCAGAGAACGCTTAGGGAAATGAGCTAGATCTTTCTTAGAATTGAAAACCAAACATTCATTCACATCCTAAGTGAGATAAGAAGCTCAAAGACAGTCCCAAACCGGGGACTATTCAAGACTTACTCCTAATGAGTAAGCCTCGAACGGGTATCTAGGCCAATGATGCACATTGCAATTAAACAGCACAAACCAATCCATTCCTTAGATTTCCCTCCCCACCCCATTAAGGTATGTCCATATCTCAATTGTTCAACTAATTAACACAACAATCCACAAATTCATAATTCATATATAACAAGACAATAATTTCATAAGAAATTCATCAATTCATATACTTTTCCAATCACATAACCAAACCATTCCTTAGATTTCCCGCCACCATATAGGTTCGGTCATAATTCAACATTATAGGGACAAATAAAACAAATCCACATAAAGCAAAAGGTATAATATATACCTATGCTCTCAAGGAGCAGCGAAGACAAGCACAGCGAGGTGAGCTTGGAGCACCGACAAGCCGACAAGTAGAAGATGCAATGTGGCAATTGCATTAGGGCATTAACCAACCCACAAATTAAATAGTGATAAGAAGTCATAACTCATAAGATTAAAGTAACTTTATTAATTATCAAGTTTTAAGTATATTTTTAATAGGGTTTAAGGTTGAGGTTTTAATATTTTCACCCTTTTATTTTTACAATTAATGTCACCTATATCAAACTATTCTGAATCGTGTAATGTAGTAAGTAGTAGTAGTTTTAGTTCTAGATTGTGGACTTACATTGCCGGCGAGACGGAGTGCAGCGGCGGCGGGAGTTCTGCGCAGCGACAGCGGAGAGAAGAGTGCGGTGGGAATTCTGCGGCAGCGACAGAGCGGAGAGAAGAGTGCGGCAGCGACGGAGCGGAGAGAAGAGTGCGGCAACGACGGAGCGGAGAGAAGAGTGCGGTGGGAGTTCAGCCGGCGAGATGAGAAGAGTGATTGAGTGAGTGCAACGAAAGTTGCCGGCGAGATGAGAAGAGTGAGCGAGTGCAAAGATTCAAAAACGGAGCGGAGAAAGTAACGCTAAAACGGCGAGAGGAGATGCCGGCGAAGTCGACGACGAGAGGAGGTGCCGGAGAAGTCGACGACGAGTGTTTAATGTTTAGGGAACTGATGGGGCTAGGGCAAACGAATTCGCATGAGAGAGAGAAGTTCGAGTGAGTTTAATTTTAGAACTGATGGGGCAGGGGATTCCCGAAAAAAACATAAACTAAGAAACAGCTGCGTCGGATGGGAGGTTGGATCCGACGCAGATGACGATTTGCGTATATGTATAATTAG
Organism: Beta corolliflora; assembly: GCA_947648045.1. NCBI lineage: Eukaryota > Viridiplantae > Streptophyta > Magnoliopsida > Caryophyllales > Amaranthaceae > Beta > Beta corolliflora. Next base: position 134,892 of record CANSZD010002441.1, read on the forward strand.
GGCGAAAAAAGCCAAGAATGACTGGGCACATTAATGGGTGTCGCACATAAGACACATCCGACGCAGATCCTCGTGTCTGCGGGAGAAGACATCTGCGTCGCACATAGGCCGAATTCGACGCAGATGCTAAGGTTCAATTATGTGCGTTGCACATACCATACATCCGATGCGCATAGCTTGTGGATTTGATGATTTGGCTTCTGTAATGTGTGTCGCATGTTTTGTCTGTCCGACGCACATAGCTGGTTTTGCGTCGCACTCTAGCTAAATACGACGCACATATGGAGTCTTTTGCGTCGAGTCCTAGTTGCATGCGACGCAAATGATGTCCCCATTCACTTCTGCGTCGTTTTTCCTGTTGTGCGACGCACTTGGGGAGACGCAAATCGTCATAATTCTACTAGTGGGTGCATATATGAGATAGTAAATTCATGCTTATATTCCCCTCAAAAAACTCATGTTTATATCATTTGTTTTTTTTACAACTCAATTTCATTTCGTAAATTGTAATTTCCAATACTCGTATTTTTGTTTTTTGTAATAATTTATATGAGAAAACCTTAGGTATCTACATAAAGCTCAAAGGTAACTCCTTTTTCTTTTTTTTGTTGAGTTATGTGATTTACTAGATTACTTAAGCTTGATAACAAGGGTATATTACTGTGAAATTTTGTAGCTTCTTTTTGACCCATAAAAAGGTGAAAAGACAAGGATTTGCGGTCGTTTATATATGGTGAATTGATGATTGATTGTACTTCTTGTTATGAATTCTGTTTGAGCCACATAAATTGGAAAGATTTAAGAAAACTGGTACTTTTTGAAGATTACCTAATGCGCACAAAAAGCTCAGCCTGGTATATAAGATACACAAATTGGGGTGTTGTCTGTTGAATGTTTAGCCTTAAGAAAAAGAGAAATACAATCTAAAACTTGTGGAGTTTGTTTATTGCAGTAAGGCTCAAATTATTTTTTTATGGTCTACTCTAATGCCAATAATCTTAGTTTACTTCACAAGAAACAAGCTATCGTTTTGAGTGGGTAACTACGTATCTTGATAGTTGGCTAATTATTTAATTGTAGCTGGATTTTGTGCTTGCTTCAGATGGCAGTTCGAAATATTGGAAGTCTCAGCCCACTAGTGTCAATAAAGCATCCTGTAGAACCCAAGTATGTAGTTATATAAACTCCATGTTTGCCTCTTTTATGTGAAGAACGAGAAATCCCGAAGGAGAATTACCCTGAAGGAAGGTCCGAAACAACTTCATGATATGTTCCACTTAGTCGAAGTTGGGCCCGAAGAGTCAAGTTCGTAGATGGTAGGTCCGAATATGATGGTGGAATGAGGGAGAAAAATTCGGGAGGTTTATTGTCTCAGCTATCAAAGGAGAATAAGAAATTAAAGAGTCGGGTTCTTAATGGATCTGAGAGAACTAGTAAGGCTAAAAGGGAACTAGAAACCTTAAAGGATCCCTTACTGAGCTTGAAGTTGAAAAAGATGCCATTTTCCTTCATTTCCAGCTGACTTTGGATAAGCTATCTGATCTGGAAAAAGACCTTAATCATGCCCAAAAAGATTCCAGATATATTGATGGGCAAGTGTGAAGCAAAGATTGAAATTCAAGCATTGAAAGAAGCCCTCGAAAATATGGAAGGTGAAAGAGATGTAGAGTGATTTATTGGAGCATTTTGTATGTAGAAACTGAAAAACATGAATTTTATTTAGTATATTAGTTAATAGATTTGTAATTATGTAATTTGTAAATTTGCCCATGGGCAATGCATAATTTTACTTTTGGGTATAAAATTCCAAAAAAGAATTTGAATATATAGTTTTATATATATTGATGTACTACTATTACAAGACTACGAAGGTATTGGAGTTGCATTAGCTATGGAGGTGTAAGGCGTTGCAATAGGTGCTAAAATAAAACGACATTACCAATATAGGCGTTGCAATAGCTATATGATTGTGTTGCAATATATATAGAGCCATTGCAGTAGATGCAAAAATGGGACACAAAATGAGTAGTAGACGTTGCAATAGCTATCAGCTGGCGTTGCACTAGACATAGAGGCGTTGCAATAGGTTGTATAGATAATGCAACGACTATTGACACCTATTGCAACGACTTTCCAGCAACATCAACTGTTGGTGGACCGTTGCAACTTGCAATAGCTCTATTGCAACGGTTTTGGCTCTAGCCTATATTGCAACAGTTTTTAAGTGTTGCAATAGCTTTTTTATGTAGTAGTGTGCATTAGAGTCTTAGAGGAGAGTGTCATGTGGCACATAGACTTTCTTAGTAACGCGCCTTAGAGGAGAGTGTCATGTGGCATATAGACTTTCTTAGTAAAGCCTTTTAATATATTAGTATATAGATGTCTATACATTTTTATAAAAAAAATTGCTAATTTAGTTAGCGGTTTGGTCAAACTAAAACCAAAAGGTTGAACTAGGGCTATCCATTTAATGATTTTACCCATTTAAATCACTAACTCAATTAACAATTTAAACCTAAACTAGAAATAAGAAAGAAAACATCCTCTCCATTTTTTGGATTTTATGTGAACGAGATTAAAAAGTTTAAAACTGATATAAAGTGGAAGTTTTTTTAATCTAATCGTCATTAATAGGAAAAAGGTTCTTCCCTCATCTCCTAATTAGACATAAACCGCCGACCATCCACCCACCTTAACCAAACTTTGCATGCTCTAAAGTCCAAACAAAAAGAAGAAGATAAACATTCTTCTGTTGAAAATTATTACTAATAATAAAACTCCAAAAAGAACGATAAGACAAAACTTCTATTCTTTCACAATATAATCCTGTTAAGTACGCTAGCTGTCGACCCAAAAATTAATTATTCCATTTCACATAAAAAAGGAAAGATTAATTAGTCCAAAAATGAAACTCACGGCTTTCTTGAGATAATCACAAAAAATTAGGACATAAAAGTGCCCATTAACATACAGTAGTAGTTAAAGCTAGAAGAATCGGAACCTTCTTAGTTCCCCCAAAAAAGTCTCTCTCACAAGTCACAATTACAAACAACCTAAATTTGCTTTGAAGTCTGGACCCAGTTCAAGTAAGCATCTTTATCTCTCTTTTTCTTCGTAAAATCCAAAAGTCAGTACTGTTTTTGTATAGTTTTTAGTTGTAGTATGAAGATTTGATTGAAAATTACATGTATTTGGGGTAGTGATTTTTCATGTATGGAAAAAATGGTGTTATCCAACAATGAATCTGGGTACCCATATCATAATAATTCAAGTGATGGGGAATTTTTGCGTGATATTGAAGAGATTAGCAAAGCCCTTTATTTAGAGAACAAAACCCATGAAAATTCTTTGATTTCTTACTCTAGTTTTGGACCTAAATCAGTTAAAGAATCGAATTTTACTGATTTGAGATCGAACCCGAAAGCTGGTTTTGATAAAGATGGTAATTGGTTGAAGGAGAATAAGAAAGATTCATCAATTTGGGGTTGGAAACCCTTTAAAGCTTTGTCCCATATTAGGCAGAGGAAATTCACTTGTTATTTTCTGTGTCATGTTCATTTTATTGAGAATTTGATACCGGAGTTTGATGATATTTGTATGAGTGTGCATTGGAAGAGGAAGGATACTGTCCTGAGGACTATCCCCTCGCGGGTTTCGAATGGAGTGGTCGAGTTTGAGGAGACATTGATGAGTAAAGGTACTGTTTATGGAGCCAAAAATGGGTCTGGGGATTTTGTGAAGTATGAGCCTAAGCACTTCTTGCTATATGCATCTGTAGTTGGGGGAGAAGGGATTGAAATTGGGAAGCATTGGGTTGATCTTACAAGGTTGCTTCCTCTTACCCTTGAGGAGTTGGAGCAGGATAGATGCTCTGGGAAATGGTCGACGAGCTTTAAGCTAGTGGGCAAGGCTAAAGGTGCTACTTTGCATGTAAGTTTCGGATTTTTGGTGACGAAGGATGGTTTGGCTGAATCAGCTAGCTGTTTAAAACCACCTCTTGCTCTTAACTTGGAGCAAAATGGGTTGATCAGCAGGATGAGCTTCACTGATACAGGTTCTGTCAGGGGCAATACAACACTTAGGCGAGTGGGGAGTGTTCCAAGTAGCTTGACTAATGCTTCTTGTTATTCATCTCAGTACCTAGATACAAAGTTTAGTTTGCCGACTGATGTATATGATTTCTCAAATTCAATTAATAGGCTTTATGGAAAGCTCGAGGAAGGGAGTTTCGATAGTCCTACGAGGTTTGATATGGTTTACGAACATTTGGAGTCACCTCAGTTAGTGCCAAACTCATTATCTTGTTCTGTAAAAGATTTTAGTGGAGCCAAACATGATGATGCTGAGTTTACAGTGATAGATAAGGGGGTAGAATCAGAGTTCTTTTGCAAGGAAGCAAAGAAGTTAAATGAATCTGTTGCCGAGGACTTGGAAGTCTCGAATGTAGAAGTAATTGACATAGCTGAGCTCTTTAAAGGTGAAGGAATATGCTCAGACGAGGAGAGAAATATTGACAGTTTGGATGCAACCTCCGATTGTGTGGGTAAAGATGCTTCAATAGATAAATTCAGTGTTCTGGATATTAAAAAGTCAAATGTTGAAGAGGAGGCTTTAGATTTGCATAAAATGGTTGCTCTACAGTCTGATGAGTTAGAAATTTCAGACGAAATGCCTGTTGATATTAAGGTCAAGCATAAGGGAAGCAATATGGTCAAATCATTGAGTTTAGATGATTTTGCTAAAGCTGTGGCAGATGATTTTTATAATCTTCTGCAAGATGTGCATACTCCATCATCTCGAAATTCCAATGTTGATCTTGAATCTCCTAGAGAGCGTCTCTTAAGACAGTTTGAAGAAGATATAATGACTTCAGGCAGCCTCCTCTTGGATGTTGATGTACAAGAAGATATATTTGAATATGACTATGCAGCTCCTAGTATCTCCTCTTCAGACTCTAATGTGTTGAGCGTGGATCTTTCACCTGTCATTGATATTGCAGGCTTTGCATCAGATGGAAGTGTACAACAGTCACCAAGAAGTAAACTGAAGGCAAAAAGCCTTGAACGCTTGGAGACTCAGACCTTGATGCAGAGATGGGGTTTGAATGAGGAAGCCTTCTTGAGTTCCCCTTATTATAGCAGTGGTGGGTTTGGGAGTCCTATTTTCATTGCCTCGGAGGAACAAGTTGGATTGCCTCCCCTTGCAGAAGGCTTGGAGCCTTTGCTTCAGTTAAAGGGTGGAGATTGTTTGCGATCTATGAGTCCATTGCTCTTTAGAAATGCTAAGAATTGTGGGAGCTTGATCATGCAAACCTCGAAAACTCTCGTGCTACCTACAGAGTTGGGCTCTGATATCATGGAGATATTGCAGAGCTTGGCATCACTTGGCAGTCAGAGACTGTCCAAGAAATTGCATAGTTTAATGCCTCTTGAAGATCTCACTGGAAAGATTATGCAACAACTAGCAAGGGAGGCTTTATACGAAGCAGAAATTCTCAAAAGGTGTGTGATTTACTTGAGCTGCTTGTTCCTTACATCTAGGCCTTGTTTGGTTTGGTATGAATGCCATGGAACTTTCAAGTTCCGTGGCAGATGAAAAATCACTACTTCTTCTACTCCTCAATAATAGTGTATCTTCAAGTTTGGCAATTTCATAATAGTAGGCTACTTTTTAAACATACCAAGTCAAATGTTAACTTTCTCGTTTTATCATTTTAATTCCCTAAACCAAGAATTTAATGGAAGACTACATTGAAAATGTGAACACTTACAATTAATTAGTGAAAGATAATTGTGTTTTTTGAAACTATAATTCTTGACAGGGAACCCCAACCAGGGAACCCCAACCAAATTTGACCTTTTTTTTTTAGGGACGAGGGGAGTGAATTATTTGGTTAATTAACTTCCTTGGAGTTTCACATTCCTTGATTAACTTAATTTTTATATAAATGGAAAGATGCTTTAGTAGGGAGGGTAGGTATGGGAGTTCTTGTTTTCATCTCTAGCAAAATTTATATCCTTCTCACCAATTTTGATACTAGTTTTTATTGATGGGGATGATCCTGCCTTAATTTTCTGGAGGTGGTTTGATGAACCAAACAGATTCTATTTATGAACATCCCATGAATTTCAATTTCGGCACTTTGTTCGATGGATTTACATTCACTTTTACTATGCAAGGCGTACTGAACCAACCAAGGCCTTGAAATGCTATCTTTTTGTTCTTTTTTTCAATCCTAACTTGCTGTATTCTAATTGCTGCCATAGGCCAGCCTCTTCACAGCATAAGTCTGATATCGAGGTTGAGGTTGAGGAGCACTCATATGATGGGGGTTATCATTACTTAGATTCAAGTTCGCCAGGAAGTGATATCGGTTCAGAATTTGTTGCTGTCAATGATCTGGCTAGCTTGGCACTCAATAGTATAGAAGGCCTCATGATTGAAGGGTTAAAAATACAGTCAGGCATGCCTGATCACACCGCACCTTCCAGCATCAGGGTAAAATCTGTAAAAGAAGTCAGATCTCAACATGAGATTGACTACTTGGATGACTCTTCTACTTATTTGGGTATTAAAGGCACGGTAGATTATGTTAATGGATTGTTGGATCTTTCTGTTTCACTAGATGAGTGGTTAAGGCTGGATAATGGAATGTCAGATGATGAAAAACAGGTTAGTAAGAGAACATTGAAGTTGCTAAGAGCTCATCATGCCAAGTCTAGCTATATGGGCAACGAATCAGTAGGAGAAGAAAACAAACCAAACAAATCAAGAACGTTTGGGGTTTTGGGAGATAAGCTTACACTAGCTTTCATGATTCAACTCCGAGACCCACTCCGAGACTATGAACCAGTTGGTGGGCCGATGCTCTGCCTAATTCAAGTCAAGAGGCGAATCAAACCTGTGACTCGAGCATCAGAAGCCAAAGAAGAAGGTGAAGAAAGGATTTCTAGGTTCACATTGATGGAAGCTCACGTTGCAGGATTGAATACGGGATCTGATGATGTAGAAATCTGGTCTTCTAGGAAACAACAACAATCAGGATCGCGGTGGTTACTTGCAAGTGGCTTGACGAAGAATGGGAATCCTCGTTCTTCAAAGTCAAGGTCATTAATGAGAATGCCAACCCAAGTGCTTAGAAAAGCATGGAGTAGGAGCTTTATTTGGAGCATATTTCACACCATTCATGAAGTTGAAGCTGACCCACAGAACCCACTCACTCGGAACCCTGATGTTCTGTTTCCTCAAGTGACTAGTTGACACTTGACAGACATAGTAAGAAGTTCTTACTAAGAACTAAAAAACATGACTGTATAGTCGGTGGACAATATTTCTTTACTCTTTTTTTTTTTTTTAAATTATAATTTTTGTATATTGCTTCAGGATGATGATTTTTTTTGGTGCAATGAGGATTCAGGATTATGTTGTAATTAGTCATGAGTCAACAAAGTTTCAGTGGTATATATTGGAGTGTCCTTTTGAATTCTATAATGGCCAATGAAGGAGGTGTTTTGAGATTATAAATGCGATGGGATGTTTTTTGTGTGGATATAAAGGTAACCCATTCTATCCTTCATGACGTATAACTCTTTTTTTGTTGATGATGTAAACGATACTGCGTAATGTTATTCTGTTTAAGCTTGAATCATCAAGTCATTTTTGGAGTTTAACTTTTACAGATTTCCCTTTTCCCTTTAAAAAAAATAATTCCCCAAAAAAGAATATAAAAAGAAGAAAAGAGGAGGTTAGGAATCTACCCACCTAGGTGAGTTATCGTGCTAACACTAGTAGTTCTATAGCTATAGTCTTGTATGGTCCACACTAATATTATTGTGGACCAAACCACCCTTTTTAACATAGTGACCCTTTTTTCCATATAGTAACCTTTTAAAAATCTTAAGTTACGCTATACAGTTATTTTCTATCATAGTGACCGTTTTTTTTAATATAGTCACTCTTTCTTACATTAGTTTTTCATGATGAAATTCTCAGTTTATGATATAATAACTTTTTTTTTTTACATAGTCAAACTTTAGAATCTATATCTACATATTTTTTATATCTATTTATTTATACGGTGACCTTTTTTTTTCATGAATCACATGAATTAGCATTAAGTTCACACTAAGTGTGGACCATGTCCATATAAGAATTTTACATAAACTTTAGCTGACCAAAACGTGAAGGCAAGGTTATTACAATATTGAAAGTGTCTCATCCCTAAATAATAGTCGTGTCTACTATTTTTGTATCTATAAAAAAGTTGTCACATTTTCTAAAATAAAAATTAATCTCATAATTACCATGGTGTAATCCTATGAATGATATGATGGTAGGTGATTTTCTGTAGATTATTTCGTTGTTCACGAGGTTAATTTTGCGTGTTAAAGGTGGCACTAAAAGAGGTTGTTTCGATGCAGCTCTAAGATGTTGCATGTGATACAAAAATCCTTAAGAGTTTAAGATTATAGCTAAAAAATTATGGTGCGTTGTCCTAAAGTGTATAGACAACTTGTTACCCAAGCTCATGCGGTAACAAAAGTAGGACCACTTTGATATCCTTAAGTAATAGTATTTGTTGTAGCAGGGAGCTTATGCAAAAAAAAAAAAAAAAACGATCCTACATGGTTTTTCTAACATATGGCAAAGTAAATTGATTAGTGAAGCGAGCGAAATTGGGTTGAAACTATGTCTTCTGTATAAATTGTTATGCTTTTATAGGACTTTAGATGCCATTTTATAAAAATTTATAGGCATGGAGAAGGCACATGTTTTGTGAAGTGGAGGGTGTTGAGAGGATTCCAACTCATATTGTAGGCTATTTCACCCAGGAGTAAAAACTATAACAATTGCCAATTAAAGTTGGACATGAAGAGGATCGAAACATCAACCTCATAGTTAATTAGCAATGTGCGTGGGAGCTCTAGCAAGAAAATGTACTTCAGATGCCTTGTTATCTAGCAAAAGAATGGATTCAAAATAGCTCAAAATTAACACAAAAGGAACTATAGTTGCTGTACTTTGCTAACAGTCATATTTCTAATCATGCATGTCCTACTTTTAAGGACCACCTTGTGACCTTACTTGTGGGAAAGGCAAATATCCCTTTTGTGGTGGAGGCTATTTTTGTGACTTCAAATAATTAATTCAATTAATCACCTTTCCAATTACTCCAACGAAGAAACCTTGATCCCACCCCAATGCTTATCCTCCAAGTTAAACGTATGTGACATGAATATGATCCATAAAATCGATATTGATTCTCTAGCTTAAAAAGAGTAAACTCATATCTTGGTTTTTGATTCGGCGTCTTTCACACTGCATTTAGTCAAGTGCTTGTTTACATTCCCTCTCCTAAATCATAAATTTAACTCTTACAAGTTAGGTTACTAGCGAGGAACGTGTTTACTTGTATCTACGTAATGGACTAATTAGAGTTTGCTTTGAAAGTAAGGGTTTAAGAAACTTTTCATCCTTTGGGTTAGAATCTAACCTTTCTTTATTTGTATTCTGCTTATTATATTCTTTCTAGTATTTTTCTATATGTTTTTAGCTCTTTGTTTAGTTTTTTTTACGGTTTTTTCACCAAACACCCCTGACAAATAAATTTATTCACCAAATACCCCCACTTTTTTCAAAATTCACCAGATACCTCGACCTTTAAAAAAATTCACCGAGAATCTGCTTTTGTTGACGGACGTTAGTCCTCCGTTAGCTTTTATTTACAATTTTGCCCTAAGTCAACCTAATTAGCCCTAAGTCATCCTAATTAACCCTAAGTCAACCTAATTAATCCTAACTAACCCTAACCCTCCTTCTCCCCTAACCCACCAGCCCCCCACCCCCAACCCCACCACCCCCAACAACCCTAGCCCCACCAGCCCCCCACCCCCCCCCAACTCCTCCATTCCCCTCCCTCCCATCCCCCCCCCCCCCTCCCCGCAGCCTCCCCCTCCCCCACCCATCCCCCCTCCCACGCATCCCCCATCCCCCTCCCACGCAGCTCCCCCTCCCCGATCCCACCACCCCGGCCCGCATCAACCGACGAGATCGAGTGAGTGAGGAGGGGAAGCGCCGGCGGCAGATCGAGGGGAGGGGGACTGACGCGAACCGACGCGAGGGAGGGGGGACCGACTTCGAACCGACGCGAGGGTGGGGGACCGACGCGAACCGACTCGAGGGAGGGGAGGGACCGATGCGAATCAAGCGAGGGAGGGGAAAGTGACGCGAACCGACGCGAGGGAGGGGGGACTGGTGTTGAATCTGGCGCGAGGGAGGGAGGGGGAGGGAGAGGCGGGTGGGAGGTCGAGGGGAGGGGGCTGCGTGGGGGGCCGGGGAGGGAGGGGGGAAGGGGGCTGCATGGGGCTTTGTAGGGGAGGGGGGGGGGCCGGGATTAGGTGGTGGGTCTAGGGTTGGGGGCCGGGGGTTTGGGGGGGCTGGAGTTGGGTTAGGGAGATAGAGTTTTAGGGTTTTTAGGGTTTTCTTAGGGTTTAGTTAGGTTTAATTAGGTTTAATTAGGTTATTTAGGTTAATTAGTTAACGGAACACTAACGTCCGATTAGCCAAAAGGGTATTTTGGGTAATTTTTTTAAAGGTCAGGGGTATATGGTGAATTTTTTTAAAGGTCAGGGGTATCTGGTGAATTTTGAAAAAAGTGGGGGTATTTGGTGAATAAATTTATTTATCAGGGGTATTTGGTGAAAAAATCGTTTTTTTTTTATCTTCCATTATTATGTTACTGCAAGTAGTGTGTTCAGCGGGTAGAATGATTATCTGACAATTAACCCTCTTTATGGAACACCATTGAATGAATGAAATTAAGCATCCTACCCAGTTTTAACTGAATTGTCGTGGTTTGTTTTACTTACGTTTGGTTTTGTAATTTATGTTAAAGCACCCCCTGATCCCCATCAAAATCCCGATTTGTCATCCCGGACCCGCTTGTGACTGCCCGCTCGCGCGCACACAAGCTCGGGCCGACACTTGCTCTCTTCCTACAAGGCTTCTTCTCTTCCTGTCTAATATGCAAGAGTGCGTTGTATGATCCGGTATCAAAACACTCGGACCGTGACACTTTGTTAGTTACCAATAATTAGTCAATTCAAGAGCTGATCAAATGGTAGGCTGGGCCAGACCGCCTAAAAAGATTTAGCCCATGTGTCGGGACGGGCCAAACTTCGGGCCGATTTATTGTGTCCAAAACCTGCTATTTCAGGCCAAATATAGAAGGCTTTTCAGGCTAAAATCGGGTAGGACCAAATTTTAAACTGGAAAATCTTTTTGAGTTGCCCAAAACTAGGGTGAAAGTTATTCGAATAAAAACTGAAATCCAATCCAATCCAAACCGAATTAGTATTTCGGATTATGTTCAGATTGGATTCGGATAAAGTTTTTTAAAAAATTTGGATTTTCGAATTGGTTTGGATTAAGGTCATTGGATCTAAAAATTCAAAATAACTGAATAGCAAATATGCCCTGTATTATATATTTGTATATTTGGGATTGGGCTTAAGTGTTATCTCAATAATATTAATGGGTTTGTATGAATTATTAGTTGTTATTGCACATTTTTATGGGATTGTATGATTTAATTTTATTATCGAACACTTTATTTTGATGCTCGTGCCTCAATTATTTGATCAAAAGAATAGAGTTTTGAATTTTAGATATTTCGTCAAATCTAGTGTTTGAAAATTCAGATTCGATTGGTTTTGACTCAAATTCTGATTGGTTTGGATTTGGATTGAAAAATCAAAATCAAATTTTGTCCGGATTGGATTGAACTGCACTAGGCCTAAGTCCAAACTATACACACTGAACTTTCACACCTACCCAATGATCCCAAAATTTATGGCCGAACCCGGGCATTTTCGAGCCAAGCCCGCGAGCTGGATCAGCCTTGATCAACTCTGGCCAATTAGTGTGACTCTAAAAAAAAAAGGAAGTTGAGTACAAATTCCTGACATCATGCACTTGTTTTGTCAAAACAGGTAAAATTATGAGTACTTGTTCTTGCTTCATTGAAATCTGCATATTTTTCTAGTACTTCATTCAAATGAAAGGACTAGAAAAAATGTTTGACTGCTAGATTCAGCTGAAGATTCTAATTTATGGTACAATATTGTAATCTGCTTTTAATTGTCTCTTTTATATGTACAAACATATCACTATGAATCCATAATCGTGTTGCCAAAACAAGGAACTGAAACAAAGTATAGTCTAATACTGTTAAAATAAGATAGACAGACTACGTTTTATTGCTGTGATCTTTAACTGCAGTATTGTACAACTCTTGGGTCACCAGACAAAAGTGGAACACATGATTTGTGAAAAAAATGAAGATAAAAACTTAAGCTGGTCCCTTATGTAATGGTCTGCTACCAACCCACCAATACCATCCTGTGAAGGAGGAAACTAAACTGAAATTCCTTGCTATGCTGACTATATGTGGCTGGATTTTTAGCTAGCTAAATTTTTGTTCAATGAGTTTAGAGGGTGCATTTCTGTAAATGCACTAGTGTGGAATCCACGACAACACTATCTCACATTTAGGTATTCAAAGCAATCTAGAGTTTTTCATATATGATGGCTACTAGTACTCGAAGACGTACATCCGAGCTTTGAATCTTGACAACCACCCTGATAGAAGTTATCTTGGGCTTTCATGGTTATGATATCCTTCATATGTCGTTATTACGTATTTCATGTCATCCCTGTCTCTTTCTACTCTCTTCTTTACTGGACAACCGTCTACAGCACACCTGTAATAATTCCTGCACAATAATTTTGGAAGAAAAATCAGTTCATGTAGTAGTTTCAAACTTGGTAATGTGCTGTTTATAGGAAAAACCAACAAAAATAATCTAAATTATATGGATCATCTATCAAAAATAGACCAGAGTAAAAAAAATTATATACAAATATAGACTGCACTATGTGAACAGATAGATATAGTATTGTTGATGTTGGATATTGGCATCTGAATCACAAATACGGATGAAATAAAAACTTCTTAATAGGGAAAGATTCACATGTAAAAGTAACACAGTCTTATGTTTTTTCAGTGCTTTAGATGCTTGAAATTCCAACTACGACTTCACAAGGTTTATTCTTATTAATATAATAATTCATAGTTCATTCTTTATTTTTTCGAGCACATTTTCTTAGTTCAATCTATTTTTGTTTGACGACCCATATTTAACTCTATTTTTATCTATTTACCTTGGATTTGGGCTGTTTTTGACCATCTTCTTGCCATATTTTCTCCATTTGTAGCCATCATCTACAACATCAATCTCTGATTTCATTCGAAATGCAACCCTTTCCTTGACATCCTTCTTTTCTCTGCCATTTCTGATGCCTCCTGCTAACAGTCACAAAAATATATGGTTATTATTATGCATGTCATTTCTTTCAAAAAGCTCTCGTATAAAAGAGAAGCATTACATTTAATTCATAATGGAGGAAGTACTGAAGTTTGATCAAACAATAAAGAAATGAATACATCTGAATTCTGAACTTGCTTACTGTTATCATTCTCTTCCTCATTTTGGATGTGACTAGTTCCTCCAACATCTGTATAAAACTGATCAGTATTTCCTTGATACCCAATATTCTGAATCTCTCCATATCCCATAGACTGCTGCTCAAACCCACCCCAATCTTCAAAGGTTAAAAAATCAGAGACCTCGAAATCTGCACCGGCCTCGAAATACTGATCACTCCCTGAAGACTCAAGGGAGCTGAAAGTGGTAGTGGTAGTGGTAGTAGTAGTAGTCATTTGGGTGTTGTTTTGGTGTGAATTGAACAACGACGACGATGGAACGAAGCACGGTGTGTTTGATCTTGCCATTGCCATTAAAACAGCAGTAGAGAGCATGTATATATATATGTTGGTGTATGTTACATCAGTGAAACCTTAGTTTCCTAGGAGCTTCCATTGACAATAAGTAAACTAAGGGAAACTTCATAGGTTGGTTCTGACTAAATTTTAGAGATGGCTATATAAGAAAGTTAGAATGGGGGGGCCAGTTAATGGTAAAAGATTTGAAAGAGAAGGGACAGAAATGGAAAGAAGAGAGAATCATAGATGAGACATACTATTTGCTAAGGATGACTTGGGAGTAGACTTTGGGTTAAAATTTTATGGTAGATTTTGATGATATATTTGTTTTGTTTGAGTGGCTATGCTTGGACCAACCCGTCCACCAAGGGAGGAATACAAGTCAAATTCTCTATAATTATCATCTTATTAAACATAAGAGTAGTTGTTTCATAGGTTTAATTTAGTACTACTTACTAATATTATACTATAGCTTACCAAACTTGAAAAAAAAGTTAAAGCAGCATGCCTTTTTGGTTCAGATGATAACATCCTTGCACTTGGGTGCATAAATTGATCTTAGGCAGCCTCAGTTGCGCACTTCACTAGTAATCTGTAAACAATCTACGGTTAAATATAGCTAGTTTTCCGTATTCAAGCTATTTTCTTTTGTCGGGTGGCTGGGTTGTCCTATCTGAGGGTTATTAGCCCAACTCTTAACAGCTCGCCAATACCCGACTCATGCCTCCTATAAGAATCAAACTCTTGTACAAGGGAAATGAGTCCTCTATCTCTTGATTCACTGTTCAACCTAGTGTTTGTTATCATGCTGGATTGCGTTGAGTATTCAAAGTTGAATTATTATGTTTTGTTGTTATATATTTCCTTTCTGCTTCAAAAATAGATACACGATTCGACTTTCAGACTATTCACACTCTCCTTCGACTACGTATCGCGATTTTTACGTAGCGTCGAAAAATATAAAGATGCTGGAATCTTGTTAGATTATTCATCTCCATATATACTTTCGAATATCACTTTTTACGTAGGGATATTATTAATTAAAGCTTATGTGTTACAAAGTTCTGTAGAAGAGCCACAAGCATTTTCAAACAAATGAAGTTATGGATCAATTCTTGATCTTCTATTTTATTTCTAGTACTTATATGATTGCAATGGTGATAAATATAATAGTGAAACTTGGAAAAAGATTTTCAAAGGGTCAATATCGTTCAAACTATGAAATGAGCAACTCTTTTTCTTTCATGAGAGATTTGGACATTATTTTTGTTCCTTTGGAGGTTGGATGCACCTATTAGATGTATCAATTTGTGCATGATGATAGAATCTTTAAGGCTTGGAAAGTAAAAGTGTCATATCATTTTGGAATCTCGTATAAGTCCATCCAATCCAACTTATTAGTAATAGGCAACTAAGGCAAGATCCGTTGAAAATTGGTAGAAACTAGAAAATATTTGTTAACCGGGCAACAGTTTAATAGTTTATAAGGATTAACAAAACACCTAAAACTCGTAAACCAGAAAACAATTTAGTATTTACAAGAATTAACAAAACACCTAAAAGCTAAAATCAATTTATAGGAGAAGTTGAACGAATTGTATATATTTTTATTCTCGATTAGTTACTCATTACCAGAAGTATAATTTTATCATTCTAAAGTCGTTATGAATATTGATTTATTACTATGTTCAGTTTTGATTGGGTATGGTTTAGAGGTGCCAATTCACTCCGGCTCAACAGCCCAAGATGTTATAACCAAACAGCTCATTGATATCGTTCGTTTGTACCAGTTGGAAAAATTAACAGTTCAACCCGCTCGGCTAACAAACTTTTCGCCTGCGCTTAATTCAGCTTTTTTCCTTTCCATTTTCGGTCGCTCGGTTGCAGCTTAAATCGGCCTTTATCCAAACAGCTTAAACCAACCAACGGTTGAATCCATAGCGCTTAAAATTTGTTGCGGTTATTTTCGCTTCGTTTCGGTTAATTTCGCTTATTAACGAAAACCACATAACTTCGTCGATAATCGCATCGGTTCGGGTAGAAGCTAATCACACTCTTGTATTTGTTCGGGGAAAATTGAGCTTCATGTCGGGTTTTGGCCGATGTTTTTTCGGGCCCCGGTTAACAATTAATGCAACAAATAAGTGTTGTCGGCACTTCCGCAATTGCCTCGAAAAAAATAGTTGTACTTCATAAAAACGTGTATGAAAGTGACATTGGTAAAAGTGTATTTTATTACCGATATATATGATTTAGAATAAGACAAATTTATATAAGTCGATATTCAAACTTTTAATAGATGCAAATCATATCATATTTGATTTAAAAAGGACGTCACATATCAATATAAATTATTATAAACTTCCTCAAAAGACGAGTTAGACATTTTAAAAAAAGTTGATTATATTAATGTCTTACTTTAACTATAAGGGCTTACTATAAGTCCGTAACGATACTAGTCATTGAGGCCGAAAAACATATAATCGACGTAAAATAAGTTAATATTATATCGTATCAAGGTATCTATGTGTGACAAAGAAAGTAATTGAAAATCACTTTGCTTAATTTAAAGTCAGATTAAGTTGTATCCATTTTTTATTTTAAAACATAATATTGGAGTGAAACAAATTGATATTGGATTATTAAATCAATGTATCAATGCAAATTGATAAACTAAATCAAGATAAGTATACTCCATTTAAGTTAATTGTTAACAATTTATAATCATTTTTTTAACTCACTTATCTAAGCCAAACTGAAATACATTGATATTAGACTAAATGAATATATCAATATAAGCTCGGTAAGATAATTGAAGATAATAGAGCTCCATTTTGAATTTGAAACATAATACTTCAGTTAGTATCGGATCATTAGATTATTGTATCAATGTGAATCGATAACCTAAATGAAGATAAGAACACTCTGATTTAGTATAAGATTAACAACCATAACACTCCCTTATCTTTATAAGTTATAAGATTATTTAAGTTAATTGTTTTTATGTTATAATGTAGTTTAATACTAGTGTAGTATTTATGGTCTTCTCTTAACTTTGTATATATATGTGACTATAAAGAAACTATTTTATCAGTAGGCTTATATATGTTAGGACGATATAACAATATTGGAACCATTATAGCTAATACGTGAATGATTATTATTTAACAAGAACTTACTAGTTACTAGATAGTAACTTGTTAACAACCATATAGTAACTTAACACTTAGTCAGTTACTCCCTTGTCTTTATAAGTTATAAGATTATTTAAGTTAATTGTCTTCATGTTATACTATAGTTTAATACTAGTATAGTGTTTATAGTCTTCTCATAACTTTGTATATATATGTGACTATAAACAAACTATTTTATCAATAGGCTTAAATATTTTAGTACGATATAATAATATTGGAACTATTATAGCTAATACGCGATTGATTATTAATGAGTATCGATTCCTAATATGCTCTAATAGTATAACTAACGATAATAATAATGAGTATTATATATTAACTACGAATATACAATCGATTACAAGATTTATATATCATTTCATCAAAAGCTATCGATCATAATAAACATATGGCCTTAGAGCAATATAACTAGTATTAATTGAGCAAGTAATAGTGATTGTTGTACTATAATTCACGTAAATAAGAATAATCAAAATAAGAATAATTGACGTATATATCATTTCAAAGAAAAGCTATCGATCATAATAAACATATGGCCTTAGAGCAATATAACTAGTATTAATTGAGCAAGTAATAGTGATTGTTGTACCTCATTTATAATATAGCACATTAATATAAGTATATTGTTGTACTATAATTCACGTAAATAAGAATAATCAAAATATTAATTGAGCAAGTAATAGTTGTATAAGTAATGTTTCAAGAAATATAGTTTCATAAGTAATGACCTTAGAGCAATATAACTAGTATTAACTATTTACAAAGTTGTATTTGTGCTTATTACCTTATAAAGATTCAATATAATTTTACAAGTATATATTTATATGATTGGTTTATTAGTTTTTATGATATGAATCTTTGTTATTTTCTAATTAATTGACGAGTTTGTATGGATCCTATTCCCCAAAGTCTTATAATTTTGGCTGAACTCGATTGATTTGCAATAATTTCGCTCTAACTTTCCCCTCAAAAAAAAAAAAAATTTAATTGACGATAAATGAGACAGTGAGATAATCCAAAATTTATGATAATTCATGTAAACTATCCTAAGTGAAAAGCATAAAATTAAACCATCCAAAATTTTGGAAATTTCAAATTCCAATAAGCAAAGGCGGGAAGATCTCCATGTCATCGATCCATAACACCACAAACCATGTAAACCTGCTATATACAATCCCCACCTTGATTAGCTTCATCATCAACGGTTCCCACATCCTTGTTCATTTTGGTACGACCCACCTCCTTCTTGAAAGTTCAAACCCTCCATTTCCACCACTCCTCCCATCTTCATCCCTTATATAAACCCCAATCTCCACCAGACATCATCATCCCGCCACATTTCCAAACTCATATACTTCATCTCCTAAATCTCAATCTTCAGCTTCCCTCATTTTTTTTCCACTCTCTTTCCTCAATAATGAAATCAGCCCACGAACCGGTGGAGTAAGAATCCCCACTGATTCAGATCTGAAGAAGTGCCAGAAGAGCACCGAGCTTCTCATCAGAAAGCTTCCATTCCAGTTTAATTGAATTGATTTGGTTCTTTAGGGTTAGCATTTTGGAGAATCAATGGGGTAGTTTGATGATAATTGAAGATTTTCAAAATTAAAATTGTTGCAAATGTATTTTGTAGTTAAAAGTGTACAGTGATGCTTAAATATGAAATTAATGACAACTTTGTAAAACTAATGAATATGTCTCTTTTTATTAATATGTTCTGTGATTTTTTTTTTCAAGATTTATGTTTATTAGATAAAGTTTCAACTTGAACTGCAATCTGGTATTCTGTAGTTGAGATTAGTTTGAATTTGTTCTTTCTGTTTTTGTATGTTGATACTAATTTTGAGAGTTCCGGATTGTTGTGCTTCATGCATAATTTCATAAGCTTATAATCTGCAAATTTCACCTGTTTTTACTCCACACCTTTCCATGATAACTTTTGTGAATTCGTCGATTTGGAAAATTACAAGTTATGACTTAGTTGTGATTTCATTATTTGGTATGATAATCCAACCAAGCTTTTCTACACTTTAGAATTGTGTTGAATGTTTTCGATGATATATCTAGTATGTATAGTAATAGACTTATAGTATGCCAAATTCTTTATTTGGAGCTGTAGAGAAGCAAACATTTAGTAAAATCAACTTTATTTGTAAAATGGAAATTAATGGTCTTTGTTTGGAGAGTCTGTAGCGGAAATCCTATGATGAAGGAGAGATTATTTTATCCATTAGTGATTTCCATGATAAAAATGTCTCGATTAAATGTTTCCTCTCTTTATAAGTTTCTTTGGGGCATGTATAAAGTAATTGACAAAGAAGAATGGCATAGATGTATGACACTTAGGAGCTTATGATAATAATAATCATGATAAGTTTACTAATTTTGTTGGGTTAAGTCGTCTAAATAGGTTGGTTTGAAAATTGAGATCAAATCAAGCATATCTTATTTTATATGGTTCAACCAAATTCTAGTTGATTATAGACAAATCGGGTTGGATCGGTATTTACCTGGATCTAGTTGGGTTTTGTTAATAACCGGTTGGGTTACGGCGCGTTTTGGGTTTGATCACAGGGCTCGCGCTGGCCGGGTCAATACGATTTTGCCGGAGATCGGTCGTGGCCTGGTAATCCTGTGTCGTGGTTTCGGCCGGAGTCGGGATCGATTCACATGTCGAACTGCGCCGGTTCAAGTCATCGCACATCGATTGGCCGATCTGCGTTTCAATGCGAGAGTATATCATAAAGTTTGGTAAAATGTAAGTTTGTTTTGGAATGTAAAATCAGTGAACTTGATATAGTTGGAAATTATCAAGAAATTAAGTTATATATGTCATAAATTCAAGTACTAAAAAAAAAAATTAGCACGATAAGATTTGTATGTGAATTGGAGTACTATCATGAATTTGGATAATATGTGAATTCGGTTAGGATATAGTTAAAAATCGCTTTAAAATAGTTTCAGTTAAATCGGCTTTGCTTCGGTTCGCTTGAATCGCCTCGGCTAATCTGACTAAATATTCGGGCTTCGGCTTCGCTCGGCTGATCGATCAACTTTTCGGCTTTTCACGTTATTTTCAAGCATGTTGTTTCGTCGCCCCATTAGCAGCTCCTTTGGTTTTTTATTTACGCTTATTTCGCCTCACTCAAGCATTTTTCGGCTGATTTCGATACGCTACTCCCGCCCGGCTTAATTCGGTTAAAATTTCATTGTTTCAGCTTCAACCAAACAGCTTATTAACCAAACCGACATACTTACTACGCTATACAAAAATGCGCTGGGGGTGTTAGAAAATCTATTTCATTATCCACTTGCTTTTAGACATTTTATAAGTCAATTATAATGAGGATGAAGTGGGGTTGCAAATCTTTAAAACCTTTTTTTTTGGTTGCCGCAAATCTTGTATTGTTAACCCAAACTAAGGTAGTATTGCTCCTTTTCGGGGTAGCACAAGTTAATCCAAACTTAATAAAGTAGCAATCCGTAGTCTTTCAAATCAAAGATAAAGTAATTGAGATAAAGATAGGATTTAATTTGATATCTAATATTCACAAATTCAGTAAAATTTTACATAGTAAACTAACTAACTTTTATCAACTAAATCACAAATTCTTGGAAAAGACGGCCTCACGCTAGCATTAACGCGAGACCCGCCCAAATCCAAGAGATATGCTTTTCAAAAACTGACCGCGTCTCACAATTTCTCACGATAATATTTTTTGGTGAATTAGTTAATGTTTTTTGCCAATTAGTTAAATATTTTAAGCACAATAGTTTAGAAGCTGGTAATCTATATGTAGACTTACATTATTTTTTAGTTAACATATCCAAGTACATTAGTTAGTGTTGTTCTATAATTAGTTAAGATCTATTGAACATTATTTAGTTTCCAATATAAATGAAGAAATAACTTTTTTATAAATCTAAAATGTCAAATACAAAAGACAATCAAAAAAAGAACTTAAAACAACCTGAAGATTTGAAGTAATTGTACCAATTTCGGCTTGGTTCTTGGAATTTGTTTTTTTAGTCTTCTTAAAATTACTTTTCTTCCTTACACTTCTTCCCTTTAATTTGTTTTTGCACGATCGGAGTCTAAAATAACCAACGTAGTTGTACTTGATGAGCATTGTTCTTCTATAATTGGTTTTGTAGTTAAGACTTTGGTTAGACTTGCAACAAAGTAGTCTTGTAGACTTCTTGCAAGACCTTTCTCGCATCTTCATTATCTCGACTTTTGAGAATGAGATTGGAGAACTTTCTTTCGATTTCATATCGCCATGGGGTTATGTTGTTTATAACTGCTCAAGAGATTTCTCTTTTCCACACTTCGCTTTTTGCAAATCTAGTCCACCTTTTGCACATGTACCTATGTGGTATTGTTGTGATTGAACAAATAAGATGTGTTATAATCGGTTTTTATGTTATGACTAATATATTTTAGCGGTTAACTAAGATTCTTCACCACTTAACTAATGTACTTCACCGCTAACTAATATACTTCAAAGACTTAACTAATTCATCCGTAAGCAATTTAAGGCAAGCATAACTAATAGGTTCAAGCGCTTAACTAATTCGTGCGGTGTTTGATGCACGCGCGTGATGTCAGCATGACATCGGCCCTGGTCTCACATTAACACTAACGTGAGACCGTCTCTTCAAAACGGACACGTTAGTGCTAACGTGAGACCAATGTTGTCATGCTGACATACGCGCGTGCATCAAACCAAAGAGGAATTAGTTAAGCGGTTGGACATATTAGTTATGCTAACCTTAAATTGCTTCTGGATAAATTAGTTAAGCGGCAAAGTATATTAGTTAAGCGTTGAATTATATTAGTTAAGCGTTGAAGTATATTAGTCATATCATAGAAACCAGATTATAACGCATTTTACTAATAACTAAAAACCATAACTATTAACCTTACAAATATTGCCATTTGTCCAGGATCATAACTATAACTAATAATATGAAAACTATAACTAATAACGTGTAAACAATTACTAATAACTAAAATCCATAATATTAACCTTATAAATATAACAATTTATCCGGAATCATAACTATAACTAATAACATGAAAGCTATGACTAATAAGCTATAAATAAACAATTACTAATAACTAAAAACCATAACTATTAACCTTACAAATATAACTATTTACCCAGTTGCTTAACTATTTACCTGAAAACGATAACTAATCACCAGAAAACTATAACTACTGACCTGAAAAAAAATGTAACTTTCTACCTAAAAGTTGTTACATGAGCAGGGTCTCAGACACATGAGCAGATGGAAAATATTTTTAGGTTCTTACTTTATTTTATTTTCTTACTTTTTATTTTCTTACTTTTTAGGTTCTTTGAGTTTAGATGGAAAATACATATGTTAATCCAAAAATTTTACCGCTAATCTATATACTTTTTTTTTTCATATTTCATAGCTTATTCTAGCTTTATCCTTGGTATATCTTTACTATATATATTTTTAAATCTAAGCTATCTCCTTGCTAAAAATGAAAACAACATTGAAGCATTTAAGAAAGTTAATTCATGTTTCAACCATTTTTAATAAAAAAAAAATTAAATTAGTTATTAATAATATGGGATTAGAGATCCTTTTTATATCCCTATAGGGCCCATGTTTAATGCATGGCACATGGCCTCTAAATTGTCCGAGACGCCCCCGATTGTAACTCATAATAAGAGATTTATTAGAGTTTAGACCCATTGGAGGGAAACAAAGAAAGATTGAGAAAATCTCATCATCAAGATTGAAGAAGTCGCGGAAAAGGACGTTATATAATTGAAAGTTTCATATGTTTAAAAAAGAAAAGAAAGAAAAAGAAAGAGATGTAGCTTCATAAAGAAATGGAAGTTGGGTGGAGGAGAGGAAATGGCAGTGTAGAGGAGAGAGAAACGCGAGTTGGTAGAAGAGAGGCCATAACACATAGGAGATAGAAATCGAGTTGGCAGAGAGAGAGAAAATATAAATTGAGGGGGAAATGAGATGGTTTTACTTAAGATAACTAATAGGTCAAAGCGCTTGACTAATATAATTCAACGCTTAACTAATATGCTTCACCGCTTAACTAATTCATCCAGAAGCAATTTAAGACAAGATAACTACAGTGCTCAAGCCGCTTTAACTAATACCACTGTTGGTATGATGCACCCGCGTGATGTCTGCGTGACGTCAGCATGACATCATTGGTCTCATGTTAACACTAATGTGAGACGGTCTTTTATAAGACTTTGTGTCCGTAGTCTTTCAAATCAAAGATAAAGTAATTGAGATAAAGATAGGATTTAATTTGATATCTAATATTCACAAATTCAGTAAAATTTTACATAGTAAACTAACTAACTTTTATCAACTAAATTAGTTAACAATCACCGTCAAATATATACTAACATTTACCAACTAATTAAACTAGTTAGTATATATATTAGACCGTGATTGTTAGTATCCTTTATACACATAATAGGGTAAGCACCCAAAGAGGCCAAGACAATGCAAGTAATTAAGCTTGAAGCCCAAGTCTTACTAGGAACCATACCTCTTTGGCTCTTAATGGCAAAAGGGGTTACACTGAGACATATTACGGATATACTAATCAACTCTATCTTAAAACTTCTGTCTGGTGGTGATTGGTTGAGAGATCTTTTATATCACCTTGGTGCTACCACTGATGATTATGTGTCAAAATATTTTGATTATTCGATATGAGCATTATGAGTATATATATTATTGGTTTTATACTCTATCATATATAGATATAGATATACACATAGACATCTTTAGTTATTGAGCCATGATTTATTTTCGAGAAGAACTTAGCATTTTTATTTATATTATCTCCTCCGTTCTAATAATAAATGAAACATTTATTATTTTATAATAGTGTTTCAAAATAAATGAAATATTAAACGTTACTTTATTTGGCAATTATTTTTCTATATATCTCTCTTCATCACATGGATCCTTATTTTCAATTCTCTCTACTCTCCTTTTCTAAATCATCATATCTCTATCCTATGCTTCGTCGTTTAAGAAAAGAGGAAGTATTATTCTTGACATAGCAAGGATTTCTTAGGTTGAGATTAAAAAAAATCAGTCAGTCCATGTCGCCAATACAAGACGCAATATTTGGCTGATATATAAAGGAGCTTTTTGACTTGTACCGATCGAAGAGGCAAAGACTAGTGACGACTATAAAAGATGACTACATGAGCTGAATGTTTATGTTTTGAAAGCTTCTAGTTAATATTCTCAGGACACTCAAAATATTAACTCATTTTCATGACATCAAAAAGCAGACAAATAGAATCAGGGAGGAACTAAACGAGGACTTACATGATTAAGATTGTAAGTAATAAGTATCACAATTCACAAGACTTCGATGTTTACCTTAGTGGTAAGCTGTCAGTGAAGAGAAAGTGGTTTCGTGAAATAATTGGATATATAAAATATTTCATCGATTATCTAAAGTCTAGAAATTGTAACAATTTGGTTTTTATATTTGTTAACGCATAACTTTAATCATTAAATATCTTTAAATATTGAAGAATTGGCCTCAACACCACAAACTACGGCAAAGCGCATCGAACACCACCAACTTTGACTAAGAGACCAAAACACCACAAACTATTTGGCCAGGTGCAGAAGGAGTGTCATAAATAACGCCGAAACTAACTTTTTTGCCGGCGGTGGGGAATCCATACTAAATTTATTTTCCATTTTCCCCTTTTTCTTTCATTTCCTCCTATATCTCTATTATATGCTCCAAGCTTGAGGAGGTATGGTGTCCCCATTTGAAATGACTAGAATACCCTCTAATAAATAAAAACAACATTTTCTTTTAATAAAAAAATTAATATAGTTTATTAACATTTACAATCGTTAAAGAACTATACTAAATCTCGCCGACAAGGAATTATTAAATCATCGACCAAATTTATCGCTGACGGTATTGAACGGTTAAAAATCGGCCACCTTCAATAGAAAAAGATAATAACATCTACAAAAGAACCTCAATAATTTACATCACTACTAAAATAATTTTAGATAAAAAAAAATATGTCCATTCGTACATGTTTTTTGACGCACGCATCGCGCGCATATACAACTAGTTTTCATTAGTTAGAACTTTAGGCTCTGCCCACGCGTGAGACGTGTGTCGAGAAAGTTAGCTTCATTGTTGCACCTGAGACAAATAGCTTGTGCTGCTTTGGCTACTAGTCAAAGTTGGTGCCGTTAGGCGTGCATCCGCGCACAATAGTGAAGGTTGGCGCCGATTTCGCCTTAATTATTTATTAGTAATATTTTAATAAAATATATTGACGCAATTGAATAGTAATATTTTACATATCTTTAGAAAAATGTTGAAGGAGAAAATGAACATCCACAATAAGAGCTAGAATGCTCGACCTTTCAAGGGCACCGAGATTTTTCCTTGCATATATCAATCACAATAAAGTTACCTCCCTCAATTAAAATATCACTTATACCTTCTTCAGGAGCATGGTGGAGATCATTTCAGAGGGAAGTGGCTTTGGATGAGAGTGGGAACTGAGGCCAAGATGATGGATTCGAGCAGCTAGGTTGCTTAGGCAATTTCCTTGAGAGTCCTTAAAGAAATCTTGTTGTGGCAAAGTAATGGTTAAAAGAATCATCAATGTCGTACTATTATGACGTGCTTTTTAATTACTACTAAATTTTATTGGTTTAGCTTATTGCCGAAAAAGATCCTCCCAAAATCTATCCAATACCTGAGTATACATGCACCCAAGGGTACTTGTGGGTCGCATGCGTCGAAATATAAACATCTTGGATGTACTCATATACAAGCAATCATGATACTCCCTCCATTTTATTTAATCGACAAACTTCCGTATATTTTCTATATTCACATTATACTACTTTAACCATTGTATGTAGTTGATATATGTAAGGGAATACATATTCAGTGTGATCTTGCGAGGTTCATATTAGTATATATTAAGTATTATTTTCTACAATCTTTAGTTATTGATTGTTAAAGATATTACTAGTCAGCGTTGAATCCTTTTTGTGCACATGCACATGTCAATTGTCTTATACTTTCTTCGATCTTTTTTAATTGCTACGTTTCCCTTATTTGGAAGTTTCATATTAATTACAATGTTTCTTTATTTGGTAATATCTTCTCTCAATCTCTCTCCTATCCATAACCCCCCACTTATTATCTATCTCTATATCTCTCCTCTTCACATGGGTTTCTTAAAAAAATTTGCCAATGAGGTACATATGTTGCGATTATTTATGGAACGGATGAAGTATTAGGAAAAAGGAGAGAAAACAACCACTGTGTAAGTTTGACCACATACAAGCTAACAAGATCGCGCTTTAATATCCTAAGAAATTTCATTGGCCAAACTCAAGCCCATGCCGGAGAAGAGTCTGACTACATACAAGCTCAACATGGTTCTATCCTAAAACCAAATGATGATAGCAAGAGTATTATAGACCACTGAGCTTATAAGTCGGTCATCCTTCCTCTATTTATTCGATGTGGGGCGACTAGTTCCAACTCGCGTGCGAGTTACCATCTTAAATTCTTAACAAATAGTATTTTTGCACGCGATGCGCGCACAAACATCGCGGCGATATCGGATATGCTTTCTTTTGTTTTCAAAAATCCGGAAGTTACTTTCACTATAAAAAATGTGGTAGCTTTTTCTGGGGGAAAAATCTAGCAAGCTACATTAGAGCTTTTTTAAAAAAAAAGTTCTATGACTTTTTTGCCCTCATTGGGCTATCTCTGGAATAATAAAACATAAAGCGTATTTTAGAACTCGAGTGGACACCAAAGCTCTCAAGCAGCTCCCATATATAATGTAGACAAAGCGACCTACAACTTTCATTGTCACTTGATTTTGGGATGAAAGCTCCCTTTGGACCTGTACATATAGTGTAATTCCCGTTTTTATTCTCTAAAGCTAGTTATTATCCCAAGCGATAAACTAGTTCATTATATGTAATATGATATTAATTTTTTCTATTAAACTAAGTAAAAATATAGATCTTTATAATTTGAGAATAAAATTAGGTGCTTGTACGTGGTTTAAGATTCTATTATTATTCAAAACAACATTTAAAAAAAGTTTATTTTTATTCACAATTTAGCACAAAAATTATTTGACCAACAATCAAGCAAACTATATTTGAAAGTGAATTCCTTAGAGTAGTTTACAGTGGATTTTTTTATTCTACAATTATATAAAATTAATGTTGATAAGTTTTGTGGAAAGATAAAGCGTGGTAAATTGAGGAATAATGTAACAAATTGTTTTTTCAATAATATGCGCTGGGATACTCATATATTATAGTTGTATTTGGCTAAAGCCCTTATGAATAAAACATAACCCAATTTATCAAAAAAAAATTTGTTTTTTCAATTGTTTTATCTTTATCAGACAAGCTCTATGTATGAGTAAAGAGAGGATGTATGAAATATCTACAACTATTATTAAGGTGAAAAGATTGTAGTCCCGCCACGTGTTGCCTTATCTCATATGCCGATCTCGGATTCTCGAAGATATGGATGTCGTGTCGAGACGAAGTGACGCTCTTGAAGATATGAGATGGGTGACTCGTGATAGCCTAATTCTATTGTTAAAACATGTGAGCAGACACCGTGTAGCCCCACGCGCTGTCACCCCCATCTCATATGCTGACTTTAGCATATGAATGTCGTGTTAGATGCAATTCAAATTTCAACGTGGTATCAACATATGAGATGTGGTGATGTGTGACGGTCTACAATGTTCACTCATGCATTTAACAATAGTAGTCGGTTTATCACCAAAATTATGATCGACAAGTATGTACAAGGCGTAGATTTAAATTTTAAAATAACCAATATGGTAAAAATGCCGCCACAGTCATCCACCGGTAGCCTTGTCCATTTCAATCTAGTAATTTATTATCTACTACTCCTAGAAGTGTTCTAATTACTCTGCTTTAAATTTGTCAAAGCAGCCTAAAATAAATGAATGAAGACATGAAAGAAAGTTTCAATTTACCGGGACTCTTTGATGTTTTGAGGTTTAGAACTTTTGATAATCATGTCGAGCAGTAGTGGTGGTGTTAGACCAAATATTGGATTGGTGGTGGGAAGTACCCAAAGGCCAAAGCGTACTCAAAGTCTTGTAGAGAAATACGGTATGTTCCTTCCTATTGGAGAATTTTCATGTGTTTTATCACTCAATCATTATAGCACTTCTCCATTTGACTCACCCTTTTGAATTTGCAGTCTCTTCTTATGACAAGGCTAATACTTTTCTTCATGCCTCCAAATCTTTACTAAAGGGGAATATATTTTTTGTTTCATTTTAACTTTCATACTTAATAGCAAGGGGATTGTTAAACGTCGCCCCCAAATTACTTAAAATCGCCCCAACTCCCCTCTAAAAATACCATTATACCCTTACGATTTTTGTTTTGATTTTTACTCCAACTTAACTCCTCCCCTAATTCATATTATCTCTCATCTTCGCCATCACCACCCACGATCACCACCGCCAACCACCGCCAATTACCACCGACGAGCACAAAATTCCGACGTTTTTTATTTTTAAACGAAATTTTTTTTTTAAACGAATTTCATGGGGCCAACGTGTGGCCTGCACGTTGGCCCCATGGGGCACAACGCCTCGGCCCTGACGTTGTGCCCCATGGAGCCAACGTGTAGGCCACACGTTGGCCCCATGGGGCACAACGTTTGGGGCCGTGACGTTGTGCCTCATGCAGCCAACGCTGGCCACACGCGTTGGCCCATGGGGCACAACGCCCAAGCGGACGTTGTATCCTACGCCAACGCAGCAGCCACACGTTGACCCCATGAAATTCATTTAAAAAAAAAAATACTCGCCGGAATTTTGTGCTCGTCGGTGGTGATCGTCGGTGGGTTGGAGAGGTAGCGATTGGTGGTTAGTGATTTTAGGTGGTGGTGGAGAGAGAGTTGTAAAAACAGCCAAGGGTATAATAATGGTACATTTACATAGTAGTTGGGCGATTTTAAGCAATTTCAAAAAGAACGTTGTAAGTTCAGCTATTATAGTAGTCTTTTTTCTTCATATGATATACTTCCTCTATTTCTTTTTACTTGCAACGGTTTGACTTTCACGCTTACCAATGCATAACTTCAACCATTAATATCTTTAATTACTGATAATTAAAAATTATGAAAAGTAGATATTCGGAAAATATACATTGAGACGAATCAAACAAGATCCCACATGAATATGTTTTTCCTTAACTATGAACCATCAAAGATAAACTAAGTAGAGTTGGTGAATAGTGTAAAAGTCAAACCGTTGCAAGTAAAAAGAAATGGAGGAAGTATTATATAAAAATTTAATTATTAATGAAATTTGAGCCATACTTTATAAATTGTAATGATTATGGGGGTGTTTGGCAATTAGAGTTTTGGAAGAAAAGAGAAGTTTTGGACCACTTTTAGAGTTTTGATTAGTCAAAAACTCTAAAAGGGGTGTTTGGTAAAAAGAGAGTTTTAGAGAGAGTTTTGGAATAAAAATTCTCAAAATAAAAAAGCTCCTATTAGGAGCTTTTTCTTTAGAGGATTAGGTAAAAATATGTTCAATGACTTTTTTGCCTCTAATAATAATACTACACTTATGTATTAAAATGTCTATAAATGTCATTTCACACAAACAAATAGCAATAAGCTTTTTAAGCAATCGAGCTAATTGTTACCAAACACATTTATAAAAAAAAAGTTGTCAAATCAGCAGTCAAATCTGCTGAACAAAAAGTTAAAACTCTAACAACAAACTCTAAACTCTAACAGCTAAACTCTAAACTCTATTTGCCAAACAGGGCCTATATTTTTTTGTATCATGAGCTAGCTCACTTTCCCCTTGTCAGGTCATTATAGTGTATGCCCTTAGAAATGGAACTAAATTGAAGTATTGTAATTCACAAATCCCATTTCTATGCTTATATACTGAATAGTGAATATCCCTTGATCTAATGGTATCAGTGTTCAATTTTTAGGAGGAAATCAAAATTCAAATCCTAATGAGAGCAGTTTGGGTAGGGCCTAGGGGGAGGGGGGAGGGGCCAACTACCAAGGGGATAAAAAGCCTCAAACTATGTATGCAACTTATATCATATCTGTTCACTATTCAATACATATTCGATGTACTTTTTTTTTAATAAGGTAAGTTCAAATCCCTTTTAAGAGGGGAATTTGGGGATTATTTTTATAAGGGATGCAGACTCGATCCCAGGATCTGTAAAATCGGAGATAATGCTACTAGGCTATCACCTGATACTCAGCATATTCAATGTACTAATCTAAAACCAACAATAACATTTATTAATACCTCCAAATGCCATCATATCAGCTTATCTATTTCTTACATAACTTTTTGTTAGGGGGGATATAAAAGTCAGTTTTTCTTTAAACTCCAAAGTACTTCACATCATCTTATCTTAGCCCGTTTGGCAGAGACGTAAAACGCTTTCCTAAAACTGTTTTCCTCTATTTTTAATTTTACATTGTTTGGTTGACAAACGAACGTAAAACCATTTTTCCTTGGAAAGAAAATCGCTTCTCCCAATGATGGAAAACCATTTTCCCTTCAAAATGAAGGAAAACTCTTTTCCTTCATTTTTCTTATGTGATCTCGGATACTCCTCTCACTACCTCCTTACTTTCCTTTCCATTTTTCCTTTCGCTTCATTATTTTTCTTACATGTAACCAAACAACTGAAAACTAATTTTGGAATCGTGTTTTTCATCGTAAATTGCTTTCCATGAAAATCATTATACACGTAAAACGCTTTTACACCCAACCAAACGGTGCTTAATTATAGAAGTCTCGGAATTATACTCTGGTTAATTTTGATGGTGCATGGCTGGCTGGTTGCTGCCTCCTGATACCTTTTCTTGCACTGCTATACGACAAGTCGACAAGTGTGATTCGGAAACACTTAAGATGTCGTTAATGATTGGATTATAATACATCACTTGTTTACATTAAGACGAATACATTTCTTTTTTTCTTTTTCATTAAAGAATAAAGGAATAAATGAAGTGGTCATAAGGCAACCTTTACGCGAGTAGATAGAGATAAAGATAATAAATGCCGTTAATTGTAAGTGACATTTTCTCTCTCCAAAATATCAATTTATTATTATTTTCGTCTATCTCTCTCATGAGGGTCAACCCTTAGGTCTTAGGGTCACCCAAATATTTTCCCAAAGTAAATTATGAGAAGTTAATATCATTGCCGACCAGATACCACTTGTAGGTCATCTTGATCTTGTTACTAATTACGTAGATAATACTTGTACTTCTATCTCATAACTCTTCAAATTTATTGACGACGATAAATTAGCTAGTTTTTTATTAGAAGAAATGCTTACGTTACGTATAAAAAAAATATAAATTATTAAGGACGATAAATCTATCATTGTAAAAACTTATCAAAAATCAATTAATGTAAGAAAATTATTTGTTAATGTATGCAACTTCTCATAATCAATTGATGTAATTAGGGGTGTGCATCGGCCAGGACCGACCGGAACCGATTGGACCGTAATCTGTAAATTCTGTGGATCGGGACTATACCGGAATTTTTCCAGTCTGGTCCGATTTTGGACCTATTGGATCGGAATTTGTATTTTTTAAAAAAACTTTTTCGTTTAGATGTAAACATATTTATAAATTAGATACATTAAAATTTAATAATTTGAACAACAGTAATCTTAAACACAATATTAAAGAGTAGATTTTTAGTATCCTAACTTTCTAACTTTTTAACTTTTTTTAACCTTTAAACTTTTTTTTTTACTAAAAAAACAGAAATTCCAGTTCACCGATCTGGTCCGTTCTGGAAACTCGGAATCGTGGTTTCTGTAGACCGAGGAACGAACCTGTCCGATCCAAATTCCGATCTGACCCTGGTCATTGCACATAGGGGTGCTTATCGCAGGAGCCGAGCCGGAATCAGACCTCGGGCTCGGCCGCTCGAGCTCGTGAGCTTCTCTTAAGGCTCGAGCCTCGGCTCGGCTCGAGCTCCGGCTCGAGCTCGAGTCCGATTTGGAGCAAATTAAGAATAAACCAACACAACATTAAACCAAATAGAAAATTCATATTCGACATTTAAAAAAGATCTTGTAGAATTATAGACTAAATTCAAAAAGTACCACGAATAAACATATTTTATTTCATATTTAGTACATGCTAACCAAATGAATCACTTACAAACATACATAAAAAAATCGACAAACTAAATCTAAAAGAATACAAAAAGAAAAGACATGAATTGTTTAATGTAAAAAATTATATAAAAGGATACGTATAATAACTTTTAAAGTGTTTTAGGATATATTAACTTTTTAAAGGCTTTAAGTTATACTCTTTCCGTCCCAGAATAGTCTGAACACTTTCCTTTTATGTTTGTCCTAAATTAGTTTGAAAACTTCCATTTTTGACATGGTCCCACTATTAATATATTATTTCTTTTACACTCCTTTGGCCCACACTCTACCTTTTATCAATAAAAATTTACCCAACTTTAACTCTCCTTTAATATAAAATACCCCACCAACTTCTATCACATCTACTTTTTAACTAAAATAACATTTGATAACCACACTACAACTTATCACCTTAAAATATGTGTCCCAACAAGTGTTGAGATCTTTCTGGGACGGATGGAATATTGATTTTTTTTAATATAAAATAGTGATAATCGAGCCTGTTCACGAGCTTTTCGAGCTGAGCTTGGCCTAGTTCAGCTTGGCTCGTTAAGGTCTCGAGCCGATCCCGAATCCGAGCCGAGCTACCACGAGCCGAGCTTTGACCGAGTCGAGCTCAAACTGTTCGCGAATAGGCATAACTCATTATCACCCCTTAATTGCACAATACTAAATCATATATAATATTAAAGGAAGAAAAAATCGTCCTAGGTGTCAAGCCACCATTCTTCAAAGCCTCATATTACTCCCTCGCCCTCCTTGCATTTCATTAACCTGCCACGTGTCATTGCCTTAACTTCTAAGAATGAAAATCGGACAGATTAAGGGTTTAAGGCACACACTTCAATCAAGCATTTGGCATTTAAGGAAACAAATCAATTACTTTGAAAAAATAATCCTTATTTAAACAAAACCGGTTATGTTAATGCTACAAATCAATTACTACTTCCAAAATGAAACCCTAACTTAAGCAAATTCAATCTAAAACTTTGTAATATGAATAATCTCACCATTCTTCTACCCTTAATTCATGCACAATACTTTCGTTATGCCGCAACATTCTCACTCCTCCATCACATAACTTCTCATTCCTTATGCAACCCACATCAAAAAAAAAAGTTCCATATTTTTTAACATCGTCCAAAATCAATCGAACCAGATATTTAAAGGAAGAGGAGAGAGAAAATGAACATCGGAAGACGGACTAGGAACCCAATCCGACATACAGAGAATCGGAGAATGGCATAAGCGGGGCATGTTGATGCCAGATCTAAGTATTTGCGAGAAAAAGTTCCATGTTGTCGCCGGAGTAATTTTCTAATGTGGGGTTTTGTGTTGTTCCGGGTTTCGTTGCGAGCTTGCACACTAAGTATTTGTGGAAATGCTTGAGAGAGAGAGATAGGACAGAGAAGGGTTTTGGATTACGATGAGTGAAGAACTTGGAGGGTGATAGAATTTTGAGAAATTAGAAAAGGGGATTACTGATAATAAAGTCAAAACCAAATACATAATCATAAATCAACGCTAATTGAACCAATTAGAAATGGGTTTAGATTGAAAATTATGAATCGACAATTCAAATAATTAATTCCTTCCTAAGTTAGCAAATCAACACCAAGTACTTTGGGAACTCCTTGAAGCTATGTGTATCCATGTAAGAGATGAAAAAGCTAAAGAGAGTAGGGAGATAGAAATTAATGGCAAAGTAAGATGAAATATTCTTCGTCACATAGAGTAGTAGAAATGTAGAAATAATGGTAATGTTTAAAGACCTTATTCCATGTGTCATGTGTCCTCAAGTAGTCAAGTGACAATTGATGCATCATGAGCTTATGAGTTATGACAATATTAAGAAAATGTTATTTTATAATGGGAAAATTTCAAAAACTACCTTTTATAACCAATTTTTTTAAAAAACTACCTTTTAAAAATTTTCTTTCAAAAAACTACCTTATATAACAAATTCCTTTCAATATACTACCATTTTTAGTTTATATTTAATACTAATCAATAAATGACAATCGTCAGTAGGTGTTCTTGCCGATGGGGGTAACGAGAAAAGAAGAGAGAAACGAGAGGGAAGAAAGAAAAGCAATTTACAAGTGACTCAATTATTAGTGATTAAACCCCATTTATGATAAAATGGTAGTATATTGAAACAAATTTGTTATATAAGGTAGTTTTTTGAAATAAAAATTTTAAAAGGTAGTTTTTTGAATTTTTTTGATTATAAAAGGTAGTTTTATGAAATTTTCCCTTTTATAATTTATGTTTATTGCTCCTCTCGTCCTCTCCATAGAGTTTTCTTTTGTTTATGTATGTATTAAAAAAACACTTTTGTTTATTTTTCGTTTGTATGGCCATATGGGTTAGTTTATAATACTCTCTTCCTCTCTACATGTTACTTTATACATTGAAAGCTTAATGATACTTCATAATGCTAAACCATCTTTATCCAATTGCTTCTATATGGTAGTCGGTAGAAGAAAAATGTCTAAATCAAAACCGTTCAAAAGCTTTTTGTTCAAAATAATTTTTGGTTGTACATTCAAACTAAAACAATAGTATATTTATTACAAAAGATGTCATATATTTATAAAACAAGTAGTATATAAAAACCCAACGTATGATATGATTGTAGATATATTACTCGGCAATGATGTTTTTGGTTTCTATATACTACTTTCTTAATTAATTTTTCAACTTCATTTTTACTACGATTACCACTTTTATATGATTTAACCAAAAGATATGTATAACACTGTTTTGAGTTGGGCAAAATATCATTGTACATGAAATGTCCCAACTATTAAGTTATGGTTAGACCGTAATGTCTATGATATTTATCTCTCAGTAAATTTTACAATTTTAAATTTTATGGATAAATTTTAAATAGATTTATTTAGAAACAATATAGTAAAATCTTACAATTAAGCATTATATTATGGTTAAATAAGTAAGATAAAATTTACCAAGCTCTATGCTTATTATGTTCATGCTCGCTATATATTTTTTTACTTTTGTAATAATCAAAATCATGTAAAACAAAAATTAGGTTAAAAAAAAAACTATCGGGATATATATCCGAAAATTTCAAAACTATGATATGAATTATGAAGTCTATTGAAGATCCAGATGTATGGGGGGAGGAAAATGACGGAGAATAGATAACTTATTCCACTTTTATTATAATTGATCGCAATTTATAAATATAATATATTATTGTGTCAACATTTTCACTATCCACTCATAATTTTGAATATCGTGATTTTGGTCGAAATGGATGTTAATAATGACTATTGAAATTTATTAAATTTTTACGCGACCATTAAATAAAGTATGCATTTAATAATTTTTTTGAATTAGAATATACTTAATAAACAAAACACCTCCCGTGCAATTTGCACGGGTCCAGTTATCCATATCAAGAGTTACCAACAAAAGGGGTATGAAAATTTTAATATGTGATACAGATAGCGAGATCTTGCGTGTTACCACTAATGTCGTGTACAATGAAGTATTTCGGAATGTATATTCAATACTCATAATTATTGTTAGTAAATTGATTTTCTTTTTACATGAATTGCACCATTACAAAGATTTTAAATTATTTATTATTTGATTTGATGAAAAAATCTATTAAAACATATCTACATTTAACTTCCCATGCATTTTTACACGGGTCAAAACCTAGAAGATTATAGAATGTTATGACCACAAATAGTGTTCAATTTATTCATCAGATTTTTCAGTGGCAATTTCTTTTTTGATGAAAAGTGACAATGTTAAACGTGATCATATGTTTATAAAATATCAAGTTATGAAATAAGCAACATTTAAAAAAAAAAAAAAAAAAAATTGGCCGCAACAACATCAACTACAAAGTTGGGTGCGTAAAAACAACACGAACTTCAGATTTTTCAGTGGCAAATTCTTTTTTTATGGAAAGTGACAATGTTAAACATTATCATGTGTTTATAAAATATCAAGTTTCGAAATAAGCAACATGTTTAAAAAAAAAAAAATTGGCCGCAATAGCACCAACTACGAGTTGGGTGCGTAAAACAACACGAACTTAAGTGGGTGTAAGGACGTGACCAACTATTGCTGGGGTGCAAATCATAGCATAAATGAGACGAGACTTAGATAATGTGTAAGCATTTTCGTGCTATTTATGCTATGTTCTACACCTTCAAGTAATAGTTGGTACTGTCCTTCACAACCGATAAAAGTCATGTTGTTCTCTGCACATGACCTATAGTTGGTGTTGTTGCGGCCAATTTTCCCAAAAAATAATAATTTCAAATCGATAACTGGAGAATATAATGAATACAAAGTGAAAAATCACATAATTTAAGATGACTAAAATCATGATGAAGAGTTTTTATAAATTTGCGAGTGGGAGGTGGCCCGGTGCAATGCAAAGTGGTGGTGCAAGACAACAAGAGAGAGGGGTGAGTAGGACTACGAAAAGTAGGAGAATAAGTGGTTGCATGATTGAGTCCCAATAATGGAGCGAATTGTGATTTTATCTGATCTTCAAAGTGAAACAATATGCAGAGTTTTTCAGTTTACTTTTGTTTTTTTAGTAATGGTTAATTAGTTACGTGTTGCACCATAATATGAACACACCAGTCATGGAATGTACGGGTTATAAGCCAATTTTAATATTAACTAATAAACGATATGATTATAATTAAAGACTTTAAATCACGAGCTAATATTACACCATTATTTTAGGAGAAACATCCTAAAATCATAAATTTATAAGCAAAAAAATTCCCGTGCATTTTGCACGGGTCAAAACCTAGTGTAATGAAATTATTGGTAAATTTGTGTATAAGATGGTTACTTGGTTTGTTCGTTGGGGATTATAAGATTTATCAAATGCCACCTTTGTTTTGTCATAATATATTTTTCTCTTTCAATTCTCCATTTTCGGTCAATGTTCCCCCTTTCTAGTGTTGGTCTTACTCATTTTAGTTCAATGCCTCTGCCTATTTGGTAATTCTTAAATCTTTTTTCCCTTATTAATCAATGCATTTTTTTTTTTTTTGAGAGGAAACAGAAATTTATTGGATAACAAAAGTATCACAAATGTCGATGCAACAAAGATCGGCTATGAAATCGTGGCCATCACCAATCCAACATCTCTCACCCAACTCCATAGGGGATGATTTGGCTAGAAGATGGGCAACGAGATTCCCTTCTCTTTTAACATGACTCCAACTAACCAAACTAAAAGAAGAACAAAGAAGTAAGATATCCCTACACACAACGTAAAGAGTAGATAAATTAGAAGTAGAGTTCTTCGTGTGGTGCACCACTTCCAAGCGATCACTCTCCAAGATAATATCATCAAAGCTACGGTTAAGAGCCACCTTCATAGCAACAAAGACCGCCTTCGCCTCAAAGAATATGAGCCTCCCAACTTGCCGATTCCCCCGCGTAGCAGCAGCTAGCACCCCACCATGTTCGTCCCTGACAGCCACCCCAAAACTAACAACACCACCTACACGAAATGCTGCATCACAGTTGACTTTAACTCTCCCCACAGGAGGAGCTATCCACGACGAGGTATGTTTGGGCTTCACCTCATCTTCTACCCCATTTGCTTCCATAAACGCCTCATAATAATTCAATGCACACACTACAACCTCTTTATAGCCTCGTTTCGAATTCTTAAAATGGCTTCGTTCCTAGCGTTCCAAACCCCCCAACAACACATAGCAATACGACACAACTCTTCCTCCTTCAATTGGTTAGACACCCAACACCACCAATCGCAAAAAAATCCATCTTACGGCCGCCAATGATATCCTCCACCAAGCCAAACTCTTCCCATACAACTCGAGCCTTCTGACAATACACCAAAGCATGTAGTTCATCTTCAATAAATCCATCACAATTAGCAGTCAAGACTCACTGTCTTATGCGGGCAAAGAAGCCCTTTACGGGTGGGAAGTGCACGAGAACAAGCTCGCCATAAGAAAGACTTTACCTTCTGAGGGAGAAAAGTGACCAAATCTTCTTCCAATGAGAGCCATTAGATGAAGAAGAGGCTCTATTATCAAGCGACTTGAACCAACAAATGAAATGATAACCTTAACGAGAGGAATAAGTACCATCTTTTGAGTAGTGCCACACAAGCGTGTTCGAGGAAGGGGACTCACTAAGTGGAATTTGTAGAACCCGTTCGCCTTCGAACTCCATAAACATCTCCCTCACCCCTCACCTCGCCCCATACCCATACCGAAATAATGGTCATTATCTCTCTCACCTCTAGCCAAGAAATAATGGTCATAGATGGGCCCATAGGAATCCACTTATCACTCCATACCGAAATAGACGTACCACTCCCAACCTCGCCACCTACACCCACTACTAATAACCCATTTGGCACCAAACAAAGCTACGCTAAGTATAGCTCGGGTTGTACCCAATGGCAGCCTCCAAAACCGATTTATGCGGGAAATATCGAGCCTTCAATACCTGGGCAGCCACACTCCGTGTCTTCAACAACCGCCATATTTGCTTGGCTAACAACGAATCATTAAAGCACTCAAAATGTCTAAATCCCAAACCCCCATCACCCTTAGTATTACAAATTTTCGCCCAAGACACCCAATGAATTTTCTTCTCCCCTTCTTTAGCACCCCACCAAAATCGTGCGATCATTGATTGAATATCACCACAAAGAGTCACCGGGAGTTTTAAAATACTCATCACATACGTAGGGGACCGGATTGGGCAACAACCTTAATGAGGACCTCCCTACCCGCAAATGATAAGAGTTTTTCTTTCCACCCTTTCAACTTTTTGCGAATCCTTTCCTTAATCATTTGAAACACAACTTTTTTTGATTGACCCACAACAGTTGGGAGACCAAGATACTTCGACGGTGTCTGCACCACATGAACTCCAAGAATTAAAGTTATTCTCTCTTTCATCAAATCCGACACACTAGGACTAAAAGTCAGCTGGCATTTGTCTAAATTCACAACTCGCCCCCGACGCATCACCATATACCTTCAAAATCTCCAAAATCTTGCGGGCATTCATCCTCTCGGCCCGGGCGAACAAAATGCTATCGTTGCCGCAAATAATAAGTGGCTAATGGCGGGAGCGCCACGAGCAACTTTAATGCCACACACATCTCGGCTTTCCGAACTTCTAGTAATAAGATTGGAGAAAACTTCTCGCACATAAGATGAAAAGGTAGGGGGGATAGGGTCTCCTTGACTCGAGGCCTCTCTCTGGATAAAAAGACTCGGAGTCCACCCCATTCACCTGAACTCTGAACTTGACAGACCGTACACAATTCATAACCATTTTAACCCACGAGCCAGCAAACCCCAACTTGTAAAGCACAGCCTCTAAAAAATCCCACTCTACTCGATCA
This sequence comes from Beta corolliflora, assembly GCA_947648045.1. Lineage (NCBI taxonomy): Eukaryota > Viridiplantae > Streptophyta > Magnoliopsida > Caryophyllales > Amaranthaceae > Beta > Beta corolliflora. The sequence continues at coordinate 174,604 of CANSZD010002441.1, forward strand.
TACGCTTTGCTCATATCTAACTTCAGTGCAATATGCCCTTTTCTTCTATTTTTATGATTTTTCAAATAATGGAACACTTCAAAAGCCACAAGTGCATTATCCGCTATTAGTCTACCGGGGGACAAAAGCACTCTGATTAGGGGAAACAATGGAAGGGAGGACACTTTTGAGCCTATTAGCGAGGACCTTAGACACCAATTTATAAACCACATTGCACAAAGAAATGGGCCGAAAGTCAGCCATAGTAGAAGGGGATTGGATTTTAGGAATTAAAACAATACGTGTGTCATTAATATCCTCAATTCTCGACTCACCCATTAAAATTCTAATCACAAAATCAGCCACCTCATCTCCAATAATATGCCAAAACTTCTGCAAAAAATTAGCATTAAGACCATCAATACCCGGAGATTTACTAGTGGTGCATTTGGGAAAGGGCTTCGAAGACCTCGTGCCGCGTAAAAGGAGCGCAAAGTCCTTCATTCATACGTGCAAGAACTCGTGAGTCTAAGTCCGGCTAAGGCTTGATCAAAACTAGTAGGATTAGTCAAGTAAAGAGTCGACTAAAATATCGTATCGCAAACCGTCTCATCTCCTCTTCGTCACTCACCCAAACACCACTATTGTTATGAATACCTTTGATAAGGTTGCGCGCTACGTCGGGGAAGCACGGAGGTGGAAAAATTTAGTATTGCGGTCCCCTTCACTCAAAAACGTGACCCGCGATCTTTGACGCCAGTAGATTTCCTCTCGTTGCAATAAATCATCAACCTCTCTCATTACCTTCCTATGCTCAGTGCTCTTATCAATAGTGGGTTGAGAATTATCCAAGTCAAGAAGTTGCTCCCTTTTCTTCTTTAGTCGCTCCCGTATACTCCCAAATTCTTGCTCGCTCCACTTTTCAACTCCGCACTCACTAATGCCAACTTCGTAGTCACATTATGAAGCTCATCAATAAGCACCCACGGCCCAGTGCTTCCTCCACCACCGCTTGACACTTTGTAGAAGTAAGCGGAAATCTTCAAACTTAAACCCCGCTCCCCGACGCCTCTTCCTTTTTTTTCCCACATACTCCTCAAAACAATTGGAAGATGATCCGACGTACCCCTACTCAAATGAGAGACACACATCAGAGGGAATAACTCGAACCATTCTTTGTTGCCTACCATTCTATCTAACCTTTCGTGAAGGCTCCTTTCAGCTTCACTCTCATTCCACCAAGTGAAGGGGAATCCAGAGTACCCCAAATCAAGGAAACCACAACTATCTAACGCAAGCTTAAAATCATCGAGAAGATTTTGATCTCGCCAGGCCCCCAATTTCTCTTCATTATAGAGAATCTCGGGTTGAAATCCCCGCACAAAGCCACGGCCCGCCCAAGCCACATCCGCATGAAGAGAGCTCTGTGAAGCTGCCACGACAACACCTTTTCGTAACTAACGTACTACCCATAGAAGCCGTTGAATCTACATATTACGTCACCAAAAAGACCTTCAAACAAACCATCAATGTGATGAAGAGAGCAAGAAAACATTTGGAATTTAATCTCTTTCTTCCAAAAAAGGCCAAGGCCTCCAGCTCTTCCTGCCGAGTCCACAAAGACAGCTTCATACTCACTAAAATCAAGCCACACACTCCTCATTTCACTACTACTAAGCTTAGTTTCCATCAAAAAGAAAACATCTACATTTTCACTACTTAGCAACTTTTTAAGAGTGACAACTACCTCTGGGTTGCCAAGCCCCCAGCTTGTAACTTAGGAGACTCATTGTCCCCGGCGGGCTGAGCATCCTCAACCTCCGCCGATACAAAATTTTCCGGAAGAAACCATAGTCACATCATCATCACCAATGCTCAAATTCCCACCTCTACTCGAACCGGCCTCCCTCTTTTTCGCCTCGACCCCCCACCTCCACGCACCTACACTCGCATGATTCCCCCTTCCCCTCCGACTAAGCGTAGAACAATGCTTCTCTTCACTAAACGTAAGCCTTTGTTTAACTTTTGGTCACAGGACATATTTTTTTGAAATTATCCAACCGCAAATCACGATCTTGGTTACCTCACTACGAAAACGGATTTTTGTAGGAGAAGCCCTGAGCCAGTGCCATAGGGGAACATTGACGCATCCATATCATCATCATACCACTCGCGTTCGGTAGCACCGTGGCCAAAACAACCACACACATAACACAAACCGGAGCTTTTCATACTTCGTATCAATCCACTTTTGCACTCCCCCCCCCGAATCTTGATCCCCCGCATAACCGTCTTTGAAACATCCATGTCCACTCTAAATCTCATACTCCACAAACTCACCTAACTTATTAGCAATAGCCACCGCCATCGCTCTCTTCCTTCTGCTAACAGAACTTGATACGCCTTCACCCAAAATCGGCTTTATCAAAATTCATCTCCGCCTATTGTTCATCACCATTGATTTCCTTCAAGAGCAAAGAACCTACCATCAAAAGACCATGGGCCATTATCCATAACCCTATTCCCCATGCGCTTTTGAAAAGAATTGGAACATGAAAATATTATTCTCCACCTCGCCCGCTACCAAACCCCTTCGACGGCTCGCCCTGCATTCTTCATGGTATTCTTCGGGGCCTCCGGATTGAAAGGGAGCGTTGGTTAACAGCTTTCCCGCCGGACTCATGAGCCACAAGATGAGCGAGACTTCATCCCTCAATATCGTCACACACTGAGCATCTTCCTCCGCTTCGCTTAGGGATAATTGCTTCCACTTGTCAATCAATTGGGACGCCATTATGAGCCTACAACGATCAAAAGCCTTAGCCAAAGAAAGACAAAAGAATCAGCAAGACATAGAAACAAAGCACAAAGACGAGATCCAATACACGACACAGAAACCTATGCGTCCTAATAGAGAAAGAAAGACCCCACAAGATTAAACCTTGAGGCAAAATTCCTCATCAACCCTAAAAGCCGACGAGCAAAACCCAGAGAACCGGGGAGGCACGAAAACCCTAGAGAGAACTCGATTTGTCTCGTATTCACCACATTTTCGTTCTAATCAATGCATTTTGGTTTCTAGTTAAGTTATATTTTTTTCTCAAATCAAAGGTTTAAAGAGCCGCCGATTGTCTTCTTATTATTATTTTCTTCAAATGCTTTAAAAAATTAAATAAATGATGTTATATATTATCGACAAACACATGATTTATCATTGTTAAACCTCAATCTTCAAAATAAATAATTAATGCAATGAAAATACTAGTCCATTTGTGTATAAGACTCATTGCAAACTTGTGTTTTGTTCGTTGATATATAACATTGGTGTGGTCCCCTTTTAATTATAAAACAATTCTAGATACGCCTCGGTGGAGGATATTAGAATTTGGCCTTGAGGACTAGTTGCACTACTCCTTATAGTCCTTTTAAAATACTTACATTGATCATCTAATGAAGAATTGTACAAAGAATTAAGAATTGTTCTTTTCACAAGTTAAAACTATATTATTTGGCAAATGAATTTTGCATCTTCAATCTTTTAGAAAAGATTGATGTAACAATTCTAAAATGATGAATCCATATAAGTTGCAGTCCAAGTACTAAATAGTTGAAATGCTTTCAATTGAAATGGAAACACAGACGCCTACCAATAAGCAAAAGATAAATTGGCAATGATTGTTCATTTACTCTCATTAAATTAATCAAAACAAAGTTTAACAACACAATTACCTCTTTGTTTTGAAACAAACCGCAAAATATAAACGAGTTATGTGCGAACATTAACGACTCAAACAAGATGCCCGGGTTTTGCTTATTTACTAAACGAGCTTAAAAGCTTGACATAACTTGTTCATCTACTTAACAAATAGTTTCTATCGAGCTTGTTGACAAGTACTTTGCAAACATATAAGCTCATTGGAGCACTGAAGTACCACACTCACTAGTAGAATAATTGCTTATTGCTGCGGTTTTACCCATACGCAGCAATATATCACGTAAAAAGAAAAGGAAAAATATAAAATAACCATATTGCTGCGGTTTCGGCCGAAAACCGCAGCAATATGGTTTCAACGGAAATTTTTGAAATTTTGACTATTTGACCAAACATATTCTGCGGTTTTCGACAAAACCGCAGCAATATATTAAAATAATATTAAAAAAATATTATTTTAATCTATTGTTGCGTTCCTTCTAAAAACCGCAAGCAATATGGTCATTAGGGTTTAATAAAATGGGCGCCGTTTCCTTCCCTCCTCATTCCTCACTTTCACTTTCACTTTCACAGGAACACTCCTCACCCCTCTCTCATAGTCTCATTAGCCGTTTCTATCCTCTCTCTCCTCACTATCCTCTCTCCTCTCCTCATCTTCTACGCATAGGTTCCCATTTCTCTCTCATTAACCGTCGCCGCCGTCCTTCATGGCTCGTGGCTCGCCGTTCTTCATCGCTCGTGGTTCGCCGGCCTTCGTCGCTCGTGGCTCACGCCTTCGTCGCTTGGGAATCGCACCACCACCATGTCGCTCGTGACTTCAAGGCTTCGACCTCGTGAATCGCACCACCACCATGCCGCTCGTTGCTCGTCGCTCGTGACTCGCAAGGCTTCGACCCTCGCCGATGGTGGCTCTCCACACTTTGATTATATTTCGTGAAATCGTCAATTACTTTTGGTTCATTTCATTTTGATGTCCGTAACATGTTTCAATTTTTCCTTCCTTTTAATTTTTTTTAAGTTCTAGTTTCATTAGTTTCTAGTCTCGTACTAGTTTTGTTTATTAGTTTCATTATGAATTCAATACATCGTACGCCTATACTAGTTTTGTTTGAATTACTTTTGGTTTTATTTCATTTTGATGCTGAAAATAATATGCAGATTTAAGTTTCAAATTTTTTTTTAAAAGGTGCCCTATTCTTTGCGGCTTGTTCTTAAAACCGCAAAGAATAGACTCTTTTTTAAAATAAAAAATAATCTGATTAACCGCAACAATAGGTATATTCGTTGCGGTTTTAGCTAGGAAACCGCAGCAATATCTTGGTATATTCTTGGCAAGGTCAAAAATCAGGAAGAATATATTAATTACCTATTGCTGCGCCCTTTATTCTGCGGCCAAAAACCACCGTAATACGCCACTTAATGACCGCAAAGAATAGGCATTTATTCTACTAGTGACTATATGTTTCTCTTAAAGTACCTCATTTTCACCCTCATTATTCCTAAACTTATCTAAATTGGACTTAAAAATTAATTAAAACTTACATGAAACTATTACAAATAAATTTGCGAGAAATTATTAGAACATAGTGAAACTTTTTATACTTCTACAAGTTTTTAAAACCCGACCTAAATATACGCTAAACTTATTAGACCTAAAAATTAAGGTGAAATAAATATCATTTAGTTTAGTGGTTAAGACTTTAGTATATAAACTTGATCAAGGTCATGGGATCAAATCCTATACAATGCATTTACTATTTAAAGAATCAAAAGATGTTTAAGAATTCTAGAGAGAGAAAAGCTAAAAGAGAAAAAGAAAAAATGGAAACTAAAGCCTACTTTGTTCAAAAGCGTTCTCCCCAAGCAAACCCCTCTCGCCTCCCTTCAAGAACCTTCGCATCTCCTTCCCAAGAACAATTTTTTCTATGCATTCCTTCAAAAAACGAGTTTCCCTCGGCCCTAATCTCTTTCTCCTTCTCGGAAATCTGAGTCTTTTAGCTATAAATGATGGCGACCATGTTTCGCCTGCGATGGTCTCGTGAGTCGGAAAGGAGACCCGTCTGAAAGTACGACATCGGAAGGCCGTCCCCGCCAAAGTCCGAGCTCAAGATCGTTCCAGCCTCCTGTGTATGTTTTCTTCTCCTTTCTTTGATTTATAATTGCTTATGGTTGGTCTGTGATACCATTTACACTATTGGACTGAGATTAAATACTATGACTTTTATGAATTTTGCTATGTATGTGCTGTGGTACTGGGTTGAGATGCCTTCAATCATAGGCTTTACTTTGTTGATGGATAATATATGCCTCCATCTGGCTGTTATGGAATCTCTTCTTTGGAGCTTAATTAGTTTTTGTGCTCAATTTCTAGCTATTATGTTCAGTTCGCTTCTACCTAATTGGATCTTCTCCGATACTATGTTGTTCTCCTCAAAGATTACGAATTTATTGATAAAGTTTATCTTCCATGTCGTGTTCATTTGTGTTTTATTCTGCTTCCGCTGCCTTTCTTGTGATTTAAACTTTTATCGCTCCCGCTATGGTTTTAAATTGGTCATAGCTAATGGTACTGGAGCTTTGTCTACTCACTGTTCACTTGTTTACTTGTGGTATTACCTTGTTTACTACTGTCATATGTCCTCTGTAACTGAAACCCTCTATGGTTTAAACCTCCATTTGATTCTTGCATCTATGAATATGATTATCGTTTTCTCTCAGTACTTTTCTTATAATATGATCTTTCATGGGGGAACGCTTCTCCCTAAGTCCTACTCGTAAAAGACTTATTAGCTATAAAAGATTACTTTGCTTCATTTTTAGCACGGTCATTGGATCCACCTCTCAGTGGGTGTTTCTTTATAGTTTTATTGGGTTTCTAACCATCACTATTGTTTCATGTGCTCTAGTTTTTCTTTGGACTTGGTTTCTAACATGGTACATCTATCCTAGGGAATGTTTTCATCATTATAAAGTTACGTGTGTCGATCTTACTATAAGTAAGCAAACTTTGATACAACGCCACGTGGTACAATTGCTTGGAATTGTTTGGTTCCATTTGATTGGCAAGCTTATATACCTCAAATTGCAATTGAGATGTATATTATCTACTTTTCTCGCTATGCTCCCTTGTGTAACTTTATTCTCTTGCAACTACTTTGTTTTTGTATCAACACTAACACTGTTATCTAGGTTAGTAACAACCTCTGGAATCGATTGTTTCTCATTCGCTATGGAACCAAGTGCTTGACACTTGCTATGAATTCTTTCGTGATTATGTCACACAAAAATTTGTTTCAACCATCAACGAATCGGATGCTAACCATCCGGTATGGCAACTTAGTGCTTTTTGCACTGCTTTTTCACCCTCATACTATGTCTCCCGGATTTCCTGAGCGTATATACGAGGCCAAGGATACCATTCTCCCCGTAAACTCGAGTACCATTCTCTTGTCGGGGAATCTTTTCAATTTATGTATCATTTCGACACTATTACTTGCTCTATTTTTTGTATGCCTTTTGTGTTGTTTAATCTATGGATCCTTGTGATTCATATTATGCACCTGGATGGAAAGCTTCCGCTATGGTTATTATTTCTGGCTAAAGAGCCTCATGGTTTCTCACTCTATTATATCATGAAAATCCTTAGTTGGAATATCCAAGGTGGGAAAAAACCTGAAGCCCTTGCTGAACTTATTTTCTTAAAGAACAAATTTAAACCGGATATAATGTTTATACTAGAAACGTTAACCTTCCGCACGTAATAGCTCTCAAATTCTTCGCGCTTTACATTTCGACAATAAGCTCACTATCGATCCTATCAATCATTGTGGGGGCCTTTGGGTTCTATGGAATAATGAAAACATTTGCCTAAATTCGCATTCTCGACTAATCGTTGTGCTCACCTAAATGTAACCTACAAGCCTATGAATCAATCTTTCTTCGTCACAGCTTGTATGCCCCCGCCCAAGAACATGAGAAAAACCCCTTTTGGGAGTATTTGCTTCATTATCACTCCAACCTCTCCTCCCTTGGATTGCAATAGGGGACTTCAATGAACTCTTATACTCTACGTATAAAATTGGAGGACGGCCGCTCATATCACGCCTTCCAATAGGTTCCCAACGCTGCTATCCTCCCTCAATGCCATTGATTTCCCATGCCTACAAAAGGCATTTTCATGGAAAACCACAATCCACTCTTCTCCTATTTATGAACGCTTAGATCGAGCAATTGCGCATCCTAATATTCAGCCGCATTTTCCCTAATGCAAAACTATTAATTGGCAATTTCACGGTCTCGCATCATGCACCATTAATTCTTGATCTCAACCCCGCTACTTCACGCATACATCGGATGTTCAAATTCCAAAATAGTTGGTCTCTCGATCCGGAGACCCACAAACAAGTTACTTCTATTTGGGGTGCCCAAATAAGGGGCTCTAGATTTTTTCGTGTACAACAAGCGCCTATCGCGTATTAAAAACGCACTTAAAATTGTGGTCCAAAGACAAGTACGGCCATACCCAAAATAAACTCGTTCAAAATGAACAACGCATCACCGATTTAGAACAACGCCTTTTTCACCAACCTTTAATCCCATTCTAGTAAGCCATATTAACCGCCCGATTCACGCCGAGAGAAACTTCTTCTATTTGGACAATCTAACTCGGAAGTCCACTTATCGCAAAACATGGCTCTCCCAAGGTGACCGTAACACTAGATTCTTTCACAATAAAATGAAACGAAAGCAAGCTCATACTTCCATTTATCGCCTAAAAATGATTTAAATCAATGGGTGGACTCCCCGAGGACGTTTCCCATCTTTTACTAAACTCTTTTAAACAACGCTTCGTTCTTCTCCGTTACGATCGCACGTTCTTTAGTTTGGATTTCATCCAACCCATTATTTCTTCACGAGACTCTATATCCTTACTAGCCCCGGCCTCTCGATTCCGAAATTAAGGACACTTTTTTCTCAATGAACCCCTTAAAGCGCCAGATCCGATGGTTTTGGTGCAAAATTTTACCAATCATATTGGCCTATTATTGGGAATGACATTTCCTTCGCCATCAAGAGTTTCTTCTCTCATGGAAAATTGCCTAGCTCACTCAACCATACTCTTATCACCCTTATTCCCAAACAAGAATTGATTGAATCTCCAAATCATTTGCGACCTATTAGTCTTGTTAATTCAATATACAAGGCCATCTCAAAATTACTTCGAGGGCCGTCTAAGTCCCATTCTTCAAACGCATATTAGTCCCTTACGTAACGCTTTACCGCAGACGCTTCAATTCATGATAATATTCTCATTGTTCAAGAAATCCTCAATACGTTCCATAAATCCAAAAATAAAACAGATGGTGTGCACTCAAACTAGACATGAAAAAAAGCTTATGACCGAATAGAATGGGACTTTTTATGGGCCACCCTTCGTCAATCGGGGTTCCCCTCCCAATGGATAGATCGGATTAAAGAATGTGTCACCAAAGTCTCCTATTCCCTTAAAGTCAATGGCTCTCCGACCCGGCTGGTTCCATCCTTCACGTGGACTACGTCAAGGGGATCCCCTATCCCCATATCTCTTTATTCTATGCATGGGTGTCCTTATCCAAAAGCTCACCATTGAGAGCAATAAACCCAAAGTCGGCTTAGGTTTTAAGCTTTGTCCACGTTCTACCCATATCCCTTGTCTTATGTTTGCGGATGACAGTCTTGTGTTCCGTAAAGCAACACCTCTCGCTTGCAACAATCTAAAACGCATCCTTGATTCCTACCGCAGATTCTCGCCAACTCATCAATTTTCATAAATCGCCATTATTTTCTCTAAAGCAATTCCTCACCAACTAAGGCTATGTCGGCTACCTCTTTTAATATGACCTTAAAATCATGTCTCGGCCGCTATTTAGGGGCTTTCTTTAGCTCCTATTACCCCACTAAAGTCGATTTCCCGCGCATTCTTCACAAATCTAGTGCGCGCATTCAACATTGGGAAACTAGTTTCCTTTCAAAAGCGGGCCGTCATACCCTAATCCAAACTAATTTAGAAGCCCTTCCCGCTTTACACTTGTTCATCACTTTTATTGCTCCAAAGATATATGTCAATCCTTTGACACTATGCACCGCAAATTCTTCCGGGGATCACAAAAACGACAAAAAAGGTACCCCGCTAATTGCATGGGACACAATATGTAAGCCAAAATCTCGTGGTGGTCTAGGGTCTGCGTAAAGCCTACCCCCTCAACCGGCTTTTTTAGCCAAGTTGGGTTGAAAAATTTTATCGAACCCGATAACTTCGGGTTAAACTTGTCAAGGCCAAGTACCTTACCACAACCAGCTTCTTTAATACGACCCCAAAATCTAAAGATTCCACCATTTGGCGTAAAATTTTAGCCCAACGAGAAATACTACGAAAAGGCATCCGATGGAAAGTTGGTAATGGCACTAATATTCTTTTTTGGGTAGACCAATGGGCTACTAACGAACCTCTAGCACAAATCTTAGCTCTTCTCCCAGCCGCAACTAGATGTCTCTCTTCGAGTGTCCGACTTTATTCTCCCTAACGCCTCTTGGGACATCAATAAACTTCATCTTTTCTTACCCCTGATCTAGTGAACATTGTCAAAGGTATTCCGCTACCTTCTCACCCTATGGTTGATACCCCGTTTGGGGTCCCACCTCAAATGGTCTTTTCTCTGTTAAAACAGCCACCTGACTGGCCCATAATCTACCAAACTCCGCCCCATGGCCTTTTAAATGCATCTGGCGACTTGATCTTCCGCCAAAGCTTCTTATTTTTCTATGGCAAATATGTCACCATAGTCTACCCATTCGCCAAATCCCCGCATGCTCGCCAAATCATCCCCTTGATCACGCCCCTTATGTAACCATGTTGCTGAATCTTTGGACCACTTATTCCTCTCTCGTCGTCCCATCTCCAAACCTCCCTTTGGTGCCTTCCACAAGTCCGAAAATGGCTTGCCTTCCCAACGTTTCAAACTTCCCTACTAGAGCAACTTACCCTTCTCAAAACGCACAAGCTTACCATCTCACGTTTTGTCTTTCTCCTTTGGCATTTATGGAAGGAAAGAAATGAGATCATCTTCCACAACTCGTCCCGGAACCCTATTCGTGTGTTTCACAAGGCTACTTTCGCCCACAACGAATGGGTTACTCGAACTAGCCTTGACATTAGGCTTGGCTCGGCTTCTCCTCGCGCAGGAGCACCATCCCGTCCCCATTCCCCCATCTCACATCCTCGTGGCCTGGGAGCCGCCTCCACCTCATTCATTCAAACTCAATTTTGATGGCTCCGTCACCAACTCTTCAAAGCAGCAGGAGGCATCATTATCCGTAACCATGCAAAGCGACACTCAACAAGCCTGTTCCTATAACTTTGGCAACACGTTGGCCCTTATAGCGAGGCTTCTGCACTACATCGTGGTGTTCTCATTGCTCAACAAAGGCGGCATTCAAGATCTAATCATTGAAGGTGACAACCTCTTAGTCATCAATTCACTCAAAGATATTTGGTCTACCCCATGCAGATTGATCATATCATAAAGGATACCCGATTTCTTCTTCGACCAGTTCACTTCTTGGGAAGCACGTCACATCTACCGAGGTGAAACTCAAACAGCTCGACCTGGACCCGGGCCATTGGATTATCGAATATCGGCCACTTAGTGGATTCAGGTTTTCCATATTACTCCCCCCGTGGGGAGGGTCTCCCAAGCTCTCTTTTTCCTTTACCTTAGTAAAAAAAAAAAAATTTTTTTTATAATAACGAGGCTACCCGCAAAAAAAGTTTAGTCTACCGCCGTGACGGAGTTTGGAATTCGGAAAGCCGAAAATGGTACGAAGGAAAACGAAAAACCCAACTCCTAAACCCTCCAACACCGAGAAAAGAAGCCGCAGGCGGCGGCTTCCACTAAAGATCGGCGGCTCAGCAACGCCGAAAGGTCGGCTTACTTTGGGAGAAGAGAAGCCGCTAAAGTCCTTCGTACTGTTCTTCAAGGCGACGCTCGGCGCCGAGCCGTTGGCTCTATAAAATCCCTCATTTTTAGCCCTTCCATTCGTAACAAGAAAGGCACTTTCGCTCTCGTTTGCCAAACTCTCAAATGTACTTTCTCTCTCCTCTCTTTCTCTTTTTCAATGTCTTTGATTTTGCTAAATTTGGAGTTTCATTGTGTAATTTCTTTGATTAGTTTATGTTTGTTTTGAGCATAATTCAGTAATTTTTTTTGCTTAGACTTGTGATTTTCGTTTAGAATTGGAGTCATTGATATTGATATTCGCTTCGATTGTTGCAATAAAGCATAATTGGTGGAACTTTATGGAATTTGTATGATAAAATTGTTAGGTAGCAATTAGCATGCGATTATGTGGCTTAAGTATCAGTGTTTTTGATAATCTTACAGTGTCGTTGGATTTGACTCATGAACAATGTCTGTTAACTTGATGTGCTATCGGATAACGAAAATACATTTTGTCGTGTACTGTGAATTATGGTAAATTTAGTGGTTCATTTCGAATAATTGAAACCTTAAAGGCACATTGTGAATTATGTTACTGTTTGGGGTTATGCACTGAGAATTATGTCAGTATACACATTTTTTGTGTACTTTGTTGTGAATACTGGTGGAAATCAGAAGATATCGAGATTGTATTCTCAGTTATGTTAATGCAGTAAGATTATTTCATGCTGTATGCATTGGGATGACATAAACACACTCACACGCCAATTCGAGTAATTCACGAATTTCAGATTCTTGGTTTAGTAATGACCTTAAGATGAAAAGAAGGTCAAGGAGATTGTTTAAGTGGCTAATTTCTTACTTTTGTGGCTTTCAGATCTTCCTCTTATAAAAGATGTCTTAGATACTTCTGATGCATTAAACAGCAAGTGGAAGGTAAACTTATTACTTTTTTTTTTTGTGATTTTGTTGCATACTCGAGCCAGTAACATGAGCTGAGAGTATGATTTCTGAGCTGTTGGAATTATCAGTGATGACAGTATTATGGAAGGCGTCAATTGTGAACTGATCAAGTTCTGTTGTTTTGTGCTGTAGAGGCAAGAGGAGCTAATGTATATTGTAACCTACGACTTGCTTTTTGGCAAGGTAATTATCAACCTTATGTTTCAGTGTCACCTTTCTTCTCTTCAGTATTATAATAATTTTTCCAAAATGAAAGTAGATTTTGCTAAGATTGACATATTGATAACATGAAATGAGGGGTATCAAAGGGTGAAGGCCTTTTATATTTTGAAATTGCCAGCTTCAGGATCTAGTATGAGAGGGAGTCTAGCTGACAGGCCTCTATTGGTGGTTGTGGTACTTGTTGACGGTGGCAAATCTACTTAACACGTAAGCTAGAAACTTTCATACCTCTCCTAGAAATATATTGATCATATGGGAATCAGTGATGACGTTCTAGCTTATTGGCAATTACTCTACATGCACGGTTTGTTAAAGGTTGGGAAGTTGCTGGTTTGAACCTGACTCCTACCGTTAATTTTATCCTTTTTCCTTTTACCTTATACTTCCTCCGTTCTTTTTTCGTTGCAATAATTGGGTTTTTACACTATTCATCCATCATCCTTTCACTATCTATTGTCATTTTTACGTAAGGAAAAGGATAGGCGTGTGGGGTCTTGTAATCTTGTTGGATTAGATCTCCTGCGATATATACTTTCAAATCAAATTTTACTAAAAGTAATTAAAGATTTTTAATAGTTAAAGTTGTCGTTAATGACGTGAAAAGCTCGATTGTTCGCGATTAAAGAGCGAAGGAGGTACCTTTTACCTTTAATCTCTAATTCTTTCTTTTTACTCAAGGGAAATAACAGTAGTATGTCACACCTTCCATCAATTTTTCATTCAAAAGTTGACTCTAAACCTACAATATTTCCGGCAAAATCACCGAAAATATTTGCACAAAATATAGATTGTTATGAAATTTGACCTTGCATTTAAAGCTAATTCATATTCAATTCTTTTTTATTATTTTATTATTTATATGATTTAATAGCTTGAAGTTAGCATTCAAAATGTAAA
>CANSZD010002442.1:0-170312 GCA_947648045.1 Beta corolliflora
ACCATCCTAATAAAACAAATAAAGATAGTTGACAAACAAATCCTAAGGAACTAGAATTTGTCCATCCATAACCATATCACTAATTAAATCAAATGAAACTCAAATGTATTCAATAAAGCTAATGAATCAAATTAAAGTTAAATGAAGTCAAACAAAGCTAATTGAATCAAATGAAAGTCAAACACAGCTAATATAATCAAATTAAACTCAAATGCATTCAACAAAGCTAATTGAATCAAATGAAAGTCAAATGAAGTCAAACAAAACTTATTGAATCAAATGAATCTCAAATGCATTCAATTAAAGCTCATTTGAATCAAATTAAATCAAATATATTCAACATAGCTAATTGAATCCAAATTAAAGTAAAATGAAGTCAAATAAAGCTAATTGAATCAAATGAAAGTCAAATGAAGTCACACATAGTTAATAGAATCAAATGAGACTCAAATGCATTCAACAAAGGTAATTGAATCAAATGAAACTCAAATGCATTCAACAAAGCTAATTGAATCAAATTAAAGTAAAATGAAGTCAAACAAAGCTAATTGAATCAAATGAAAGTCAAATGAAGTCAAAACAAAGCTAATTGAATCAAATGAAAGTGAAACAAAGCTAATTGAATCAAATTAAAGTAAAACGAGTCAAAGAAAGCTAATTGAATCAAATGAAGTCAAATAAAGCTAATCGTATCAAACGAAAGTCAAATGAAGTCCAATAAAGTAAGTGAAACAAATGAAACTCAAATGCATTCAACAAAGCTACATTGAATCAAATGAAAGTCAAATGAAGTCAACAAAACTTATTGAATCAAATGAATTTCAAATGCATTCAATTAAAGCTAATTGAATCAAATTAAACTCAAATGCATTCAACAAAAACTAATTGAATCAAATTAATGTAAAATGAAGTCAAACAAAGTTAATTGAATCAAATGAAAGTCAAATGAAGTCAAACATACCTAATAGAATCAAATGAAACTCAAATGCATTCAACAAAGGTAATTGAATCCAAATGAAACTCAAATGCATTCAACAAAGCTAATTGAATCAAATGAAACTCAAATGCATTCAACAAAGCTAATTGAATCAAATGAAACTTAAATGCATTCAACAAAGCTAATTGAATCAAATTAAAGTAAAATGAAGTCAAACAAAGCTAATTGAATCAAATGAAGTCCAAACAATGTTAATCGTATCAAACGAAAGTCATATGAAGTCCAAGAGAAGCTTGAATCAAATGAAACTCAAATGCATTCATCAAAGCAAATTGAACCAAATAAACTCAAATGCATTCAACAAAGCTAATTAAATCAAATGAAACTCAAATGCTTTCGACAAAGCTAATTGAATCAAATTAAAGTCAAACAATGTCAAACAAAGTCAATATAATCAAATGAAACTCAAATGCATTCAACAAAGCTAATTGAATCAAATGATACTCAAATGCATTCAACAAAGCTAATTGAATCAAATGAAACTCCAATGCATTCACAAAGGTAATTGAATTAAATTAAAGTAAAATGAAGTCAAACAAAGCTAATTGAATCAAATGAAGTCAAACAATGCTAATCGTATCAAACGAAAGTCATATGAAGTCCAAGAAAAGCTTGAATCAAATGAAACTCAAATGCATTCATCAAAGCAAATTGAACCGGAAATAAACTCAAATGCATTCAACAAAGCTAATTAAATCGAATGAAACTCGAAATGCTTCAACAAAGCTAATTGAATCAAATTAAAGTCAAACAATGTCAAACAAAGTCAATATAATCAAATGAAACTCAAATGCATTCAACAAAGCTAATTGAATCAAATGATACTCAAATGCATTCAACAAAGCTAATTGAATCGAAATGAAACTCAAATGCATTCAACAAAGGTAATTGAATCAAATTAAAGTAAAATGAAGTCAAACAAAGCTAATTGAATCAAATGAAGTCAACAATGCTAATCGTATCAAACGAAAGTCATATGAAGTCCAAGAAAGCTTGAATCAAATGAAACTCAAAATGCATTCATCAAAGCAAATTGAACCGAATAAACTCAAATGCATTAACAAAGCTAATTAAATCAAATGAAACTCAAATGCATTCAACAAAGCTAATTGAATCAAATTAAAGTTAAATGAAGTCGAAACAAAGCTAATTGAATCAAATGAAAGTCGAAACAAAGTCAAACACAGCTAATATAATCAAATGAAACTCAAATGCATTCAACAAAGCTAATTGAATTAAATGAAAGTCAAATGAAGTCAAACAAAACTTATTGAATCAAATGAATCTCAAATGCATTCAATTAAAGCTCATTGAATCAAATTAAACGAAATATATTCAACAAAGCTAATTGAATCAAATTAAAGTAAAATGAAGTCGAATAAAGCTAATTGAATCAAATGAAAGTCAAATGAAGTCCAAGAAAGCTTGAATCAAATGAAACTCAAATGCATTCAACAAAGTTAATTGAATCAAATATACTCAAATGGATTCAACAAAGCTAATTAAATCAAATGAAACTCAAATGCATTGAACAAAGCTAATTGGATCAAATGAAAGTCAAATGAAGTCGAACAAAACTTATTGAATCAAATGAATCTCAAATTCATTCAATTAAAGCTCATTGAATCAAATTAAACTCAAATATATTCAACAAAGCTAATTGAATCAAATTAAAGTAAAATGAAGTCAAACAAAGCTCATTGAATCAAATGAAAGTCGAATGAAGTCAAACAAACCTAATTGAATCAAATGAAAGTCGAAACAAAGTCGAACATAGCTAATATCATCAAATGAAACTCCAAATGCTTTTAAACAAAGCTAATTGAATCAAATGATACTCAAATGCATTCAACAAAGCTAATTGAATCAAATTAAAGTCAAATGAAGTCAAACAAACCTTATTGAATCAAATGAAACTCAAATGCATTCAGTAAAGCTAATTGAATCAAATGAAAGTCAAATGCATTCAGCAATACTAATTGAATCAAATTAAAGTAAAATAAAGTCAAACAAAGCTAATTGAATCAAATGAACTCAAACAAAGCTAATCGTATCAAGCGAAAGTCAAATGAAGTCCAATAAAGCTTGAATCAAATGAAACTCAAATGCATTCAAAAAAGCTAATTGAATTAAATATACTCAAATACATTCAACAAAGCTAATTAAATCAAATGAAACTCAAATGCATTCAACAAAGCTAATTGAATCAAATTTAAGTTAAATGAAGTCGAAACAAAGCTAATTGAATCAAATGAAAGTCAAACAAAGTAAAACACAGCTAATAGAAGCAAATGAAACTCAAATGCATTCAACAAAGCTAATTGAATCAAATGAAAGTCAAATGAAGTCAAACAAAACTTATTGAATCAAATGAATCTCAAATGCATTCAATTAAAGTATATTCAACAAAGCTAATTGAATCAAATTAAAGTAAAATGAAGTCAAGCAAAGCGAATTAAATCAAATGAAAGTCAAATGAAGTCAAACAAACCTAATTGAATCAAATGAATGTCAAACAAAGTCAAACATAGCTAATATCATCAAATGAAACTCAAATGCAATCAACAAAGCTAATTGAATCAAATGATACTTAAATGCATTCAACAAAGCTAATTGATTCAAATTAATGTTAAGCGAAGTCAAACAAAACTTATTGAATCAAATGAAACTCAAATGCATTCGATTAAGCAAATTGAATCAAATGAAACTCGAATGCATTCAGGAAAGCAAATTGAATCAAATTAAAATAAAAACGAAGTCAAAGAAAGCTAATTGAATCAAATGAAGTCAAACAAAGCTAATCGTATCAAACGAAAGTCAAATGAAGTCCAATAAAGCTAATTGAAACAAATGAAACTCAAATGCATTCAACAAAGCTAATTGAATCAAATAAACTCAAATGCACTCAACAAAGCTAATTAAATCAAATGAAACTCAAAAGCATTCAACAAAGCTAATTGAATCAAATTAAAGTAAAATGAAGTCAAACAAAGCTAATTGAATCAAATTAATGTCAAACAAAGTGAAACATAGCTAATTGAATCAATCGAAACTCCAAATGCATTCAACAAGGCTAATTGAATCAAATGAAAGTCAAATGAAGTCAAACAAAACTTATTGAATCAAATGAATCTCAAATGCATTCAATTAAAGCTAATAGAATCAAACTAAACTCAAATGCATTCAACAAAACTAATTGAATCAAATTAATGTAAAATGAAGTCAAACAAAGCTAATTGAATCAAATGAAAGTCAAATGAAGTCAAACATAGCTCATAGAATCAAATGAAACTCAAATGCATTCAACAAAGGTAATTGAATCAAATGAAACTCAAATGCATTCAACAAAGCTAATTGAATCGAATTAAAGTAAAATGAAGTCAAACAAAGCTAATTGAATCAAATAAAAGTCAAATGAAGTAAAACAAAGCTAATTGAATCAAATGAAAGTCAAACAAAGTCAAACATAGCTAATATAATCAAATGAAACTCAAATGCATTGAACAAAGCTAATTGAATCAAATGATACTCAAATGCATTCAACAAAGCTAATTGAATCAAATGAAACTCAAATGCATTCAACAAAGTTAATTGAATCAAATTAAAGTAAAATGAAGTCAAACAAAGCTAATTGAATCAAATGAAGTCAAACAATGCTAATCGTATCAAACGAAAGTCATATGAAGTCCAAGAAAGCTTGAATCAAATGAAACTCAAATGCATTCATCAAAGCAAATTGAACCAAATAAACTCAAATGCATTCAACAAAGCTAATTGATATGATTTTCGAGGCTATTTTCGGACTCTTTTTGTGTTTTGTGCTTTTGTAGACGAAAGTAATAAACAAGGGTATGAACAATTCAACTATCTCGGTATGAATTGAACTAGGTTTGAAGAATAAAGCTATCTCGGCTAAATTCAACGGTGTTATTTTGCTATCTCAGGCAAAAACAACAATAATTCACAAAGGAATCACTTTTATCAAAACTCAAAACTGATCTTCTTTATTGATTAGGCGCCTATTTATAAGGCTAAGAGCAGCAAGAAATCCTTGCTCTCCAAGGCAATACACCACACGCCAACTAGCACATAATTTTAGGAAAGTTTCCCTAAACCTAAGCCTAGAATCTAGCTAGAACTTAAGGAAACAATAGCTTTAAGGAAAGAGATGCAACACTTTCCTTAAATACCAAAAAACCACACGCCTAAAACCTAAGCTATTACAACTCGGATTTTCGGCTCTTATTACAACCAACTAAAATAAAAATGACTCAACGACAATAACTAATTTAACTAACAAACATAATAAAAGACATATTTTCCGTTACATGTAAAACCTCTACTTTAAGAGTAAAGTAAAACCATGCAACCATCCTAATAAAACAAATAAAGATAGTTGACAAACAAATCCCCTACAGTAACTAGAATTTGTCCATCCATAACCATATCACTAATTAAATCAAATGAAACTCAAATGTATTCAACAAAGCTAATTGAATCAAATTAAAGTTAAATGAAGTCAAACAAAGCTAATTGAATCAAATGAAAGTCAAACACAGCTAATATAATCAAATTAAACTCAAATGCATTCAACAAAGCTAATTGAATCAAATGAAAGTCAAATGAAGTCAAACAAAACTTATTGAATCAAATGAATCTCAAATGCATTCAATTAAAGCTCATTGAATCAAATTAAACCGAAATATATTCAACATAGCTAATTGAATCAAATTAAAGTAAAATGAAGTCAAATAAAGCTAATTGAATCAAATGAAAGTCAAATGAAGTCACACATAGCTAATAGAATCAAATGAGACTCAAATGCATTCAACAAAGGTAATTGAATCAAATGAAACTCAAATGCATTCAACAAAGCTAATTGAATCAAATTAAAGTAAAATGAAGTCAAACAAAGCTAATTGAATCAAATGAAAGTCAAAATGAAGTCAAACAAAGCTAATTGAATCAAATGAAAGTGAAACAAAGCTAATTGAATCAAATTAAAGTAAAACGAAGTCAAAGAAAGCTAATTGAATCAAATGAAGTCAAATAAAGCTAATCGTATCAAACGAAAGTCAAATGAAGTCCAATAAAGCTAAGTGAAACAAATGAAACTCAAATGCATTCAACAAAGCTAATTGAATCAAATGAAAGTCAAATGAAGTCAAACAAAACTTATTGAATCAAATGAATTTCAAATGCATTCTATTAAAGCTAATTGAATCAAATTAAACTCAAATGCATTCAACAAAACTAATTGAATCAAATTAATGTAAAATGAAGTCAAACAAAGCTAATTGAATCAAATGAAAGTCAAATGAAGTCAAACATACCTCATGGAATCAAATGAAACTCAAATGCATTCAACAAAGGTAATTGAATCAAATGAAACTCAAATGCATTCAACAAAGCTAATTGAATCAAATGAAACTCAAATGCATTCAACAAAGCTAATTGAATCAAATGAAACTTAAATGCATTCAACAAAGCTAATTGAATCAAATTAAAGTAAAATGAAGTCAAACAAAGCTAATTGAATCAAATGAAGTCCAACAATGTTAATCGTATCAAACGAAAGTCATATGAAGTCCAAGAAAGCTTGAATCAAATGAAACTCAAATGCATTCATCAAAGCAAATTGAACCAAATAAACTCAAATGCATTCAACAAAGCTAATTAAATCAAATGAAACTCAAATGCTTTCAACAAAGCTAATTGAATCAAATTAAAGTCAAACAATGTCAAACAAAGTCAATATAATCAAATGAAACTCAAATGCATTCAACAAAGCTAATTGAATCAAATGATACTCAAATGCATTCAACAAAGCTAATTGAATCAAATGAAACTCAAATGCATTCAACAAAGGTAATTGAATTAAATTAAAGTAAAATGAAGTCAAACAAAGCTAATTGAATCAAATGAAGTCAAACAATGCTAATCGTATCAAACGAAAGTCATATGAAGTCCAAGAAAGCTTGAATCAAATGAAACTCAAATGCATTCATCAAAGCAAATTGAACCAAATAAACTCAAATGCATTCAACAAAGCTAATTAAATCAAATGAAACTCAAATGCTTTCAACAAAGCTAATTGAATCAAATTAAAGTCAAACAATGTCAAACAAAGTCAATATAATCAAATGAAACTCAAATGCATTCAACAAAGCTAATTGAATCAAATGATACTCAAATGCATTCAACAAAGCTAATTGAATCAAATGAAACTCAAATGCATTCAACAAAGGTAATTGAATCAAATTAAAGTAAAATGAAGTCAAACAAAGCTAATTGAATCAAATGAAGTCAAACAATGCTAATCGTATCAAACGAAAGTCATATGAAGTCCAAGAAAGCTTGAATCAAATGAAACTCAAATGCATTCATCAAAGCAAATTGAACCAAATAAACTCAAATGCATTCAACAAAGCTAATTAAATCAAATGAAACTCAAATGCATTCAACAAAGCTAATTGAATCAAATTAAAGTTAAATGAAGTCAAACAAAGCTAATTGAATCAAATGAAAGTCAAACAAAGTCAAAC
The DNA here is from genome assembly GCA_947648045.1 of Beta corolliflora. Lineage (NCBI taxonomy): Eukaryota > Viridiplantae > Streptophyta > Magnoliopsida > Caryophyllales > Amaranthaceae > Beta > Beta corolliflora. The sequence goes on from CANSZD010002442.1 coordinate 7,543, forward strand.
ACAGCTAATATAATCAAATGAAACTCAAATGCATTCAACAAAGCTAATTGAATTAAATGAAAGTCAAATGAAGTCAAACAAAACTTATTGAATCAAATGAATCTCAAATGCATTCAATTAAAGCTCATTGAATCAAATTAAACAAGAAATATATTCAACAAAGCTAATTGAATCAAATTAAAGTAAAATGAAGTCAAATAAAGCTAATTGAATCAAATGAAAGTCAAATGAAGTCCAAGAAAGCTTGAATCAAATGAAACTCAAATGCATTCAACAAAGCTAATTGAATCAAATATACTCAAATGGATTCAACAAAGCTAATTAAATCAAATGAAACTCAAATGCATTCAACAAAGCTAATTGAATCAAATGAAAGTCAAATGAAGTCAAACAAAACTTATTGAATCAAATGAATCTCAAATTCATTCAATTAAAGCTCATTGAATCAAATTAAACTCAAATATATTCAACAAAGCTAATTGAATCAAATTAAAGTAAAATGAAGTCAAACAAAGCTCATTGAATCAAATGAAAGTCAAATGAAGTCAAACAAACCTAATTGAATCAAATGAAAGTCAAACAAAGTCAAACATAGCTAATATCATCAAATGAAACTTCAAATGCTTTAAACAAAGCTAATTGAATCAAATGATACTCAAAATGCATTCAACAAAGCTAATTGAATCAAATTAAAGTCAAATGAAGTCAAACAAAACTTATTGAATCAAATGAAACTCAAATGCATTCAAGAAAGCTAATTGAATCAAATGAAAGTCAAATGCATTCAACAATGCTAATTGAATCAAATTAAAGTAAAATAAAGTCAAACAAAGCTAATTGAATCAAATGAACTCAAACAAAGCTAATCGTATCAAGCGAAAGTCAAATGAAGTCCAATAAAGCTTGAATCAAATGAAACTCAAATGCATTCAACAAAGCTAATTGAATTAAATATACTCAAATACATTCAACAAAGCTAATTAAATCAAATGAAACTCAAATGCATTCAACAAAGCTAATTGAATCAAATTTAAGTTAAATGAAGTCAAACAAAGCTAATTGAATCAAATGAAAGTCAAACAAAGTAAAACACAACTAATAGAAGCAAATGAAACTCAAATGCATTCAACAAAGCTAATTGAATCAAATGAAAGTCAAATGAAGTCAAACAAAACTTATTGAATCAAATGAATCTCAAATGCATTCAATTAAAGTATATTCAACAAAGCTAATTGAATCAAATTAAAGTAAAATGAAGTCAAGCAAAGCGAATTAAATCAAATGAAAGTCAAATGAAGTCAAACAAACCTAATTGAATCAAATGAATGTCAAACAAAGTCAAACATAGCTAATATCATCAAATGAAACTCAAATGCATTCAACAAAGCTAATTGAATCAAATGATACTTAAATGCATTCAACAAAGCTAATTGATTCAAATTAATGTTAAGCGAAGTCAAACAAAACTTATTGAATCAAATGAAACTCAAATGCATTCGATTAAGCAAATTGAATCAAATGAAACTCGAATGCATTCAGCAAAGCAAATTGAATCAAATTAAAATAAAACGAAGTCAAAGAAAGCTAATTGAATCAAATGAAGTCAAACAAAGCTAATCGTATCAAACGAAAGTCAAATGAAGTCCAATAAAGCTAATTGAAACAAATGAAACTCAAATGCATTCAACAAAGCTAATTGAATCAAATAAACTCAAATGCACTCAACAAAGCTAATTAAATCAAATGAAACTCAAAAGCATTCAACAAAGCTAATTGAATCAAATTAAAGTAAAATGAAGTCAAACAAAAGCTAATTGAATCAAATTAATGTCAAACAAAGTGAAACATAGCTAATTGAATCAATTGAAACTCAAATGCATTCAACAAGGCTAATTGAATCAAATGAAAGTCAAATGAAGTCAAACAAAACTTATTGAATCAAATGAATCTCAAATGCATTCAATTAAAGCTAATAGAATCAAACTAAACTCAAATGCATTCAACAAAACTAATTGAATCAAATTAATGTAAAATGAAGTCAAACAAAGCTAATTGAATCAAATGAAAGTCAAATGAAGTCAAACATAGCTCATAGAATCAAATGAAACTCAAATGCATTCAACAAAGGTAATTGAATCAAATGAAACTCAAATGCATTCAACAAAGCTAATTGAATCGAATTAAAGTAAAATGAAGTCAAACAAAGGTAATTGAATCAAATAAAAAGTCAAATGAAGTAAAACAAAGCTAATTGAATCAAATGAAAGTCAAACAAAGTCAAACATAGCTAATATAATCAAATGAAACTCAAATGCATTGAACAAAGCTAATTGAATCAAATGATACTCAAATGCATTCAACAAAGCTAATTGAATCAAATGAAACTCAAATGCATTCAACAAAGTTAATTGAATCAAATTAAAGTAAAATGAAGTCAAACAAAGCTAATTGAATCAAATGAAGTCAAACAATGCTAATCGTATCAAACGAAAGTCATATGAAGTCCAAGAAAGCTTGAATCAAATGAAACTCAAATGCATTCATCAAAGCAAATTGAACCAAATAAACTCAAATGCATTCAACAAAGCTAATTGATATGATTTTCGAGGCTATTTTCGGACTCTTTTTGTGTTTTGTGCTTTTGTAGACGAAAGTAATAAACAAGGGTATGAACAATTCAACTATCTCGGTATGAATTGAACTAGGTTTGAAGAATAAAGCTATCTCGGCTAAATTCAACGGTGTTATTTTGCTATCTCGCAAAAACAACAATAATTCACAAAGGAATCACTTTTATCAAAACTCAAAACTGATCTTCTTTATTGATTAGGCGCCTATTTATAAGGCTAAGAGCAGCAAGAAATCCTTGCTCTCCAAGGCAATACACCACACGCCAACTAGCACATAATTTTAGGAAAGTTTCCCCTAAACCTAAGCCTAGAATCTAGCTAGAACTTAAGGAAACAATAGCTTTAAGGAAAGAGATGCAACACTTTCCTTAAATACCAAAAACCACACGCCTAAAACCTAAGCTATTACAACTCAGATTTTCGGCTCTTATTACAACCAACTAAAATAAAAATGACTCAACGACAATAACTAATTTAACTAACAAACATAATAAAAGACATATTTTCCGTTACATGTAAAACCTCTACTTTAAGAGTAAAGTAAAACCATGCAACCATCCTAATAAAACAAATAAAGATAGTTGACAAACAAATCCTAACAGAACTAGAATTTGTCCATCCATAACCATATCACTAATTAAATCAAATGAAACTCAAATGTATTCAACAAAGCTAATTGAATCAAATTAAAGTTAAATGAAGTCAAACAAAGCTAATTGAATCAAATGAAAGTCAAACACAGCTAATATAATCAAATTAAACTCAAATGCATTCAACAAAGCTAATTGAATCAAATGAAAGTCAAATGAAGTCAAACAAAACTTATTGAATCAAATGAATCTCAAATGCATTCAATTAAAGCTCATTGAATCAAATTAAATCAAAATATATTCAACATAGCTAATTGAATCAAATTAAAAGTAAAAATGAAGTCAAATAAAGCTAATTGAATCAAATGAAAGTCAAATGAAGTCACACATAGCTAATAGAATCAAATGAGACTCAAATGCATTCAACAAAGGTAATTGAATCAAATGAAACTCAAATGCATTCAACAAAGCTAATTGAATCAAATTAAAGTAAAATGAAGTCAAACAAAGCTAATTGAATCAAATGAAAGTCAAATGAAGTCAAACAAAGCTAATTGAATCAAATGAAAGTGAAACAAAGCTAATTGAATCAAATTAAAGTAAAACGAAGTCAAAGAAAGCTAATTGAATCAAATGAAGTCAAATAAAGCTAATCGTATCAAACGAAAGTCAAATGAAGTCCAATAAAGCTAAGTGAAACAAATGAAACTCAAATGCATTCAACAAAGCTAATTGAATCAAATGAAAGTCAAATGAAGTCAAACAAAACTTATTGAATCAAATGAATTTCAAATGCATTCAATTAAAGCTAATTGAATCAAATTAAACTCAAATGCATTCAACAAAACTAATTGAATCAAATTAATGTAAAATGAAGTCAAACAAAGCTAATTGAATCAAATGAAAGTCAAATGAAGTCAAACATACCTCATAGAATCAAATGAAACTCAAATGCATTCAACAAAGGTAATTGAATCAAATGAAACTCAAATGCATTCAACAAAGCTAATTGAATCAAATGAAACTCAAATGCATTCAACAAAGCTAATTGAATCAAATGAAACTTAAATGCATTCAACAAAGCTAATTGAATCAAATTAAAGTAAAATGAAGTCAAACAAAGCTAATTGAATCAAATGAAGTCCAACAATGTTAATCGTATCAAACGAAAGTCATATGAAGTCCAAGAAAGCTTGAATCAAATGAAACTCAAATGCATTCATCAAAGCAAATTGAACCAAATAAACTCAAATGCATTCAACAAAGCTAATTAAATCAAATGAAACTCAAATGCTTTCAACAAAGCTAATTGAATCAAATTAAAGTCAAACAATGTCAAACAAAGTCAATATAATCAAATGAAACTCAAATGCATTCAACAAAGCTAATTGAATCAAATGATACTCAAATGCATTCAACAAAGCTAATTGAATCAAATGAAACTCAAATGCATTCAACAAAGGTAATTGAATTAAATTAAAGTAAAATGAAGTCAAACAAAGCTAATTGAATCAAATGAAGTCAAACAATGCTAATCGTATCAAACGAAAGTCATATGAAGTCCAAGAAAGCTTGAATCAAATGAAACTCAAATGCATTCATCAAAGCAAATTGAACCAAATAAACTCAAATGCATTCAACAAAGCTAATTAAATCAAATGAAACTCAAATGCTTTCAACAAAGCTAATTGAATCAAATTAAAGTCAAACAATGTCAAACAAAGTCAATATAATCAAATGAAACTCAAATGCATTCAACAAAGCTAATTGAATCAAATGATACTCAAATGCATTCAACAAAGCTAATTGAATCAAATGAAACTCAAATGCATTCAACAAAGGTAATTGAATCAAATTAAAGTAAAATGAAGTCAAACAAAGCTAATTGAATCAAATGAAGTCAAACAATGCTAATCGTATCAAACGAAAGTCATATGAAGTCCAAGAAAGCTTGAATCAAATGAAACTCAAATGCATTCATCAAAGCAAATTGAACCAAATAAACTCAAATGCATTCAACAAAGCTAATTAAATCAAATGAAACTCAAATGCATTCAACAAAGCTAATTGAATCAAATTAAAGTTAAATGAAGTCAAACAAAGCTAATTGAATCAAATGAAAGTCAAACAAAGTCAAACACAGCTAATATAATCAAATGAAACTCAAATGCATTCAACAAAGCTAATTGAATTAAATGAAAGTCAAATGAAGTCAAACAAAACTTATTGAATCAAATGAATCTCAAATGCATTCAATTAAAGCTCATTGAATCAAATTAAACAGAAATATATTCAACAAAGCTAATTGAATCAAATTAAAGTAAAATGAAGTCAAATAAAGCTAATTGAATCAAATGAAATTCAAATGAAGTCCAAGAAAGCTTGAATCAAATGAAACTCAAATGCATTCAACAAAGCTAATTGAATCAAATATACTCAAATGGATTCAACAAAGCTAATTAAATCAAATGAAACTCAAATGCATTCAACAAAGCTAATTGAATCAAATGAAAGTCAAATGAAGTCAAACAAAACTTATTGAATCAAATGAATCTCAAATTCATTCAATTAAAGCTCATTGAATCAAATTAAACTCAAATATATTCAACAAAGCTAATTGAATCAAATTAAAGTAAAATGAAGTCAAACAAAGCTCATTGAATCAAATGAAAGTCAAATGAAGTCAAACAAACCTAATTGAATCAAATGAAAGTCAAACAAAGTCAAACATAGCTAATATCATCAAATGAAACTCAAATGCTTTAAACAAAGCTAATTGAATCAAATGATACTCAAATGCATTCAACAAAGCTAATTGAATCAAATTAAAAGTCAAATGAAGTCAAACAAAACTTATTGAATCAAATGAAACTCAAATGCATTCAAGTAAAGCTAATTGAATCAAATGAAAGTCAAATGCATTCAACAAAGCTAATTGAATCAAATTAAAGTAAAAATAAAAGTCAAACAAAGCTAATTGAATCAAATGAACTCAAACAAAGCTAATCGTATCAAGCGAAAGTCAAATGAAGTCCAATAAAGCTTGAAGCAAATGAAACTCAAATGCATTCAACAAAGCTAATTGAATTAAATATACTCAAATACATTCAACAAAGCTAATTAAATCAAATGAAACTCAAATGCATTCAACAAAGCTAATTGAATCAAATTTAAGTTAAATGAAGTCAAACAAAGCTAATTGAATCAAATGAAAGTCAAACAAAGTAAAACACACAGCTAATAGAAGCAAATGAAACTCAAATGCATTCAACAAAGCTAATTGAATCAAATGAAAGTCAAATGAAGTCAAACAAAACTTATTGAATCAAATGAATCTCAAATGCATTCAATTAAAGTATATTCAACAAAGCTAATTGAATCAAATTAAAGTAAAATGAAGTCAAGCAAAGCTAACTAAATCAAATGAAAGTCAAATGAAGTCAAACAAACCTAATTGAATCAAATGAAAGTCAAACAAAGTCAAACATAGCTAATATCATCAAATGAAACTCAAATGCATTCAACAAAGCTAATTGAATCAAATGATACTTAAATGCATTCAACAAAGCTAATTGATTCAAATTAATGTTAAGCGAAGTCAAACAAAACTTATTGAATCAAATGAAACTCAAATGCATTCGGTTTAAGCAAATTGAATCAAATGAAACTCGAATGCATTCAGCAAAGCAAATTGAATCAAATTAAAATAAAACGAAGTCAAAGAAAGCTAATTGAATCAAATGAAGTCAAACAAAGCTAATCGTATCAAACGAAAGTCAAATGAAGTCCAATAAAGCTAATTGAAACAAATGAAACTCAAATGCATTCAACAAAGCTAATTGAATCAAATAAACTCAAATGCACTCAACAAAGCTAATTAAATCAAATGAAACTCAAAAGCATTCAACAAAGCTAATTGAATCAAATTAAAGTAAAATGAAGTCAAACAAAGCTAATTGAATCAAATTAATGTCAAACAAAGTGAAACATAGCTAATTGAATCAACTGAAACTCAAATGCATTCAACAAGGCTAATTGAATCAAATGAAAGTCAAATGAAGTCAAACAAAACTTATTGAATCAAATGAATCTCAAATGCATTCAATTAAAGCTAATAGAATCAAACTAAACTCAAATGCATTCAACAAAACTAATTGAATCAAATTAATGTAAAATGAAGTCAAACAAAGCTAATTGAATCAAATGAAAGTCAAATGAAGTCAAACATAGCTCATAGAATCAAATGAAACTCAAATGCATTCAACAAAGGTAATTGAATCAAATGAAACTCAAATGCATTCAACAAAGCTAATTGAATCGAATTAAAGTAAAATGAAGTCAAACAAAGCTAATTGAATCAAATAAAAGTCAAATGAAGTAAAACAAAGCTAATTGAATCAAATGAAAGTCAAACAAAGTCAAACATAGCTAATATAATCAAATGAAACTCAAATGCATTGAACAAAGCTAATTGAATCAAATGATACTCAAATGCATTCAACAAAGCTAATTGAATCAAATGAAACTCAAATGCATTCAACAAAGTTAATTGAATCAAATTAAAGTAAAATGAAGTCAAACAAAGCTAATTGAATCAAATGAAGTCAAACAATGCTAATCGTATCAAACGAAAGTCATATGAAGTCCAAGAAAGCTTGAATCAAATGAAACTCAAATGCATTCATCAAAGCAAATTGAACCAAATAAACTCAAATGCATTCAACAAAGCTAATTGATATGATTTTCGAGGCTATTTTCGGACTCTTTTTGTGTTTTGTGCTTTTGTAGACGAAAGTAATAAACAAGGGTATGAACAATTCAACTATCTCGGTATGAATTGAACTAGGTTTGAAGAATAAAGCTATCTCGGCTAAATTCAACGGTGTTATTTTGCTATCTCGGCAAAAACAACAATAATTCACAAAGGAATCACTTTTATCAAAACTCAAAACGATCTTCTTTATTGATTAGGCGCCTATTTATAAGGCTAAGAGCAAGCAAGAAATCCTTGCTCTCCAAGGCAATACACCACACGCCAACTAGCACATAATTTTAGGAAAGTTTCCCTAAACCTAAGCCTAGAATCTAGCTAGAACTTAAGGAAACAATAGCTTTAAGGAAAGAGATGCAACACTTTCCTTAAATACCAAAAAACCACACGCCTAAAACCTAAGCTATTACAACTCAGATTTTCGGCTCTTATTACAACCAACTAAAATAAAAATGACTCAACGACAATAACTAATTTAACTAACAAACATAATAAAAGACATATTTTCCGTTACATGTAAAACCTCTACTTTAAGAGTAAAGTAAAACCATGCAACCATCCTAATAAAACAAATAAAGATAGTTAACAAACAAATCCTAACAGAACTAGAATTTGTCCATCCATAACCATATCACTAATTAAATCAAATGAAACTCAAATGTATTCAACAAAGCTAATTGAATCAAATTAAAGTTAAATGAAGTCAAACAAAGCTAATTGAATCAAATGAAAGTCAAACACAAAGCTAATATAATCAAATTAAACTCAAATGCATTCAACAAAGCTAATTGAATCAAATGAAAGTCAAATGAAGTCAAACAAAACTTATTGAATCAAATGAATCTCAAATGCATTCAATTAAAGCTCATTGAATCAAATTAAACTGAAATATATTCAACATAGCTAATTGAATCAAATTAAAGTAAAATGAAGTCAAATAAAGCTAATTGAATCAAATGAAAGTCAAATGAAGTCACACATAGCTAATAGAATCAAATGAGACTCAAATGCATTCAACAAAGGTAATTGAATCAAATGAAACTCAAATGCATTCAACAAAGCTAATTGAATCAAATTAAAGTAAAATGAAGTCAAACAAAGCTAATTGAATCAAATGAAAGTCAAATGAAGTCAAACAAAGCTAATTGAATCAAATGAAAGTGAAACAAAGCTAATTGAATCAAATTAAAGTAAAACGAAGTCAAAGAAAGCTAATTGAATCAAATGAAGTCAAATAAAGCTAATCGTATCAAACGAAAGTCAAATGAAGTCCAATAAAGCTAAGTGAAACAAATGAAACTCAAATGCATTCAACAAAGCTAATTGAATCAAATGAAAGTCAAATGAAGTCAAACAAAACTTATTGAATCAAATGAATTTCAAATGCATTCAATTAAAGCTAATTGAATCAAATTAAACTCAAATGCATTCAACAAAACTAATTGAATCAAATTAATGTAAAATGAAGTCAAACAAAGCTAATTGAATCAAATGAAAGTCAAATGAAGTCAAACATACCTCATAGAATCAAATGAAACTCAAATGCATTCAACAAAGGTAATTGAATCAAATGAAACTCAAATGCATTCAACAAAGCTAATTGAATCAAATGAAACTCAAATGCATTCAACAAAGCTAATTGAATCAAATGAAACTTAAATGCATTCAACAAAGCTAATTGAATCAAATTAAAGTAAAATGAAGTCAAACAAAGCTAATTGAATCAAATGAAGTCCAACAATGTTAATCGTATCAAACGAAAGTCATATGAAGTCCAAGAAAGCTTGAATCAAATGAAACTCAAATGCATTCATCAAAGCAAATTGAACCAAATAAACTCAAATGCATTCAACAAAGCTAATTAAATCAAATGAAACTCAAATGCTTTCAACAAAGCTAATTGAATCAAATTAAAGTCAAACAATGTCAAACAAAGTCAATATAATCAAATGAAACTCAAATGCATTCAACAAAGCTAATTGAATCAAATGATACTCAAATGCATTCAACAAAGCTAATTGAATCAAATGAAACTCAAATGCATTCAACAAAGGTAATTGAATTAAATTAAAGTAAAATGAAGTCAAACAAAGCTAATTGAATCAAATGAAGTCAAACAATGCTAATCGTATCAAACGAAAGTCATATGAAGTCCAAGAAAGCTTGAATCAAATGAAACTCAAATGCATTCATCAAAGCAAATTGAACCAAATAAACTCAAATGCATTCAACAAAGCTAATTAAATCAAATGAAACTCAAATGCTTTCAACAAAGCTAATTGAATCAAATTAAAGTCAAACAATGTCAAACAAAGTCAATATAATCAAATGAAACTCAAATGCATTCAACAAAGCTAATTGAATCAAATGATACTCAAATGCATTCAACAAAGCTAATTGAATCAAATGAAACTCAAATGCATTCAACAAAGGTAATTGAATCAAATTAAAGTAAAATGAAGTCAAACAAAGCTAATTGAATCAAATGAAGTCAAACAATGCTAATCGTATCAAACGAAAGTCATATGAAGTCCAAGAAAGCTTGAATCAAATGAAACTCAAATGCATTCATCAAAGCAAATTGAACCAAATAAACTCAAATGCATTCAACAAAGCTAATTAAATCAAATGAAACTCAAATGCATTCAACAAAGCTAATTGAATCAAATTAAAGTTAAATGAAGTCAAACAAAGCTAATTGAATCAAATGAAAGTCAAACAAAGTCAAACACAGCTAATATAATCAAATGAAACTCAAATGCATTCAACAAAGCTAATTGAATTAAATGAAAGTCAAATGAAGTCAAACAAAACTTATTGAATCAAATGAATCTCAAATGCATTCAATTAAAGCTCATTGAATCAAATTAAACGAAATATATTCAACAAAGCTAATTGAATCAAATTAAAGTAAAATGAAGTCAAATAAAGCTAATTGAATCAAATGAAATTCAAATGAAGTCCAAGAAAGCTTGAATCAAATGAAACTCAAATGCATTCAACAAAGCTAATTGAATCAAATATACTCAAATGGATTCAACAAAGCTAATTAAATCAAATGAAACTCAAATGCATTCAACAAAGCTAATTGAATCAAATGAAAGTCAAATGAAGTCAAACAAAACTTATTGAATCAAATGAATCTCAAATTCATTCAATTAAAGCTCATTGAATCAAATTAAACTCAAATATATTCAACAAAGCTAATTGAATCAAATTAAAGTAAAATGAAGTCAAACAAAGCTCATTGAATCAAATGAAAGTCAAATGAAGTCAAACAAACCTAATTGAATCAAATGAAAGTCAAACAAAGTCAAACATAGCTAATATCATCAAATGAAACTCAAATGCTTTAAACAAAGCTAATTGAATCAAATGATACTCAAATGCATTCAACAAAGCTAATTGAATCAAATTAAAGTCAAATGAAGTCAAACAAAACTTATTGAATCAAATGAAACTCAAATGCATTCAGTTAAGCAAATTGAATCAAATGAAACTCGAATGCATTCAGCAAAGCAAATTGAATCAAATTAAAATAAAACGAAGTCAAAGAAAGCTAATTGAATCAAATGAAGTCAAACAAAGCTAATCGTATCAAACGAAAGTCAAATGAAGTCCAATAAAGCTAATTGAAACAAATGAAACTCAAATGCATTCAACAAAGCTAATTGAATCAAATAAACTCAAATGCACTCAACAAAGCTAATTAAATCAAATGAAACTCAAAAGCATTCAACAAAGCTAATTGAATCAAATTAAAGTAAAATGAAGTCAAACAAAGCTAATTGAATCAAATTAATGTCAAACAAAGTGAAACATAGCTAATTGAATCAACTGAAACTCAAATGCATTCAACAAGGCTAATTGAATCAAATGAAAGTCAAATGAAGTCAAACAAAACTTATTGAATCAAATGAATCTCAAATGCATTCAATTAAAGCTAATAGAATCAAACTAAACTCAAATGCATTCAACAAAACTAATTGAATCAAATTAATGTAAAATGAAGTCAAACAAAGCTAATTGAATCAAATGAAAGTCAAATGAAGTCAAACATAGCTCATAGAATCAAATGAAACTCAAATGCATTCAACAAAGGTAATTGAATCAAATGAAACTCAAATGCATTCAACAAAGCTAATTGAATCGAATTAAAGTAAAATGAAGTCAAACAAAGCTAATTGAATCAAATAAAAGTCAAATGAAGTAAAACAAAGCTAATTGAATCAAATGAAAGTCAAACAAAGTCAAACATAGCTAATATAATCAAATGAAACTCAAATGCATTGAACAAAGCTAATTGAATCAAATGATACTCAAATGCATTCAACAAAGCTAATTGAATCAAATGAAACTCAAATGCATTCAACAAAGTTAATTGAATCAAATTAAAGTAAAATGAAGTCAAACAAAGCTAATTGAATCAAATGAAGTCAAACAATGCTAATCGTATCAAACGAAAGTCATATGAAGTCCAAGAAAGCTTGAATCAAATGAAACTCAAATGCATTCATCAAAGCAAATTGAACCAAATAAACTCAAATGCATTCAACAAAGCTAATTGATATGATTTTCGAGGCTATTTTCGGACTCTTTTTGTGTTTTGTGCTTTTGTAGACGAAAGTAATAAACAAGGGTATGAACAATTCAACTATCTCGGTATGAATTGAACTAGGTTTGAAGAATAAAGCTATCTCGGCTAAATTCAACGGTGTTATTTTGCTATCTCGGCAAAAACAACAATAATTCACAAAGGAATCACTTTTATCAAAACTCAAAACTGATCTTCTTTATTGATTAGGCGCCTATTTATAAGGCTAAGAGCAGCAAGAAATCCTTGCTCTCCAAGGCAATACACCACACGCCAACTAGCACATAATTTTAGGAAAGTTTCCCCTAAACCTAAGCCTAGAATCTAGCTAGAACTTAAGGAAACAATAGCTTTAAGGAAAGAGATGCAACACTTTCCTTAAATACCAAAAACCACACGCCTAAAACCTAAGCTATTACAACTCAGATTTTCGGCTCTTATTACAACCAACTAAAATAAAAATGACTCAACGACAATAACTAATTTAACTAACAAACATAATAAAAGACATATTTTCCGTTACATGTAAAACCTCTACTTTAAGAGTAAAGTAAAACCATGCAACCATCCTAATAAAACAAATAAAGATAGTTGACAAACAAATCCTAACAGAACTAGAATTTGTCCATCCATAACCATATCACTAATTAAATCAAATGAAACTCAAATGTATTCAACAAAGCTAATTGAATCAAATTAAAGTCAAATGAAGTCAAACAAAGCTAATTGAATCAAATGAAAGTCAAACACAGCCTAATATAATCAAATTAAACTCAAATGCATTCAACAAAGCTAATTGAATCAAATGAAAGTCAAATGAAGTCAAACAAAACTTATTGAATCAAATGAATCTCAAATGCATTCAATTAAAGCTCATTGAATCAAATTAAATCGAAATATATTCAACATAGCTAATTGAATCAAATTAAAGTAAAATGAAGTCAAATAAAGCTAATTGAATCAAATGAAAGTCAAATGAAGTCACACATAGCTAATAGAATCAAATGAGACTCAAATGCATTCAACAAAGGTAATTGAATCAAATGAAACTCAAATGCATTCAACAAAGCTAATTGAATCAAATTAAAGTAAAATGAAGTCAAACAAAGCTAATTGAATCAAATGAAAGTCAAATGAAGTCAAACAAAGCTAATTGAATCAAATGAAAGTGAAACAAAGCTAATTGAATCAAATTAAAGTAAAACGAAGTCAAAGAAAGCTAATTGAATCAAATGAAGTCAAATAAAGCTAATCGTATCAAACGAAAGTCAAATGAAGTCCAATAAAGCTAAGTGAAACAAATGAAACTCAAATGCATTCAACAAAGCTAATTGAATCAAATGAAAGTCAAATGAAGTCAAACAAAACTTATTGAATCAAATGAATTTCAAATGCATTCAATTAAAGCTAATTGAATCAAATTAAACTCAAATGCATTCAACAAAACTAATTGAATCAAATTAATGTAAAATGAAGTCAAACAAAGCTAATTGAATCAAATGAAAGTCAAATGAAGTCAAACATACCTCATAGAATCAAATGAAACTCAAATGCATTCAACAAAGGTAATTGAATCAAATGAAACTCAAATGCATTCAACAAAGCTAATTGAATCAAATGAAACTCAAATGCATTCAACAAAGCTAATTGAATCAAATGAAACTTAAATGCATTCAACAAAGCTAATTGAATCAAATTAAAGTAAAATGAAGTCAAACAAAGCTAATTGAATCAAATGAAGTCCAACAATGTTAATCGTATCAAACGAAAGTCATATGAAGTCCAAGAAAGCTTGAATCAAATGAAACTCAAATGCATTCATCAAAGCAAATTGAACCAAATAAACTCAAATGCATTCAACAAAGCTAATTAAATCAAATGAAACTCAAATGCTTTCAACAAAGCTAATTGAATCAAATTAAAGTCAAACAATGTCAAACAAAGTCAATATAATCAAATGAAACTCAAATGCATTCAACAAAGCTAATTGAATCAAATGATACTCAAATGCATTCAACAAAGCTAATTGAATCAAATGAAACTCAAATGCATTCAACAAAGGTAATTGAATTAAATTAAAGTAAAATGAAGTCAAACAAAGCTAATTGAATCAAATGAAGTCAAACAATGCTAATCGTATCAAACGAAAGTCATATGAAGTCCAAGAAAGCTTGAATCAAATGAAACTCAAATGCATTCATCAAAGCAAATTGAACCAAATAAACTCAAATGCATTCAACAAAGCTAATTAAATCAAATGAAACTCAAATGCTTTCAACAAAGCTAATTGAATCAAATTAAAGTCAAACAATGTCAAACAAAGTCAATATAATCAAATGAAACTCAAATGCATTCAACAAAGCTAATTGAATCAAATGATACTCAAATGCATTCAACAAAGCTAATTGAATCAAATGAAACTCAAATGCATTCAACAAAGGTAATTGAATCAAATTAAAGTAAAATGAAGTCAAACAAAGCTAATTGAATCAAATGAAGTCAAACAATGCTAATCGTATCAAACGAAAGTCATATGAAGTCCAAGAAAGCTTGAATCAAATGAAACTCAAATGCATTCATCAAAGCAAATTGAACCAAATAAACTCAAATGCATTCAACAAAGCTAATTAAATCAAATGAAACTCAAATGCATTCAACAAAGCTAATTGAATCAAATTAAAGTCAAATGAAGTCAAACAAAGCTAATTGAATCAAATGAAAGTCAAACAAAGTCAAACACAGCTAATATAATCAAATGAAACTCAAATGCATTCAACAAAGCTAATTGAATTAAATGAAAGTCAAATGAAGTCAAACAAAACTTATTGAATCAAATGAATCTCAAATGCATTCAATTAAAGCTCATTGAATCAAATTAAACAGAAATATATTCAACAAAGCTAATTGAATCAAATTAAAGTAAAATAAAGTCAAATAAAGCTAATTGAATCAAATGAAAGTCAAATGAAGTCCAAGAAAGCTTGAATCAAATGAAACTCAAATGCATTCAACAAAGCTAATTGAATCAAATATACTCAAATGGATTCAACAAAGCTAATTAAATCAAATGAAACTCAAATGCATTCAACAAAGCTAATTGAATCAAATGAAAGTCAAATGAAGTCAAACAAAACTTATTGAATCAAATGAATCTCAAATTCATTCAATTAAAGCTCATTGAATCAAATTAAACTCAAATATATTCAACAAAGCTAATTGAATCAAATTAAAGTAAAATGAAGTCAAACAAAGCTCATTGAATCAAATGAAAGTCAAATGAAGTCAAACAAACCTAATTGAATCAAATGAAAGTCAAACAAAGTCAAACATAGCTAATATCATCAAATGAAACTCAAATGCTTTAAACAAAGCTAATTGAATCAAATGATACTCAAATGCATTCAACAAAGCTAATTGAATCAAATTAAAGTCAAATGAAGTCAAACAAAACTTATTGAATCAAATGAAACTCAAATGCATTCAGTAAAGCTAATTGAATCAAATGAAAGTCAAATGCATTCAACAAAGCTAATTGATTCAAATTAAAGTAAAATAAAGTCAAACAAAGCTAATTGAATCAAATGAACTCAAACAAAGCTAATCGTATCAAGCGAAAGTCAAATGAAGTCCAATAAAGCTTGAATCAAATGAAACTCAAATGCATTCAACAAAGCTAATTGAATCAAATATACTCAAATACATTCAACAAAGCTAATTAAATCAAATGAAACTCAAATGCATTCAACAAAGCTAATTGAATCAAATTTAAGTTAAATGAAGTCAAACAAAGCTAATTGAATCAAATGAAAGTCAAACAAAGTAAAACACAGCTAATAGAAGCAAATGAAACTCAAATGCATTCAACAAAGCTAATTGAATCAAATGAAAGTCAAATGAAGTCAAACAAAACTTATTGAATCAAATGAATCTCAAATGCATTCAATTAAAGCTCATTGATGCGAATACGCCAAGCTACTTCAACCAATATGCATCAAGCTACCTCAACCTAACCAAGCTATCTCTAATCAGTTTGTTTAACTATTGGTTATGGTTGGTTTTGAGATTAAAAATGTCATTAAAAGGGTTAACCAACATTAACCACCCTTTTAAACTGTTATATGTATTTTGAACGATGGCCCGGTTTTGTTGTAAGCTTAACTAAAGATTAGTACTAATATAATCTTGCTAAGCAACGAAGGAAAGGAAGTTAATTAAGCTACTTAGTTTAATTACGGTTTTTGTAATTTACGGTTTTGTAAACCGGAATTATTTTGCTTAGCGTAAGTTGTAATATCAACGAAACATGCTTAGGGATGCGATCTACACTTGGGACGTGTGAAAGGAGGTCCTTGAAGATATTTTGGAGCTTGTGTTGCAAGCTAAGGGAAGCCTCCCCACTTGGGTGGGGAAAACCGGCCCTCCTTCCCTTATAGTCAACAAAACACACAACAACACTATTCCTCTTACACCTTTGTTGGAATTTAGAGATATTTGTTGTTTATTGCTTTGTTTAATCTTTTAAGTACTTAGATCTTTTGGGATTGAATAGCTTGTAATATATATATGTGGTTCATCAATGGAAAATCGGATTTGGTTGTTAAACTTGAGCATTGTGCTTATTCGAACTTTTGGAGTGCAAACCCGAAATTTCCTCTTGTGATTAAGAAGTGATCTTAATCTTGAAATCTTTGAGTTAAGTGAGTTAAACTTAACCTAAGAGAGAGTTAGGATAATTAGTGAGTGAAGCTAATTGAATTACTCTCAAAACCCTCCTAAATCGTTTCTAGGTGAGTGAAGCCTCTAATCAGATTTAGAACCCTTAAGTGGAAGTAAGTGAGTGAAGCTTATCAAGCTTAAGTAAACACAATTCTTTTAGTTTTAAGAGTGATTCTTTCGACTAAAAGTCTATATCCATTGTTCGTTTGTTTCCGCTGTTAGTGGGTCTCCTAAACACACGTGAGAGGAGTCTCATTTCGCATCACTCATTGAATCAAATTAAACTCAAATATATTCAACAAAGCTAATTGAATCAAATTAAAGTAAAATGAAGTCAAGCAAAGCTAATTAAATCAAATGAAAGTCAAATGAAGTCAAACAAACCTAATTGAATCAAATGAAAGTCAAACAAAGTCAAACATAGCTAATATCATCAAATGAAACTCAAATGCATTCAACAAAGCTAATTGAATCAAATGATACTTAAATGCATTCAACAAAGCTAATTGATTCAAATTAATGTTAAGCGAAATCAAACAAAACTTATTGAATCAAATGAAACTCAAATGCATTCAGTTAAGCAAATTGAATCAAATGAAACTCGAATGCATTCAGCAAAGAAAATTGAATCAAATTAAAATAAAACGAAGTCAAAGAAAGCTAATTGAATCAAATGAAGTCAAACAAAGCTAATCGTATCAAACGAAAGTCAAATGAAGTCCAATAAAGCTAATTGAAACAAATGAAACTCAAATGCATTCAACAAAGCTAATTGAATCAAATAAACTCAAATGCACTCAACAAAGCTAATTAAATCAAATGAAACTCAAAAGCATTCAACAAAGCTAATTGAATCAAATTAAAGTAAAATGAAGTCAAACAAAGCTAATTGAATCAAATGAAGTCAAACAATGCTAATCGTATCAAACGAAAGTCATATGAAGTCCAAGAAAGCTTGAATCAAATGAAACTCAAATGCATTCATCAAAGCAAATTGAACCAAATAAACTCAAATGCATTCAACAAAGCTAATTAAATCAAATGAAACTCAAATGTATTCAACAAAGCTAATTGAATCAAATTAAAGTTAAATGAAGTCAAACAAAGCTAATTGAATCAAATGAAAGTCAAACACAGCTCATATAATCAAATTAAACTCAAATACATTCAACAAAGCTAATTGAATCAAATGAAAGTCGAATGAAGTCAAACAAAACTTATTGAATCAAATGAATCTCAAACAAAGCTAATCGTATCAAGCGAAAGTCAAATGAAGTCCAATAAAGCTTGAATCAAATGAAACTCAAATGCATTCAACAAAGCTAATTGAATCAAATATACTCAAATGCATTCAACAAAGCTAATTAAATCAAATGAAACTCAAATGCATTCAACAAAGCTAATTGAATCAAATTTAAGTTAAATGAAGTCAAACAAAGCTAATTGAATCAAATGAAAGTCAAACAAAGTAAAAACACAGCTAATAGAAGTAAATGAAACTCAAATGCATTCAACAAAGCTAATTGAATCAAATGAAAGTCAAATGAAGTCAAACAAAACTTATTGAATCAAATGAATCTCAAATGCATTCAATTAAAGCTCATTGAATCAAATTAAACTCAAATATATTCAACAAAGCTAATTGAATCAAATTAAAGTAAAATGAAGTCAAGCAAAGCTAATTAAATCAAATGAAAGTCAAATGAAGTCAAACAAACCTAATTGAATCAAATGAAAGTCAAACAAAGTCAAACATAGCTAATATCATCAAATGAAACTCAAATGCATTCAACAAAGCTAATTGAATCAAATGATACTTAAATGCATTCAACAAAGCTAATTGATTCAAATTAATGTTAAGCGAAGTCAAACAAAACTTATTGAATCAAATGAAACTCAAATGCATTCGGTTAAGCAAATTGAATCAAATGAAACTCGAATGCATTCAAGAAAGCAAATTGAATCAAATTAAAATAAAACGAAGTCAAAGAAAGCTAATTGAATCAAATGAAGTCAAACAAAGCTAATCGTATCAAACGAAAGTCAAATGAAGTCCAATAAAGCTAATTGAAACAAATGAAACTCAAATGCATTCAACAAAGCTAATTGAATCAAATAAACTCAAATGCACTCAACAAAGCTAATTAAATCAAATGAAACTCAAAAGCATTCAACAAAGCTAATTGAATCAAATTAAAGTAAAATGAAGTCAAACAAAGCTAATTGAATCAAATTAATGTCAAACAAAATGAAACATAGCTAATTGAATCAACTGAAACTCAAATGCATTCAACAAGGCTAATTGAATCAAATGAAAGTCAAATGAAGTCAAACAAAACTTATTGAATCAAATGAATCTCAAATGCATTCAATTAAAGCTAATAGAATCAAACTAAACTCAAATGCATTCAACAAAACTAATTGAATCAAATTAATGTAAAATGAAGTCAAACAAAGCTAATTGAATCAAATGAAAGTCAAATGAAGTCAAACATAGCTCATAGAATCAAATGAAACTCAAATGCATTCAACAAAGGTAATTGAATCAAATGAAACTCAAATGCATTCAACAAAGCTAATTGAATCGAATTAAAGTAAAATGAAGTCAAACAAAGCTAATTGAATCAAATAAAAGTCAAATGAAGTAAAACAAAGCTAATTGAATCAAATGAAAGTCAAACAAAGTCAAACATAGCTAATATAATCAAATGAAACTCAAATGCATTGAACAAAGCTAATTGAATCAAATGATACTCAAATGCATTCAACAAAGCTAATTGAATCAAATGAAACTCAAATGCATTCAACAAAGTTAATTGAATCAAATTAAAGTAAAATGAAGTCAAACAAAGCTAATTGAATCAAATGAAGTCAAACAATGCTAATCGTATCAAACGAAAGTCATATGAAGTCCAAGAAAGCTTGAATCAAATGAAACTCAAATGCATTCATCAAAGCAAATTGAACCAAATAAACTCAAATGCATTCAACAAAGCTAATTAAATCAAATGAAACTCAAATGTATTCAACAAAGCTAATTGAATCAAATTAAAGTTAAATGAAGTCAAACAAAGCTAATTGAATCAAATGAAAGTCAAACACAGCTAATATAATCAAATTAAACTCAAATGCATTCAACAAAGCTAATTGAATCAAATGAAAGTCGAATGAAGTCAAACAAAACTTATTGAATCAAATGAATCTCAAACAAAGCTAATCGTATCAAGCGAAAGTCAAATGAAGTCCAATAAAGCTTGAATCAAATGAAACTCAAATGCATTCAACAAAGCTAATTGAATCAAATATACTCAAATACATTCAACAAAGCTAATTAAATCAAATGAAACTCAAATGCATTCAACAAAGCTAATTGAATCAAATTTAAGTTAAATGAAGTCAAACAAAGCTAATTGAATCAAATGAAAGTCAAACAAAGTAAAACACAGCTAATAGAAGCAAATGAAACTCAAATGCATTCAACAAAGCTAATTGAATCAAATGAAAGTCAAATGAAGTCAAACAAAACTTATTGAATCAAATGAATCTCAAATGCATTCAATTAAAAGCTCATTGAATCAAATTAAACTCAAATATATTCAACAAAGCTAATTGAATCAAATTAAAGTAAAATGAAGTCAAGCAAAGCTAATTAAATCAAATGAAAGTCAAATGAAGTCAAACAAACCTAATTGAATCAAATGAAAGTCAAACAAAGTCAAACATAGCTAATATCATCAAATGAAACTCAAATGCATTCAACAAAGCTAATTGAATCAAATGATACTTAAATGCATTCAACAAAGCTAATTGATTGAAATTAATGTTAAGCGAAGTCAAACAAAACTTATTGAATCAAATGAAACTCAAATGCATTCGGTTAAGCAAATTGAATCAAATGAAACTCGAATGCATTCAGCAAAGCAAATTGAATCAAATTAAAATAAAACGAAGTCAAAGAAAGCTAATTGAATCAAATGAAGTCAAACAAAGCTAATCGTATCAAACGAAAGTCAAATGAAGTCCAATAAAGCTAATTAAAACAAATGAAACTCAAATGCATTCAACAAAGCTAATTGAATCAAATAAACTCAAATGCACTCAACAAAGCTAATTAAATCAAATGAAACTCAAAAGCATTCAACAAAGCTAATTGAATCAAATTAAAGTAAAATGAAGTCAAACAAAGCTAATTGAATCAAATTAATGTCAAACAAAGTGAAACATAGCTAATTGAATCAATTGAAACTCAAATGCATTCAACAAGGCTAATTGAATCAAATTAAAGTCAAATGAAGTCAAACAAAACTTATTGAATCAAATGAATCTCAAATGCATTCAATTAAAGCTAATAGAATCAAACTAAACTCAAATGCATTCAACAAAACTAATTGAATCAAATTAATGTAAAATGAAGTCAAACAAAGCTAATTGAATCAAATGAAAGTCAAATGAAGTCAAACATAGCTCATAGAATCAAATGAAACTCAAATGCATTCAACAAAGGTAATTGAATCAAATGAAACTCAAATGCATTCAACAAAGCTAATTGAATCGAATTAAAGTAAAATGAAGTCAAACAAAGCTAATTGAATCAAATAAAAGTCAAATGAAGTAAAACAAAGCTAATTGAATCAAATGAAAGTCAAACAAAGTCAAACATAGCTAATATAATCAAATGAAACTCAAATGCATTGAACAAAGCTAATTGAATCAAATGAAACTCAAATGTATTCAACAAAGCTAATTGAATCAAATGAAACTCAAATGCATTCAACAAAGCTAATTGAATCAAATTAAAGTTAAATGAAGTCAAACAAAGCTAATTGAATCAAATTAATGTCAAACAAAGTGAAACATAGCTAATTGAATCAACTGAAACTCAAATGCATTCAACAAGGCTAATTGAATCAAATGAAAGTCAAATGAAGTCAAACAAAACTTATTGAATCAAATGAATCTCAAATGCATTCAATTAAAGCTAATAGAATCAAACTAAACTCAAATGCATTCAACAAAACTAATTGAATCAAATTAATGTAAAATGAAGTCAAACAAAGCTAATTGAATCAAATGAAAGTCAAATGAAGTCAAACATAGCTCATAGAATCAAATGAAACTCAAATGCATTCAACAAAGGTAATTGAATCAAATGAAACTCAAATGCATTCAACAAAGCTAATTGAATCGAATTAAAGTAAAATGAAGTCAAACAAAGCTAATTGAATCAAATAAAAGTCAAATGAAGTAAAACAAAGCTAATTGAATCAAATGAAAGTCAAACAAAGTCAAACATAGCTAATATAATCAAATGAAACTCAAATGCATTGAACAAAGCTAATTGAATCAAATGATACTCAAATGCATTCAACAAAGCTAATTGAATCAAATGAAACTCAAATGCATTCAACAAAGTTAATTGAATCAAATTAAAGTAAAATGAAGTCAAACAAAGCTAATTGAATCAAATGAAGTCAAACAATGCTAATCGTATCAAACGAAAGTCATATGAAGTCCAAGAAAGCTTGAATCAAATGAAACTCAAATGCATTCATCAAAGCAAATTGAACCAAATAAACTCAAATGCATTCAACAAAGCTAATTAAATCAAATGAAACTCAAATGTATTCAACAAAGCTAATTGAATCAAATTAAAGTTAAATGAAGTCAAACAAAGCTAATTGAATCAAATGAAAGTCAAACACAGCTAATATAATCAAATTAAACTCAAATGCATTCAACAAAGCTAATTGAATCAAATGAAAGTCGAATGAAGTCAAACAAAACTTATTGAATCAAATGAATCTCAAACAAAGCTAATCGTATCAAGCGAAAGTCAAATGAAGTCCAATAAAGCTTGAATCAAATGAAACTCAAATGCATTCAACAAAGCTAATTGAATCAAATATACTCAAATACATTCAACAAAGCTAATTAAATCAAATGAAACTCAAATGCATTCAACAAAGCTAATTGAATCAAATTTAAGTTAAATGAAGTCAAACAAAGCTAATTGAATCAAATGAAAGTCAAACAAAGTAAAACACAGCTAATAGAAGCAAATGAAACTCAAATGCATTCAACAAAGCTAATTGAATCAAATGAAAGTCAAATGAAGTCAAACAAAACTTATTGAATCAAATGAATCTCAAATGCATTCAATTAAAGCTAATAGAATCAAACTAAACTCAAATGCATTCAACAAAACTAATTGAATCAAATTAATGTAAAATGAAGTCAAACAAAGCTAATTGAATCAAATGAAAGTCAAATGAAGTCAAACATAGCTCATAGAATCAAATGAAACTCAAATGCATTCAACAAAGGTAATTGAATCAAATGAAACTCAAATGCATTCAACAAAGCTAATTGAATCGAATTAAAGTAAAATGAAGTCAAACAAAGCTAATTGAATCAAATAAAAGTCAAATGAAGTAAAACAAAGCTAATTGAATCAAATGAAAGTCAAACAAAGTCAAACATAGCTAATATAATCAAATGAAACTCAAATGCATTGAACAAAGCTAATTGAATCAAATGATACTCAAATGCATTCAACAAAGCTAATTGAATCAAATGAAACTCAAATGCATTCAACAAAGTTAATTGAATCAAATTAAAGTAAAATGAAGTCAAACAAAGCTAATTGAATCAAATGAAGTCAAACAATGCTAATCGTATCAAACGAAAGTCATATGAAGTCCAAGAAAGCTTGAATCAAATGAAACTCAAATGCATTCATCAAAGCAAATTGAACCAAATAAACTCAAATGCATTCAACAAAGCTAATTAAATCAAATGAAACTCAAAATGTATTCAACAAAGCTAATTGAATCAAATTAAAGTTAAATGAAGTCAAACAAAGCTAATTGAATCAAATGAAAGTCAAACACATAAGCTAATATAATCAAATTAAACTCAAATGCATTCAACAAAGCTAATTGAATCAAATGAAAGTAGAATGAAGTCAAACAAAACTTATTGAATCAAATGAATCTCAAACAAAGCTAATCGTATCAAGCGAAAGTCAAATGAAGTCCAATAAAGCTTGAATCAAATGAAACTCAAATGCATTCAACAAAGCTAATTGAATCAAATATACTCAAATACATTCAACAAAGCTAATTAAATCAAATGAAACTCAAATGCATTCAACAAAGCTAATTGAATCAAATTTAAGTTAAATGAAGTCAAACAAAGCTAATTGAATCAAATGAAAGTCAAACAAAGTAAAACACAGCTAATAGAAGCAAATGAAACTCAAATGCATTCAACAAAGCTAATTGAATCAAATGAAAGTCAAATGAAGTCAAACAAAACTTATTGAATCAAATGAATCTCAAATGCATTCAATTAAAAGCTCATTGAATCAAATTAAACTCAAATATATTCAACAAAGCTAATTGAATCAAATTAAAGTAAAATGAAGTCAAGCAAAGCTAATTAAATCAAATGAAAGTCAAATGAAGTCAAACAAACCTAATTGAATCAAATGAAAGTCAAACAAAGTCAAACATAGCTAATATCATTGAATCAAATGAAACTCAAATGCATTCAACAAAGCTAATTGAATCAAATGATAAGTTAAATGCATGTCAACAAAGCTAATTGAATCAAATTAATGTCAAATGAAGTCAAACAAAGCTAATTGAATCAAATGAAAGTCAAATGCAGTCAAACATAGCTAATATGAATCAAATGAAACTCAAATGCATTCAACAAAGCTAATTGAATCAAATTAAAGTAAAATGAAGTCAAACAAAGCTAATTGAATCAAATGAAGTCAAACAAAGCTAATTGAATCAAATGAAAGTCAAATGAAGTCAAACAAAGCTAATTGAATCAAATGAAACTCAAATGTATTCAACAAAGCTAATTGAATCAAATTCAACTCAAATGCATTCAACAAAGCTAATTGAATCAAATGAAACTCAAATGCATTCAACAAAGCTAATTGAATCAAATTAAAGTAAAATGAAGTCAAACAAAGCTAATTGAATCAAATGAAAGTCAAACAATAGTGCAACAAAGCTAATTGAATCAAATGAAACTCAAATGCATTCAACAAAGCTAATTGAATCAAATGAAAGTCAAATGAAGTCAAACAAAGCTAATTGAATCAAATGAAAACTCAAATGCATTCAACAAAGCTAATTGAATCAAATGAAAGTCGAATGAAGTCAAACAAAACTTATTGAATCAAATGAGATCTCAAACAAAGCTAATCGTATCAAGCGAAAGTCAAATGAAGTCCAATAAAGCTTGAATCAAATGAAACTCAAATGCATTCAACAAAGCTAATTGAATCAAATATACTCAAATACATTCAACAAAGCTAATTAAATCAAATGAAACTCAAATGCATTCAACAAAGCTAATTGAATCAAATTTAAGTTAAATGAAGTCAAACAAAGCTAATTGAATCAAATGAAAGTCAAACAAAGTAAAACACAGCTAATAGAAGCAAATGAAACTCAAATGCATTCAACAAAGCTAATTGAATCAAATGAAAGTCAAATGAAGTCAAACAAAACTTATTGAATCAAATGAATCTCAAATGCATTCAATTAAAAGCTCATTGAATCAAATTAAACTCAAATATATTCAACAAAGCTAATTGAATCAAATTAAAGTAAAATGAAGTCAAGCAAAGCTAATTAAATCAAATGAAAGTCAAATGAAGTCAAACAAACCTAATTGAATCAAATGAAAGTCAAACAAAGTCAAACATAGCTAATATCATCAAATGAAACTCAAATGCATTCAACAAAGCTAATTGAATCAAATGATACTTAAATGCATTCAACAAAGCTAATTGATTCAAATTAATGTTAAGCGAAGTCAAACAAAACTTATTGAATCAAATGAAACTCAAATGCATTCGGTTAAGCAAATTGAATCAAATGAAACTCGAATGCATTCAACAAAGCAAATTGAATCAAATTAAAATAAAACGAAGTCAAAGAAAGCTAATTGAATCAAATGAAGTCAAACAAAGCTAATCGTATCAAACGAAAGTCAAATGAAGTCCAATAAAGCTAATTAAAACAAATGAAACTCAAATGCATTCAACAAAGCTAATTGAATCAAATAAACTCAAATGCACTCAACAAAGCTAATTAAATCAAATGAAACTCAAAAGCATTCAACAAAGCTAATTGAATCAAATTAAAGTAAAATGAAGTCAAACAAAGCTAATTGAATCAAATTAATGTCAAACAAAGTGAAACATAGCTAATTGAATCAACCGAAACTCAAATGCATTCAACAAGGCTAATTGAATCAAATGAAAGTCAAATGAAGTCAAACAAAACTTATTGAATCAAATGAATCTCAAATGCATTCAATTAAAGCTAATAGAATCAAACTAAACTCAAATGCATTCAACAAAACTAATTGAATCAAATTAATGTAAAATGAAGTCAAACAAAGCTAATTGAATCAAATGAAAGTCAAATGAAGTCAAACATAGCTAATAGAATCAAATGAAACTCAAATGCATTCAACAAAGGTAATTGAATCAAATGAAACTCAAATGCATTCAACAAAGCTAATTGAATCGAATTAAAGTAAAATGAAGTCAAACAAAGCTAATTGAATCAAATAAAAGTCAAATGAAGTAAAACAAAGCTAATTGAATCAAATGAAAGTCAAACAAAGTCAAACATAGCTAATATAATCAAATGAAACTCAAATGCATTGAACAAAGCTAATTGAATCAAATGATACTCAAATGCATTCAACAAAGCTAATTGAATCAAATGAAACTCAAATGCATTCAACAAAGCTAATTGAATCAAATTAAAGTAAAATGAAGTCAAACAAAGCTAATTGAATCAAATGAAGTCAAACAATGCTAATCGTATCAAACGAAAGTCATATGAAGTCCAAGAAAGCTTGAATCAAATGAAACTCAAATGCATTCATCAAAGCAAATTGAACCAAATAAACTCAAATGCATTCAACAAAGCTAATTAATTCAAATGAAACTCAAATGTATTCAACAAAGCTAATTGAATCAAATTAAAGTTAAATGAAGTCAAACAAAGCTAATTGAATCAAATGAAAGTCAAACACAGCTAATATAATCAAATTAAACTCAAATGCATTCAACAAAGCTAATTGAATCAAATGAAAGTCGAATGAAGTCAAACAAAACTTATTGAATCAAATGAATCTCAAATGCATTCAATTAAAGCTCATTGAATCAAATTAAACTGAAATATATTCAACATAGCTAATTGAATCAAATTAAAGTAAAATGAAGTCAAATAAAGCTAATTGAATCAAATGAAAGTCAAATGAAGTCACACATAGCTAATAGAATCAAATGAGACTCAAATGCATTCAACAAAGGCAATTGAATCAAATGAAACTCAAATGCATTCAACAAAGCTAATTGAATCAAATTAAAGTAAAATGAAGTCAAACAAAGCTAATTGAATCAAATGAAAGTCAAATGAAGTCAAACAAAGCTAATTGAATCAAATGAAATTGAAACAAAGCTAATTGAATCAAATTAAAGTAAAACGAAGTCAAAGAAAGCTAATTGAATCAAATGAAGTCAAATAAAGCTAATCGTATCAAACGAAAGTCAAATGAAGTCCAATAAAGCTAAGTGAAACAAATGAAACTCAAATGCATTCAACAAAGCTAAATTGAATCAAATGAAAGTCAAATGAAGTCAAACAAAACTTATTGAATCAAATGAATTTCAAATGCATTCAATTAAAGCTAATTGAATCAAATTAAACTCAAATGCATTCAACAAAACTAATTGAATCAAATTAATGTAAAATGAAGTCAAACAAAGTTAATTGAATCAAATGAAAGTCAAATGAAGTCAAACATACCTCATAGAATCAAATGAAACTCAAATGCATTCAACAAAGGTAATTGAATCAAATGAAACTCAAATGCATTCAACAAAGCTAATTGAATCAAATGAAACTCAAATGCATTCAACAAAGCTAATTGAATCAAATTAAAGTAAAATGAAGTCAAACAAAGCTAATTGAATCAAATGAAGTCCAACAATGTTAATCGTATCAAACGAAAGTCATATGAAGTCCAAGAAAGCTTGAATCAAATGAAACTCAAATGCATTCATCAAAGCCGATGTGTTTATGCGGAAGCTTAAAACACGAATAATGTAAATAACACTCTAATCTCACGTTTAATGGATGAAAGGTTCGAACTTTGTAACAAATAGAATATAAAGATTGGATCTTTACAAGGATAGACTCTATATGTTCCCTCGAGAACTAGAGGATCTCTCACTAACCGCAATTAGGAGATGCACACAAACCTCGATTTGTATGTTTGTGGTACGACGACCAACATTCAATGCAAACAAGCACTCGAATTTCTTTACACAAAAACCACCGTCCATTATTAATGGCCGAATAGCCTATTTATAAGGAACAAATTATCCTAAACCTAGTAGAACTAGCAAAGCATAAAAGATAAACAAAAACAATAACAAACTAACCTATCTCTAATCACACGGCTATGTGATTAGAAGCCTTGTGCCAATCCAACTCTAATCAACACAAAGTCCTAATGCTACTATAACTCTACTCCAATTAGAATCCTAATCCAACTAGGATTTAGAATTCTAACCCAACTAGGATTACAACTTAAAGACTCCTAACAAGACTCTATGACAAAGGCAATTAGACTCCTAAACATATTAGGATCCCTTTATCACTCAAACACCTACTTTAAAAGAGTTATAAAGCAAATAAAACACTTAGTTTCCTAACAGAATTAGGACACTACATAAGAATCCTAACAGTAACTAGGATTGTCACAATTTTGATGCTCCTCATACGCATCATACTCTCCTCCTTAGAAAAAACTTGTCTCAAGTTTTGAAGCCATGGAATCATCCATATGCGTTGAACAACCCAGCAAAAGAACATGAAAAACTGCCCAGAAAATACATCTGAAATATGTACCCCAAAACGCAATCAAAACACCTCGAAAATTTATGAAATTTTTTACCCAGGTAGCCCTATGTGTTTAAAACACTCGACCAAAATTTCATCAAAAAATAACAAGCCAATCGAATGCAGTTTTTATTTTACTAACAGTATGTAATCTGCCCGGAAGAACAGAAATCTGCTTCAAATGTTTGCGTTCACTGTGACTTCGTTACTGATCGGAATCAGCTGAAATTTTGACACAAGATAGATCTACTTGTTAGATTTCCAACGCAACAAACAAATCCAAATTCCAACTTCAAACGCACCCTCACGCTCCGTTTTACCGGAGTAGCTCTGATACCACTTGATGTGTTTGCGGAAGCTTAAAACACGAATAATGTAAATAACACTCTAATCTCACGTTTAATGGATGAAAGGTTCGAACTTTGTAACAAATAGAATATAAAGATTGGATCTTTATAAGGATAAACTCTATATGTTCCCTCGAGAACTAGAGGATCTCTCACTAACCGCAATTAGGAGATGCACACAAACCTCGATTTGTATGTTTGTGGTACGACGACCAACATTCAATGCAAACAAGCACTCGAATTTCTTTACACAAAAACCACCGTCCATTATTAATGGCCGAATAGCCTATTTATAAGGAACAAATTATCCTAAACCTAGTAGAACTAGCAAAGCATAAAAGATAAACAAAAACAATAACAAACTAACCTATCTCTAATCACACGGCTATGTGATTAGAAGCCTTGTGCCAATCCAACTCTAATCAACACAAAGTCCTAATGCTACTATAACTCTACTCCAATTAGAATCCTAATCCAACTAGGATTTAGAATTCTAACCCAACTAGGATTACAACTTAAAGACTCCTAACAAGACTCTATGACAAAGGTAATTAGACTCCTAAACATAATAGGATCCCTTTATCACTCAAACACCTACTTTAAAAGAGTTATAAAGCAAATAAAACACTTAGTTTCCTAACAGAATTAGGACACTACATAAGAATCCAAACAGAACTAGGATTGTCACAATTTTGATGCTCCTCATACGCATCAAAAGCAAATTGAACCAAATAAACTCAAATGCATTCAACAAAGCTAATTAAATCAAATGAAACTCAAATGCTTTCAACAAAGCTAATTGAATCAAATTAAAGTCAAACAAAGTCAATATAATCAAATGAAACTCAAATGCATTCAACAAAGCTAATTGAATCAAATGATACTCAAATGCATTCAACAAAGCTAATTGAATCAAATGAAACTCAAATGCATTCAACAAAGGTAATTGAATCAAATTAAAGTAAAATGAAGTCAAACAAAGCTAATTGAATCAAATGAAGTCAAACAATGCTAATCGTATCAAACGAAAGTCATATGAAGTCCAAGAAAGCTTGAATCAAATGAAACTCAAATGCATTCATCAAAGCAAATTGAACCAAATAAACTCAAATGCATTCAACAAAGCTAATTAAATAAAATGAAACTCAAATGCATTCAACAAAGCTAATTGAATCAAATTAAAGTTAAATGAAGTCAAACAAAGCTAATTGAATCAAATGAAAGTCAAATGAAGTCAAACAAAGGTAATTGAATCAAATGATACTTAAATACATTCAACAAAGCTAATTGAATCAAATGAAAGTCAAATGAAGTCAAACAAAACTTATTGAATCAAATGAATCTCAAATGCAATCAATTAAACCTCATTGAATCAAATTAAACTGAAATATATTCAACAAAGCTAATTGAATCAAATTAAAGTCAAATGAAGTCAAACAAAGCTAATTGAATCAAATGAAAGTGAAACAAAGCTAATTGAATCAAATTAAAGTAAAAACGAAGTCAAAGAAAGCTAATTGAATCAAATGAAGTCAAATAAAGCTAATCGTATCAAACGAAAGTCAAATGAAGTCCAATAAAGCTAAGTGAAACAAATGAAACTCAAATGCATTCAACAAAGCTAATTTGATGCGAAATGAGACTCCTCTCACGTGTGTTTAGGAGACCCACTAACAGCGGAAACAAACGAACAATGGATATAGACTTTTAGTCGAAAGAATCACTCTTAAAACTAAAAGAATTGTGTTTACTTAAGCTTGATAAGCTTCACTCACTTACTTCCACTTAAGGGTTCTAAATCGATTAGAGGCTTCACTCACCTAGAAACCGATTTAGGAGGGTTTTGAGAGTAATTCAATTAGCTTCACTCACTAATTATCCTAACTCTCTCTTAGGTTAAGTTTAACTCACTTAACTCAAGGATTTCAAGATTAAGATCACTTCTTAATCACAAGAGGAAATTTCGGGTTTGCACTCCAAAAGTTCGAATAAGCACAATGCTCAAGTTTAACAACCAAATCTGATTTTCCATTGATGAACCACATATATATATTACAAGCTATTCAATCCCAAAAGATCTAAGTACTTAAAAGATTAAACAAAGCAATAAACAACAAATATCTCTAAATTCCAACAAAGGTGTAAGAGGAATAGTGTTGTTGTGTGTTTTGTTGACTATAAGGGAAGGAGGGCCGGTTTTCACCACCCAAGTGGGGAGGCTTCCCTTAGCTTGCAACACAAGCTCCAAAATATCTTCAAGGACCTCCTTTCACACGTTCCAAGTGTAGATCGCATCCCTAAGCATGTTTCGTTGATATTACAACTTACGCTAAGCAAAATAATTCCGGTTTACAAAACCGTAAATTACAAAAACCGTAATTAAACTAAGTAGCTTAATTAACTTCCTTTCCTTCGTTGCTTAGCAAGATTATATTAGTACTAATCTTTAGTTAAGCTTACAACAAAACCGGGCCATCGTTCAAAATACATATAACGAGTTTAAAAGGGTGGTTAATGTTGGTTAACCCTTTTAATGACATTTTTAATCTCAAAACCAACCATAACCAATAGTTAAACAAACCGATTAGAGATAGCTTGGTTAGGTTGAGGTAGCTTGATGCATATTGGTTGAAGTAGCTTGGCGTATTCGCATCATACTCTCCTTGTTCGGAGAAAATTCGACCTCGAATTTTGTTGTTGGAGCTTGAAAGCCGTGGATGGTCTTTCTTCTTCAACTCTATGCATTTTTGAATTGATCTTCGCTTCATTTTGTAATGGTAGTTGTTCTATCGAAACAACCTCCAATGAGGCTACCTTTACTCCCTCGTTTGTTTTTGCATCCAATTCATACACACTTGTCTCGCTCTTCTTCTTCTTCAGCACTAACTTCACTCTCTCCTTCTTGGGATTGAAGCTTCTCTACCGATAGAGACACTTTCTTGTTGTGAAGTTTTTGCTTCTTATCTTCTTGCATTTGTTGCCTCAAGAATCGAACCTTTTGATTAGCTTCTTGCATCCGTGCAAAAACTTCAACTAGTTCATCCATATTAACAACAATACACTTATAGAAGTTCAAGATGAACTACTATTACAATGAATACAAACAGAAGAAAAAAAACATTCTGCCTAGAAACTGCCCAGAATTTTCACCAAAAATTCGAGCTTCAAAACCTAATCAAATCAACTTGAAATTGAATGAAATTTTGTCACAACGTAGCCCTCGGTGTTTTAAGCACTCGACCAAAATTTCATAAAAAAATAACAAACCAATTGATTGCAGTTTTTATTTTTCTAAAGCTGGTCCAGATTAATCCGGTTTTAGACCACTTAAGAAAAACACGCTGATTATGCTAGCAAATGACCACCAAAAGTTATGAAATTTTACAGGCCAAAACTAGACATAAAAATAACCACTTTCAAAAAAAAAATCACCCAAAAACACGATCTGAGATGTGAGAACCTCGCGTTCAAAGTTACCTCAAAAAACTGTCTTTTACGGGTTGCTTCCTTTTGCTTCTTTTTTGTGGTTTTCCTTCTTCTCCAAGAACGTCTAAGTGCCAAGAGGACTTAGAGGGCTGGAGCTCTGACACCACTTGATGCGAAATGAGACTCCTCTCACGTGTGTTTAGGAGACCCACTAACAGCGGAAACAAACGAACAATTGATATAGACTTTTAGTCGAAAGAATCACTCTTAAAACTAAAAGAATTGTGTTTACTTAAGCTTGATAAGCTTCACTCACTTACTTCCACTTAAGGGTTCTAAATCTGATTAGAGGCTTCACTCACCTAGAAACTGATTTAGGAGGGTTTTGAGAGTAATTCAATTAGCTTCACTCACTAATTATCCTAACTCTCTCTTAGGTTAAGCTTTACTCACTTAACTCAAGGATTTCAAGATTAAGATCACTTCTTAATCACAAGAGGAAATTTCGGGTTTGCACTCCAAAAGTTCGAATAAGCACAATGCTCAAGTTTAACAACCAAATCTGATTTTCCATTGATGAACCACATATATATATTACAAGCTATTCAATCCCAAAAGATCTAAGTACTTAAAAGATTAAACAAAGCAATAAACAACAAATATCTCTAAATTCCAACAAAGGTGTAAGAGGAATAGAGTTGTTGTGTGTTTTGTTGACTATAAGGGAAGGAGGGCCGGTTTTCCCCACCCAAGTGGGGAGGCTTCCCTTAGCTTGCAACACAAGCTCCAAAATATCTTCAAGGACCTCCTTTCACACGTCCCAAGTGTAGATCGCATCCCTAAGCATGTTTCGTTGATATTACAACTTACGCTAAGCAAAATAATTCCGGTTTACAAAACCGTAAATTACAAAAACTGTAATTAAACTAAGTAGCTTAATTAACTTCCTTTCCTTCGTTGCTTAGCAAGATTATATTAGTACTAATCTTTAGTTAAGCTTACAACAAAACCGGGCCATCGTTCAAAATACATATAACATTTTAAAAGGGTGGTTAATGTTGGTTAACCCTTTTAATGACATTTTTAATCTCAAAACCAACCATAACCAATAGTTAAACAAACTGATTAGAGATAGCTTGGTTAGGTTGAGGTAGCTTGATGTATATTGGTTGAAGTAGCTTGGCGTATTCGCATCATAATTGAATCAAATGAAAGTCAAATGAAGTCAAACAAAACTTATTGAATCAAATGAATTTCAAATGCATTCAATTAAAGCTAATTGAATCAAATTAAACTCAAATGCATTCAACAAAACTAATTGAATCAAATTAATGTAAAATGAAGTCAAACAAAGCTAATTGAATCAAATGAAAGTCAAATGAAGTCAAACATACCTCATAGAATCAAATGAAACTCAAATACATTCAACAAAGGTAATTGAATCAAATGAAACTCAAATGCATTCAACAAAGCTAATTGAATCAAATGAAACTCAAATGCATTCAACAAAGCTAATTGAATCAAATTAAAGTAAAATGAAGTCAAACAAAGCTAATTGAATCAAATGAAGTCCAACAATGTTAATCGTATCAAACGAAAGTCATATGAAGTCCAAGAAAGCTTGAATCAAATGAAACTCAAATGCATTCATCAAAGCAAATTGAACCAAATAAACTCAAATGCATTCAACAAAGCTAATTAAATCAAATGAAACTCAAATGCTTTCAACAAAGCTAATTGAATCAAATTAAAGTCAAACAATGTCAAACAAAGTCAATATAATCAAATGAAACTCAAATGCATTCAACAAAGCTAATTGAATCAAATGATACTCAAATGCATTCAACAAAGCTAATTGAATCAAATGAAACTCAAATGCATTCAACAAAGGTAATTGAATCAAATTAAAGTAAAATGAAGTCAAAAAAAGCTAATTGAATCAAATGAAGTCAAACAATGCTAATCGTATCAAACGAAAGTCATATGAAGTCCAAGAAAGCTTGAATCAAATGAAACTCAAATGCATTCATCAAAGCAAATTGAACCAAATAAACTCAAATGCATTCAACAAAGCTAATTAAATCAAATGAAACTCAAATGCATTCAACAAAGCTAATTGAATCAAATTAAAGTTAAATGAAGTCAAACAAAGCTAATGGTACGAAATGGGAAGGTACCAAGATTATTAAGGATGGCTTACATGATCATCCTTAACCCTGATTTAGTATCACCTATTCGACCTAACAAGATCCGTTGGATATGGCTCATATCATGGATTAGGATCACTTGTTAGAAGTTTAGCTAAGTACTAATCTTAATTACAGTTTTTGTAATTTACGGTTTTGTAAAACCGGAAATTATTTTGTGTAGCGTAAATTGTAATATGGGACGAACCATGCTTGGGGACGTGAATTATACTTGGGACGTGTAAAGGGAACTCTTGGAGATCTTTTTGGAGCTTTACTTGCAAGCTAAGAGAAGCCCCCCACTTGCTTGAGAAAAACCAGCCACCTTTGTCCCCAAAGTCAACAAAACACACAAACAACACTATTCAACCCTTACATCTTTGTTGGATTAAGAGATATTTGTTGTTTAATTGCTTTGTTTAATTACCTTAGTGTATTAGATATTTATGGCTGATTTGTTAAGCCTTTTTAGCTCTTTGCTATATATATGTAATATGGTTCATCAATGGAAAAGGAGATTTTGTTGTTGAAAACTTGAGCTTTGTGCTTATTCAAAAACACGTTGTGTTTAAAGTCTAAAAACCGAGGTTTTTATTCTATCTTTGAAACGAATTTCTTGGGAGGTAACACTACAAGAATTCAACCCAATTAACAGATTTGAGAGTGGAGGTTCTCGTAATTTGTTAATTAAAACCCTTAGTTAAGGTTGAGAGTGGAGATTCACTTCCTTAGCTAAACCCGAATTATAAGCTTTAAGAGGAGTCTTTTAGTTTGTGATTCAATCTATCCTAAACACAATTCTTCATTGAGGCGTGTTTATCAACCAATTCTTTTAGTTTTAAGAGATTTTCTTACGACTAAAAGTCTATATCATTGTTCGTTCGTTTTCCGCTGCATTGTGTTCTTGGGTCTTCTAAACACACACGTGAGAGGAGTCCAATTTCGCATCAAGTGGTATCAGAGCTCCAGCCCTCTAAGTCCTCTTGGCACTTAGACGTTCTTGGAGAAGAAGGAAAACCACAAAAAAGAAGCAAAAGGAAGCAACCCGTAAAAGACAGTTTTTTGAGGTAACTTTGAACGCGAGGTTCTCACATCTCAGATCGTGTTTTTGGGTGATTCTTTTTTTAAAAGTGGTTATTTTTATGTCTAGTTTTGGCCTGTAAAATTTCATAACTTTTGGTGGTCATTTGCTAGCATAATCAGCGTGTTTTTCTTAAGTGGTCTAAAACCGGATTAATCTGGACCAGCTTTCGAAAAATAAAAACTGCAATCAATTGGTTTGTTATTTTTTTATGAAATTTTGGTCGAGTGCTTAAAACACCTAGGGATACGTTGTGACAAAATTTCATTCAATTTCAAGTTGATTTGATTAGGGTTTGAAGCTCGAATTTTTGGTGAAAATTCTGGGCAGTCTCTAGGCAGAATGTTTTGTTTTTCTTCTGTTTGTATTCATTGTAATAGTAGTTCATCTTGAACTTCTATAAGTTGTATTGTTGTTAATATGGATGAACTAGTTAAAGCTTTTGCACGGATGCAAGAAGCTAATCAAAAGGTTCGATTCTTGAGGCAACAAATGCAAGAAGATAAGAAGCAAAAACTTCACAAGAAGAAAGTGTCTCTATTAGTAGAGAAGCTTCAATCGAAAGGAGAAAGTGAAGTTAGTGCTGAACAAGAAGAAGAAGAAAACACAATTGTGTATAAATTGGATGCAAAAACAAATGAGGGAGTGGAGGTAGAAAATCCTGATTTGAGGGAAGCCTTATTGGAGGTTGTTGTAATAGAACAACTACCACCAACCCTACCACCACAAAATGATGCAGCACCAATTCTAAAGAGCATGGAGGTGAACAAGAAAGATTATGCACAACCTTCAAGCTCGAACAACGAATTCGAGGTCGAATTCTTTTTGAAGAAAGAGAGAATGGTACGAAATGGGAAGGTACCAAGATTATTAAGGATGGCTTACATGATCATCCTTAACCCCGATTTAGTATCACCTATTCGACCTAACAAGATCCGTTGGATATGGCTCATATCATGGATTAGGATCACTTGTTAGAAGTTTAGCTAAGTACTAATCTTAATTACAGCTTTTGTAATTTACGGTTTTGTAAAACCGGAAATTATTTTGTGTAGCGTTAATTGTAATATGGGACGAACCATGCTTGGGGACGTGAATTATACTTGGGACGTGTAAAGGGAACTCTTGGAGATCTTTTGGAGCTTTACTTGCAAGCTAAGAGAAGCCCCCCACTTGCTTGAGAAAACCAGCCACCTTTGTCCCCAAAGTCAACAAAACACACAAACAACACTATTCACCCCTTACATCTTTGTTGGATTAAGAGATATTTGTTGTTTAATTGCTTTGTTTAATTACCTTAGTGTATTAGATATTTATGGCTGATTTGCTAAGCCTTTTTAGCTCTTTGCTATATATATGTAATATGGTTCATCAATGGAAAAAGAGATTTTGTTGTTGAAAACTTGAGCTTTGTGCTTATTCAAAAACACGTTGTGTTTAAAGTCTAAAAACCGAGGTTTTTATTCTATCTTTGAAACGAATTTCTTGGGAGGTAACACTACAAGAATTCAACCCAATTAACGGATTTGAGAGTGGAGGTTCTCGTAATTTGTTAATTAAAACCCTTAGTTAAGGTTGAGAGTGGAGATTCACTTCCTTAGCTAAACCCGAATTATAAGCTTTAAGAGGAGTCTTTTAGTTTGTGATTCAATCTATCCTAAACACAATTCTTCATTGAGGCGTGTTTATCAACCAATTCTTTTAGTTTTAAGAGATTTTCTTACGACTAAAAGTCTATATCATTGTTCGTTCGTTTTCCGCTGCATTGTGTTCTTGGGTCTTCTAAACACACACGTGAGAGGAGTCCAATTTCGCATCACCTAATTGAATCAAATGAAAGTCAAACAAAGTCAAACACAGCTAATATAATCAAATGAAACTCAAATGCATTCAACAAAGCTAATTGAATCAAATGAAAGTCAAATGAAGTCAAACAAAACTTATTGAATCAAATGAATCTCAAATGCATTCAATTAAAGCTCATTGAATCAAATTAAACTGAAATATATTCAACAAAGCTAATTAAATCAAATTAAAGTAAAATGAAGTCAAATAAAGCTAATTGAATCAAATGAAAGTCAAATGAAGTCACACATAGCTAATAGAATCAAATGAGACTCAAATGCATTCAACAAAGGTAATTGAATCAAATGAAACTCAAATGCATTCAACAAAGCTAATTGAATCAAATTAAAGTAAAATGAAGTCAAACAAAGCTAATTGAATCAAATGAAAGTCAAATGAAGTCAAACAAAGGTAATTGAATCAAATGATACTTAAATACATTCAACAAAGCTAATTGATTCAAATTAAAGTCAAGCGAAGTCAAACAAAACTTATTGAATCAAATGAAACTCAAATGCATTCAGTTAAGCTAATTGAATCAAATGAAACTCGAATGCATTCAGCAAAGCAAATTGAATCAAATTAAAGTAAAACGAAGTCAAAGAAAGCTAATTGAATCAAATGAAGTCAAACAAAGCTAATCGTATCAAACGAAAGTCAAATGAAGTCCAATAAAGCTAATTGGAACAAATGAAACTCAAATGCATTCAACAAAGGTAATTGAATCAAATTAAAGTAAAATGAAGTCAAACAAAGCTAATTGAATCAAATGAAGTCAAACAATGCTAATCGTATCAAACGAAAGTTAAATGAAGTCCAAGAAAGCTTGAATCAAATGAAACTCAAATGCATTCATCAAAGCTAATTGAATCAAATAAACTCAAATGCATTCAACAAAGCTAATTAAATCAAATGAAACTCAAATGCATTCAACAAAGCTAATTGAATCAAATTAAAGTAAAATGAAGTCAAACAAAGCTAATTGAATCAAATTAATGTCAAACAAAGTGAAACATAGCTAATTGAATCAACTGAAACTCAAATGCATTCAACAAGGCTAATTGAATAAAATGAAAGTCAAATGAAGTCAAACAAAACTTATTGAATCAAATGAATCTCAAATGCATTCAATTAAAGCTAATAGAATCAAACTAAACTCAAATGCATTCAACAAAACTAATTGAATCAAATTAATGTAAAATGAAGTCAAACAAAGCTAATTGAATCAAATGAAAGTCAAATGAAGTCAAAGATAGCTCATAGAATCAAATGAAACTCAAATGCATTCAACAAAGGTAATTGAATCAAATGAAACTCAAATGCATTCAACAAAGCTAATTGAATCGAATTAAAGTAAAATGAAGTCAAACAAAGCTAATTGAATCAAATAAAAGTCAAATGAAGTAAAACAAAGCTAATTGAATCAAATGAAAGTCAAATAAAGTCAAACATAGCTAATATAATCAAATGAAACTCAAATGCATTCAACAAAGCTAATTGAATCAAATGAAACTCAAATGCATTCAACAAAGCTAATTGAATCAAATGAAACTCAAATGCATTCAACAAAGTTAATTGAATCAAATTAAAGTAAAATGAAGTCAAACAAAGCTAATTGAATCAAATGAAGTCAAACAATGCTAATCGTATCAAACGAAAGTCATATGAAGTCCAAGAAAGCTTGAATCAAATGAAACTCAAATGCATTCATCAAAGCAAATTGAACCAAATAAACTCAAATGCATTCAACAAAGCTAATTAAATCAAATGAAACTCAAATGTATTCAACAAAGCTAATTGAATCAAATTAAAGTTAAATGAAGTCAAACAAAGCTAATTGAATCAAATGAAAGTCAAACACACAGCTAATATAATCAAATTAAACTCAAATGCATTCAACAAAGCTAATTGAATCAAATGAAAGTCAAATGAAGTCAAACAAAACTTATTGAATCAAATGAATCTCAAATGCATTCAATTAAAGCTCATTGAATCAAATTAAACTTAAATATATTCAACATAGCTAATTGAATCAAATTAAAGTAAAATGAAGTCAAATAAAGCTAATTGAATCAAATGAAAGTCAAATGAAGTCACACATAGCTAATAGAATCAAATGAGACTCAAATGCATTCAACAAAGGTAATTGAATCAAATGAAACTCAAATGCATTCAACAAAGCTAATTGAATCAAATTAAAGTAAAATGAAGTCAAACAAAGCTAATTGAATCAAATGAAAGTCAAATGAAGTCAAACAAAGCTAATTGAATCAAATGAAAGTGAAACAAAGCTAAATGAATCAAATTAAAGTAAAACGAAGTCAAAGAAAGCTAATTGAATCAAATGAAGTCAAATAAAGCTAATCGTATCAAACGAAAGTCAAATGAAGTCCAATAAAGCTAAGTGAAACAAATGAAACTCAAATGCATTCAACAAAGCTAATTGAATCAAATGAAAGTCAAATGAAGTCAAACAAAACTTATTGAATAAAATAAAACTCAAATGCATTCAATTAAAGCTAATTGAATCAAATTAAACTCAAATGCATTCAACAAAACTAATTGAATCAAATTAATGTAAAATGAAGTCAAACAAAGCTAATTGAATCAAATGAAAGTCAAATGAAGTCAAACATACCTCATAGAATCAAATGAAACTCAAATGCATTCAACAAAGGTAATTGAATCAAATGAAACTCAAATGCATTCAACAAAGCTAATTGAATCAAATGAAACTCAAATGCATTCAACAAAGCTAATTGAATCAAATTAAAGTAAAATGAAGTCAAACAAAGCTAATTGAATCAAATGAAGTCCAACAATGTTAATCGTATCAAACGAAAGTCATATGAAGTCCAAGAAAGCTTGAATCAAACGAAACTCAAATGCATTCATCAAAGCTGATGTGTTTGCGGAAGCTTAAAACACGAATAATGTAAATAACACTCTAATCTCACGTTTAATGGATGAAAGGTTCGAACTTTGTAACAAATAGAATATAAAGATTGGATCTTTATAAGGATAGACTCTATATGTTCCCTCTAGAACTAGAGGATCTCTCACTAACCGCAATTAGGAGATGCACACAAACCTCGATTTGTATGTTTGTGATACGCCCAACCAACATTCAATGCAAACAAGCACTCGAATTTCTTTACACAAAAACCACCGTCCATTATTAATGGCCGAATAGCCTATTTATAAGGAACAAA
This sequence comes from Beta corolliflora, assembly GCA_947648045.1. Lineage (NCBI taxonomy): Eukaryota > Viridiplantae > Streptophyta > Magnoliopsida > Caryophyllales > Amaranthaceae > Beta > Beta corolliflora. The sequence continues at coordinate 48,889 of CANSZD010002442.1, forward strand.
TTATCCTAAACCTAGTAGAACTAGCAAAGCATAAAAGATAAACAAAAACAATAACAAACTAACCTATCTCTAATCACACGGCTATGTGATTAGAAGCCTTGTGCCAATCCAACTCTAATCAACACAAAGTCCTAATGCTACTATAACTCTACTCCAATTAGAATCCTAATCCAACTAGGATTTAGAATTCTAACCCAACTAGGATTACAACTTAAAGACTCCTAACAAGACTCTATGACAAAGGTAATTAGACTCCTAAACATAATAGGATCCCTTTATCACTCAAACACCTACTTTAAAAGAGTTATAAAGCAAATAAAACACTTAGTTTCCTAACAGAATTAGGACACTACATAAGAATCCTAACAGAACTAGGATTGTCACAATTTTGATGCTCCTCATACGCATCAAAAGCAAATTGAACCAAATGAAACTCAAATGCATTCAACAAAGCTAATTAAATCAAATGAAACTCAAATGCTTTCAACAAAGCTAATTGAATCAAATTAAAGTCAAACAAAGTCAATATAATCAAATGAAACTCAAATGCATTCATCAAAGCAAATTGAACCAAATAAACTCAAATGCATTCAACAAAGCTAATTAAATCAAATGAAACTCAAATGCATTCAACAAAGCTAATTGAATCAAATTAAAGTTAAATGAAGTCAAACAAAGCTAATTGAATCAAATGAAAGTCAAACAAAGTCAAACACAGCTAATATAATGAAATGAAACTCAAATGCATTCAACAAAGCTAATTGAATCAAATGAAAGTCAAATGAAGTCAAACAAAACTTATTGAATCAAATGAATCTCAAATGCATTCAATTAAACCTCATTGAATCAAATTAAACTGAAATATATTCAACAAAGCTAATTGAATCAAATTAAAGTAAAATGAAGTCAAATAAAGCTAATTGAATCAAATGAAAGTCAAATGAAGTCACACATAGCTAATAGAATCAACTGAGACTCAAATGCATTCAACAAAGGTAATTGAATCAAATGAAACTCAAATGCATTCAACAAAGCTAATTGAATCAAATTAAAGTAAAATGAAGTCAAACAAAGCTAATTGAATCAAATGAAAGTCAAATGAAGTCAAACAAAGCTAATTGAATCAAATGAAAGTCAAATGAAGTCAAACAAAGCTAATTGAATCAAATGAAAGTGAAACAAAGTCAAACATAGCTAATATCATCAAATGAAACTCAAATGCATTCAACAAACCTAATTGAATCAAATGAAGTCAAACAATGCTAATCGTATCAAACGAAAGTCATATGAAGTCCAAGAAAGCTTGAATCAAATGAAACTCAAATGCATTCATCAAAGCAAATTGAACCAAATAAACTCAAATGCATTCAACAAAGCTAATTAAATCAAATGAAACTCAAATGTATTCAACAAAGCAAATTGAATCAAATTAAAGTTAAATGAAGTCAAACAAAGCTAATTGAATCAAATGAAAGTCAAACAAAGTCAAACACAGCTAATATAATCAAATTAAACTCAAATACATTCAACAAAGCTAATTGAATCAAATGAAAGTCAAATGAAGTCAAACAAAACTTATTGAATCAAATGAATCTCAAATGCATTCAATTAAAGCTCATTGAATCAAATTAAACTGAAATATATTCAACATAGCTAATTGAATCAAATTAAAGTAAAATGAAGTCAAATAAAGCTAATTGAATCAAATGAAAGTCAAATGAAGTCACACATAGCTAATAGAATCAAATGAGACTCAAATGCATTCAACAAAGGTAATTGAATCAAATGAAACTCAAATGCATTCAACAAAGCTAATTGAATCAAATTAAAGTAAAATGAAGTCAAACAAAGCTAATTGAATCAAATGAAAGTCAAATGAAGTCAAACAAAGCTAATTGAATCAAATGAAAGTGAAACAAAGCTAATTGAATCAAATTAAAGTAAAACGAAGTCAAAGAAAGCTAATTGAATCAAATGAAGTCAAATAAAGCTAATCGTATCAAACGAAAGTCAAATGAAGTCCAATAAAGCTAAGTGAAACAAATGAAACTCAAATGCATTCAACAAAGCTAATTGAATCAAATGAAAGTCAAATGAAGTCAAACAAAACTTATTGAATCAAATGAATTTCAAATGCATTCACTTAAAGCTATTTGAATCAAATTAAACTCAAATGCATTCAACAAAACTAATTGAATCAGATTAATGTAAAATGAAGTCAAACAAAGCTAATTGAATCAAATGAAAGTCAAATGAAGTCAAACATACCTCATAGAATCAAATGAAACTCAAATGCATTCAACAAAGGTAATTGAATCAAATGAAACTCAAATGCATTCAACAAAGCTAATTGAATCAAATGAAACTCAAATGCATTCAACAAAGCTAATTGAATCAAATTAAAGTAAATTGAAGTCAAACAAAGCTAATTGAATCAAATGAAGTCCAACAATGTTAATCGTATCAAACGAAAGTCATATGAAGTCCAAGAAAGCTTGAATCAAATGAAACTCAAATGCATTAATCAAAGCAAATTGAACCAAATAAACTCAAATGCATTCAACAAAGCTAATTAAATCAAATGAAACTCAAATACTTTCAACAAAGCTAATTGAATCAAATTAAAGTCAAACAAAGTCAAACAAAGTCAATATAATCAAATGAAACTCAAATGCATTCAACAAAGCTAATTGAATTTTTGATACTCAAATGCATTCAACAAAGCTAATTGAATCAAATGAAACTCAAATGCATTCAACAAAGGTAATTGAATCAAATTAAAGTAAAATGAAGTCAAACAAAGCTAATTGAATCAAATGAAGTCAAACAATGCTAATCGTATCAAACGAAAGTCATATGAAGTCCAAGAAAGCTTGAATCAAATGAAACTCAAATGCTTTCATCAAAGCAAATTGAACCAAATAAACTCAAATGCATTCAACAAAGCTAATTAAATCAAATGAAACTCAAATGCATTCAACAAAGCTAATTGAATCAAATTAAAGTTAAATGAAGTCAAACAAAGCTAATTGAATCAAATGAAAGTCAAACAAAGTCAAACACAAGCTAATATAATGAAATGAAACTCAAATGCATTCAACAAAGCTAATTGAATCAAATGAAAGTCAAATGAAGTCAAACAAAACTTATTGAATCAAATGAATCTCAAATGCATTCAATTAAACCTCATTGAATCAAATTAAACTGAAATATATTCAACAAAGCTAATTGAATCAAATTAAAGTAAAATGAAGTCAAATAAAGCTAATTGAATCAAATGAAAGTCAAATGAAGTCACACATAGCTAATAGAACCAACTGAGACTCAAATGCATTCAACAAAGGATATTGAATCAAATGAAACTCAAATGCATTCAACAAAGCTAATTGAATCAAATTAAAGTAAAATGAAGTCAAACAAAGCTAATTGAATCAAATGAAAGTCAAATGAAGTCAAACAAAGCTAATTGAATCAAATGAAAGTGAAACAAAGTCAAACATAGCTAATATCATCAAATGAAACTCAAATGCATTCAACAAAGCTAATTGATTCAAATTAAAGTCAAGCGAAGTCAAACAAAACTTATTGAATCAAATGAAACTCAAATGCATTCAACAAAGGTAATTGAATCAAATGAAACTCAAATGCATTCAACAAAGCTAATTGAATCGAATTAAAGTAAAATGAAGTCAAACAAAGCTAATTGAATCAAATAAAAGTCAAATGAAGTCAAACATAGCTCATAGAATCAAATGAAACTCAAATGCATTCAACAAAGGTAATTGAATCAAATGAAACTCAAATGCATTCAACAAAGCTAATTGAATCGAATTAAAGTAAAATGAAGTCAAACAAAGCTAATTGAATCAAATAAAAGTCAAATGAAGTAAAACAAAGCTAATTGAATCAAATGAAAGTCAAACAAAGTCAAACATAGCTAATATAATCAAATGAAACTCAAATGCATTGAACAAAGCTAATTGAATCAAATGATACTCAAATGCATTCAACAAAGCTAATTGAATCAAATGAAACTCAAATGCATTCAACAAAGTTAATTGAATCAAATTAAAGTAAAATGAAGTCAAGCAAAGCTAGTTGAATCAAATGAAGTCAAACAATGCTAATCGTATCAAACGAAAGTCATATGAAGTCCAAGAAAGCTTGAATCAAATGAAACTCAAATGCATTCATCAAAGCAAATTGAACCAAATAAACTCAAATGCATTCAACAAAGCTAATTAAATCAAATGAAACTCAAATGTATTCAACAAAGCTAATTGAATCAAATTAAAGTTAAATGAAGTGAAACAAAGCTAATATAATCAAATTAAACTCAAATGCATTCAACAAAGCTAATTGAATCAAATGAAAGTCAAATGAAGTCAAACAAAACTTATTGAATCAAATGAATCTCAAATGCATTCAATTAAAGCTCATTGAATCAAATTAAACTGAAATATATTCAACATAGCTAATTGAATCAAATTAAAGTAAAATGAAGTCAAATAAAGCTAATTGAATCAAATGAAAGTCAAATGAAGTCACACATAGCTAATAGAATCAAATGAGACTCAAATGCATTCAACAAAGGTAATTGAATCAAATGAAACTCAAATGCATTCAACAAAGCTAATTGAATCAAATTAAAGTAAAATGAAGTCAAACAAAGCTAATTGAATCAAATGAAAGTCAAATGAAGTCAAACAAAGCTAATTGAATCAATTGAAAGTGAAACAAAGCTAATTGAATCAAATTAAAGTAAAACGAAGTCAAAGAAAGCTAATTGAATCAAATGAAGTCAAATAAAGCTAATCGTATCAAACGAAAGTCAAATGAAGTCCAATAAAGCTAAGTGAAACAAATGAAACTCAAATGCATTCAACAAAGCTAATTGAATCAAATGAAAGTCAAATGAAGTCAAACAAAACTTATTGAATCAAATGAATTTCAAATGCATTCAATTAAAGCTAATTGAATCAAATTAAACTCAAATGCATTCAACAAAACTAATTGAATCAAATTAATGTAAAATGAAGTCAATCAAAGCTAATTGAATCAAATGAAAGTCAAATGAAGTCAAACATACCTCATAGAATCAAATGAAACTCAAATGCATTCAACAAAGGTAATTGAATCAAATGAAACTCAAATGCATTCAACAAAGCTAATTGAATCAAATGAAACTCAAATGCATTCAACAAAGCTAATTGAATCAAATTAAAGTAAAATGAAGTCAAACAAAGCTAATTGAATCAAATGAAGTCCAACAATGTTAATCGTATCAAACGAAAGTCATATGAAGTCCAAGAAAGCTTGAATCAAATGAAACTCAAATGCATTCATCAAAGCAAATTGAACCAAATAAACTCAAATGCATTCAACAAAGCTAATTAAATCAAATGAAACTCAAATGCTTTCAACAAAGCTAATTGAATCAAATTAAAGTCAAACAAAGTCAAACAAAGTCAATATAATCAAATGAAACTCAAATGCATTCAACAAAGCTAATTGAATCAAATGATACTCAAATGCATTCAACAAAGCTAATTGAATCAAATGAAACTCAAATGCATTCAACAAAGGTAATTGATTCAAATTAAAGTAAAATGAAGTCAAACAAAGCTAATTGAATCAAATGAAGTCAAACAATGCTAATCGTATCAAACGAAAGTCATATGAAGTCCAAGAAAGCTTGAATCAAATGAAACTCAAATGCATTCATCAAAGCAAATTGAACCAAATAAACTCAAATGCATTCAACAAAGCTAATTAAATCAAATGAAACTCAAATGTATTCAACAAAGCTAATTGAATCAAATTAAAGTTAAATGAATTCAAACAAAGCTAATTGAATCAAATGAAAGTGAAACAAAGTCAAACACAGCTAATATAATCAAATTAAACTCAAATGCATTCAACAAAGCTAATTGAATCAAATGAAAGTCAAATGAAGTCAAACAAAACTTATTGAATCAAATGAATCTCAAATGCATTCAATTAAAGCTCATTGAATCAAATTAAACTGAAATATATTCAACATAGCTAATTGAATCAAATTAAAGTAAAATGAAGTCAAATAAAGCTAATTGAATCAAATGAAAGTCAAATGAAGTCACACATAGCTAATAGAATCAAATGAGACTCAAATGCATTCAACAAAGGTAATTGAATCAAATGAAACTCAAATGCATTCAACAAAGCTAATTGAATCAAATTAAAGTAAAATGAAGTCAAACAAAGCTAATTGAATCAAATGAAAGTCAAATGAAGTCAAACAAAGCTAATTGAATCAAATGAAAGTGAAACAAAGCTAATTGAATCAAATTAAAGTAAAACGAAGTCAAAGAAAGCTAATTGAATCAAATGAAGTCAAATAAAGCTAATCGTATCAAACGAAAGTCAAATGAAGTCCAATAAAGCTAAGTGAAACAAATGAAACTCAAATGCATTCAACAAAGCTAATTGAATCAAATGAAAGTCAAATGAAGTCAAACAAAACTTATTGAATCAAATGAATTTCAAATGCATTCAATTAAAGCTAATTGAATCAAATTAAACTCAAATGCATTCAACAAAACTAATTGAATCAAATTAATGTAAAATGAAGTCAATCAAAGCTAATTGAATCAAATGAAAGTCAAATGAAGTCAAACATACCTCATAGAATCAAATGAAACTCAAATGCATTCAACAAAGGTAATTGAATCAAATGAAACTCAAATGCATTCAACAAAGCTAATTGAATCAAATGAAACTCAAATGCATTCAACAAAGCTAATTGAATCAAATGAAAGTCAAATGAAGTCAAACAAAACTTATTGAATCAAATGAATTTCAAATGCATTCAATTAAAGCTAATTGAATCAAATTAAACTCAAATGCATTCAACAAAACTAATTGAATCAAATTAATGTAAAATGAAGTCAAACAAAGCTAATTGAATCAAATGAAAGTCAAATGAAGTCAAACATACCTCATAGAATCAAATGAAACTCAAATGCATTCAACAAAGGTAATTGAATCAAATGAAACTCAAATGCATTCAACAAAGCTAATTGAATCAAATGAAACTCAAATGCATTCAACAAAGCTAATTGAATCAAATTAAAGTAAAATGAAGTCAAACAAAGCTAATTGAATCAAATGAAGTCCAACAATGTTAATCGTATCAAACGAAAGTCATATGAAGTCCAAGAAAGCTTGAATCAAATGAAACTCAAATGCATTCATCAAAGCAAATTGAACCAAATAAACTCAAATGCATTCAACAAAGCTAATTAAATCAAATGAAACTCAAATGCTTTCAACAAAGCTAATTGAATCAAATTAAAGTCAAACAAAGTCAATATAATCAAATGAAACTTAAATGCATTCAACAAAGCTAATTGAATCAAATGATACTCAAATGCATTCAACAAAGCTAATTGAATCAAATGAAACTCAAATGCATTCAACAAAGGTAATTGAATTAAATTAAAGTAAAATGAAGTCAAACAAAGCTAATTGAATCAAATGAAGTCAAACAATGCTAATCGTATCAAACGAAAGTCATATGAAGTCCCAGAAAGCTTGAATCAAATGAAACTCAAATGCATTCATCAAAGCAAATTGAACCAAATAAACTCAAATGCATTCAACAAAGCTAATTAAATCAAATGAAACTCAAATGCATTCAACAAAGCTAATTAAATCAAATTAAAGTTAAATGAAGTCAAACAAAGCTAATTGAATCAAATGAAAGTCAAACAAAGTCAAACACAGCTAATATAATCAAATGAAACTCAAATGCATTCAACAAAGCTAATTGAATCAAATGAAAGTCAAATGAAGTCAAACAAAACTTATTGAATCAAATGAATCTCAAATGCATTCAATTAAACCTCATTGAATCAAATTAAACTGAAATATATTCAACAAAGCTAATTGAATCAAATTAAAGTAAAATGAAGTCAAATAAAGCTAATTGAATCAAATGAAAGTCAAATGAAGTCACACATAGCTAATAGAATCAAATGAGACTCAAATGCATTCAACAAAGGTAATTAAATCAAATGAAACTCAAATGCATTCAACAAAGCTAATTGAATCAAATTAAAGTAAAATGAAGTCAAACAAAGCTAATTGAATCAAATGAAAGTCAAATGAAGTCAAACAAAACTAATTGAATCAAATGAAAGTGAAACAAAGTCAAACATAGCTAATATCATCAAATGAAACTCAAATGCATTCAACAAAGCTAATTGATTCAAATTAAAGTCAAGCGAAGTCAAACAAAACTTATTGAATCAAATGAAACTCAAATGCATTCAACAAAGGTAATTGAATCAAATGAAACTCAAATGCATTCAACAAAGCTAATTGAATCGAATTAAAGTAAAATGAAGTCAAACAAAGCTAATTGAATCAAATAAAAGTCAAATGAAGTCAAACATAGCTCATAGAATCAAATGAAACTCAAATGCATTCAACAAAGGTAATTGAATCAAATGAAACTCAAAATGCATTCAACAAAGCTAATTGAATCGAATTAAAGTAAAATGAAGTCAAACAAAGCTAATTGAATCAAATAAAAGTCAAATGAAGTAAAACAAAGCTAATTGAATCAAATAAAAGTCAAACAAAGTCAAACATAGCTAATATAATCAAATGAAACTCAAATGCATTGAACAAAGCTAATTGAATCAAATGATACTCAAATGCATTCAACAAAGCTAATTGAATCAAATGAAACTCAAATGCATTCAACAAAGTTAATTGAATCAAATTAAAGTAAAATGAAGTCAAACAAACCTAATTGAATCAAATGAAGTCAAACAATGCTAATCGTATCAAACGAAAGTCATATGAAGTCCAAGAAAGCTTGAATCAAATGAAACTCAAATGCATTCATCAAAGCAAATTGAACCAAATAAACTCAAATGCATTCAACAAATCTAATTAAATCAAATGAAACTCAAATGTATTCAACAAAGCTAATTGAATCAAATTAAAGTTAAATGAAGTCAAACAAAGCTAATTGAATCAAATGAAAGTCAAACAAAGTCAAACACAGCTAATATAATCAAATTAAACTCAAATGCATTCAACAAAGCTAATTGAATCAAATGAAAGTCAAATGAAGTCAAACAAAACTTATTGAATCAAATGAATCTCAAATGCATTCAATTAAAGCTCATTGAATCAAATTAAACTGAAATATATTCAACAAAGCTAATTGAATCAAATTAAAGTAAAATGAAGTCAAATAAAGCTAATTGAATCAAATGAAAGTCAAAGGAAGTCACACATAGCTAATAGAATCAAATGAGACTCAAATGCATTCAACAAAGGTAATTGAATCAAATGAAACTCAAATGCATTCAACAAAGCTAATTGAATCAAATTAAAGTAAAATGAAGTCAAACAAAGCTAATTGAATCAAATGAAAGTCAAATGAAGTCAAACAAAGCTAATTGAATCAAATGAAAGTGAGACAAAGCTAATTGAATCAAATTAAAGTAAAACGAAGACAAAGAAAGCTAATTGAATCAAATGAAGTCAAATAAAGCTAATCGTATCAAACGAAAGTCAAATGAAGTCCAATAAAGCTAAGTGAAACAAATGAAACTCAAATGCATTCAACAAAGCTAATTGAATCAAATGAAAGTCAAATGAAGTCAAGCAAAACTTATTGAATCAAATGAATTTCAAATGCATTCAATTAAAGCTAATTGAATCAAATTAAGCTCAAATGCATTCAACAAAACTAATTGAATCAAATTAATGTAAAATGAAGTCAAACAAAGCTAATTGAATCAAATGAAAGTCAAATGAAGTCAAACATAGCTAATAGAATCAAATGAAACTCAAATGCATTCAACAAAGGTAATTGAATCAAATGAAACTCAAATGCATTCAACAAAGCTAATTGAATCGAATTAAAGTAAAATGAAGTCAAACAAAGCTAATTGAATCAAATAAAAGTCAAATGAAGTAAAACAAAGCTAATTGAATCAAATGAAAGTCAAACAAAGTCAAACATAGCTAATATAATCAAATGAAACTCAAATGCATTGAACAAAGCTAATTGAATCAAATGATACTCAAATGCATTCAACAAAGCTAATTGAATCAAATGAAACTCAAATGCATTCAACAAAGTTAATTGAATCAAATTAAAGTAAAATGAAGTCAAACAAAGCTAATTGAATCAAATGAAGTCAAACAATGCTAATCGTATCAAACGAAAGTCATATGAAGTCCAAGAAAGCTTGAATCAAATGAAACTCAAATGCATTCATCAAAGCAAATTGAACCAAATAAACTCAAATGCATTCAACAAAGCTAATTAAATCAAATGAAACTCAAATGTATTCAACAAAGCTAATTGAATCAAATTAAAGTTAAATGAAGTCAAACAAAGCTAATTGAATCAAATGAAAGTCAAACAAAGTCAAACACAGCTAATATAATCAAATTAAACTCAAATGCATTCAACAAAGCTAATTGAATCAAATGAAAGTCAAATGAAGTCAAACAAAACTTATTGAATCAAATGAATCTCAAATGCATTCAATTAAAGCTCATTGAATCAAATTAAACTGAAATATATTCAACAAAGCTAATTGAATCAAATTAAAGTAAAATGAAGTCAAATAAAGCTAATTGAATCAAATGAAAGTCAAATGAAGTCACACATAGCTAATAGAATCAAATGAGACTCAAATGCATTCAACAAAGGTAATTGAATCAAATGAAACTCAAATGCATTCAACAAAGCTAATTGAATCAAATTAAAGTAAAATGAAGTCAAACAAAGCTAACTGAATCAAATGAAAGTCAAATGAAGTCAAACAAAGCTAATTGAATCAAATGAAAGTGAAACAAAGCTAATTGAATCAAATTAAAGTAAAACGAAGTCAAAGAAAGCTAATTGAATCAAATGAAGTCAAATAAAGCTAATCGTATCAAACGAAAGTCAAATGAAGTCCAATAAAGCTAAGTGAAACAAATGAAACTCAAATGCATTCAACAAAGCTAATTGAATCAAATGAAAGTCAAATGAAGTCAAACAAAACTTATTGAATCAAATGAATTTCAAATGCATTCAATTAAAGCTAATTGAATCAAATTAAGCTCAAATGCATTCAACAAAACTAATTGAATCAAATTAATGTAAAATGAAGTCAAACAAAGCTAATTGAATCAAATGAAAGTCAAATGAAGTCAAACATACCTCATAGAATCAAATGAAACTCAAATGCATTCAACAAAGGTAATTGAATCAAATGAAACTCAAATGCATTCAACAAAGCTAATTGAATCAAATGAAACTCAAATGCATTCAACAAAGCTAATTGAATCAAATTAAAGTAAAATGAAGTCAAACAAAGCTAATTGAATCAAATGAAGTCCAACAATGTTAATCGTATCAAACGAAAGTGATGTGTTTGCGGATGCTTAAAACACGAATAATGTAAATAACACTCTAATCTCACGTTTAATGGATGAAAGGTTCGAACTTTGTAACAAATAGAATATAAAGATTGGATCTTTATAAGGATAGACTCTATATGTTCCCTCGAGAACTAGAGGATCTCTCACTAGCCGCAATTAGGAGATGCACACAAACCTCGATTTGTATGTTTGTGGTACGACGACCAACATTCAATGCAAACAAGCACTCGAATTTCTTTACACAAAAACCACTTCCATTATTAATGGCCGAATAGCCTATTTATAAGGAACAAATTATCCTAAACCTAGTAGAACTAGCAAAGCATAAAAGATAAACAAAAACAATAACAAACTAACCTATCTCTAATCACACGGCTATGTGATTAGAAGCCTTGTGCCAATCCAACTCTAATCAACACAAAGTCCTAATGCTACTATAATTCTACTCCAATTAGAATCCTAATCCAACTAGGATTTGGAATTCTAACCCAACTAGAACTAGAATTACAACTTAAAGACTCCTAACAAGACTCTATGACAAAGGTAATTAGACTCCTAAGCATAATAGGATCCCTTTATCATGCAAACACCTAAAATAAAGAGTTATTAAGCCAATAAAACACTTAGTTTCCTAACAGAACTAGGACACTACATAAGAATCCTAACAGAACAAGGATTGTCACAATTTTGATGCTCCTCATACGCATCATACTCTCCTCCTTAAAAAAAACTTGTCTCAAGTTTTGAAGCCATGGAATCATCCATATGCGTTGAACAACCCAGCAAAAGAACATGATCCCACGAAAATCAGTAGCACCACATATCAAGCACACAACATCTGAAAACACCTCAAAACTGCCCAGAAAATACATCTGAAATATGTACCCCAAAACGCAATCAAAACACCTCGAAAATTTATGAAATTTTTTACCCAGGTAGCCCTATGTGTTTAAAACACTCGACCAAAATTTCATCAAAAAATAACAAGCCAATCGAATGCAGTTTTTATTTTACTAACAGTATGTAATCTGCCCGGAAGAACAGAAATCTGCTTCAAATGTTTGCGTTCACTGTGACTTCGTTACTGATTGGAATCAGCTGAAATTTTGACACAAGATAGATCTACTTGTTAGCTTTCCAACGCAACAAACAAATCTAAATTCCGACTTCAAACGCGCCCTCACGCTCCGTTTTACCGGAGTAGCTCTGATACCACTTGATGTGTTTGCGGAAGCTTAAAACACGAATAATGTAAATACTAACACTCTAATCTCACGTTTAATGGATGAAAGGTTCGAACTTTGTAACAAATAGAATATAAAGATTGGATCTTTATAAGGATAGACTCTATATGTTCCCTCGAGAACTAGAGGATCTCTCACTAACCGCAATTAGGAGATGCACACAAACCTCGATTTGTATGTTTGTGGTACGACGACCAACATTCAATGCAAACAAGCACTCGAATTTCTTTACACAAAAACCACTTCCATTATTAATGGCCGAATAGCCTATTTATAAGGAACAAATTATCCTAAACCTAGTAGAACTAGCAAAGCATAAAAGATAAACAAAAACAATAACAAACTAACCTATCTCTAATCACACGGCTATGTGATTAGAAGCCTTGTGCCAATCCAACTCTAATCAACACAAAGTCCTAATGCTACTATAATTCTACTCCAATTAGAATCCTAATCCAACTAGGATTTGGAATTCTAACCCAACTAGAACTAGAATTACAACTTAAAGACTCCTAACAAGACTCTATGACAAAGGTAATTAGACTCCTAAGCATAATAGGATCCCTTTATCATGCAAACACCTAAAATAAAGAGTTATTAAGCCAATAAAACACTTAGTTTCCTAACGGAACAAGGACACTACATAAGAATCCTAACAGAACAAGGATTGTCACAATTTTGATGCTCCTCATACGCATCATACTCTCCTCCTTAAAAAAACTTGTCTCAAGTTTTGAAGCCATGGAATCATCCATATGCGTTGAACAACCCAGCAAAAGAACATGATCCCACGAAAATCAGTAGCACCACATATCAAGCACACAACATCTGAAAACACCTCAAAACTGCCCAGAAAATACATCTGAAATATGTACCCCAAAACGCAATCAAAACACCTCGAAAATTTATGAAATTTTTTACCCAGGTAGCCCTATGTGTTTAAAACACTCGACCAAAATTTCATCAAAAAATAACAAGCCAATCGAATGCAGTTTTTATTTTACTAACAGTATGTAATCTGCCCGGAAGAACAGAAATCTGCTTCAAATGTTTGCGTTCACTGTGACTTCGTTACTGATTGGAATCAGCTGAAATTTTGACACAAGATAGATCTACTTGTTAGCTTTCCAACGCAACAAACAAATCTAAATTCCGACTTCAAACGCGCCCTCACGCTCCGTTTTACCGGAGTAGCTCTGATACCACTTGATGTGTTTGCGGAAGCTTAAAACACGAATAATGTAAATACTAACACTCTAATCTCACGTTTAATGGATGAAAGGTTCGAACTTTGTAACAAATAGAATATAAAGATTGGATCTTTATAAGGATAGACTCTATATGTTCCCTCGAGAACTAGAGGATCTCTCACTAACCGCAATTAGGAGATGCACACAAACCTCGATTTGTATGTTTGTGGTACGACGACCAACATTCAATGCAAACAAGCACTCGAATTTCTTTACACAAAAACCACTTCCATTATTAATGGCCGAATAGCCTATTTATAAGGAACAAATTATCCTAAACCTAGTAGAACTAGCAAAGCATAAAAGATAAACAAAAACAATAACAAACTAACCTATCTCTAATCACACGGCTATGTGATTAGAAGCCTTGTGCCAATCCAACTCTAATCAACACAAAGTCCTAATGCTACTATAATTCTACTCCAATTAGAATCCTAATCCAACTAGGATTTGGAATTCTAACCCAACTAGAACTAGAATTACAACTTAAAGACTCCTAACAAGACTCTATGACAAAGGTAATTAGACTCCTAAGCATAATAGGATCCCTTTATCATGCAAACACCTAAAATAAAGAGTTATTAAGCCAATAAAACACTTAGTTTCCTAACATAACTAGGACACTACATAAGAATCCTAACAGAACTAGGATTGTCACAATTTTGATGCTCCTCATACGCATCGAAAGTCATATGAAGTCCAAGAAAGCTTGAATCAAATGAAACTCAAATGCATTCATCAAAGCTAATTAAATCAAATGAAACTCAAATGCTTTCAACAAAGCTAATTGAATCAAATTAAAGTCAAACAAAGTCAATATAATCAAATGAAACTCAAATGCATTCAACAAAGCTAATTGAATCAAATGATACTCAAATGCATTCAACAAAGCTAATTGAATCAAATGAAACTCAAATGCATTCAACAAAGCTAATTGAATCAAATTAAAGTAAAATGAAGTCAAATAAAGCTAATTGAATCAAATGAAAGTCAAACAAAGTCAAACACAGCTAATATAATCAAATTAAACTCAAATGCATTCAACAAAGCTAATTGAATCAAATGAAAGTCAAATGAAGTCAAACAAAACTTATTGAATCAAATGAATCTCAAATGCATTCAATTAAAGCTCATTGAATCAAATTAAACTGAAATATATTCAACAAAGCTAATTGAATCAAATTAAAGTAAAATGAAGTCAAATAAAGCTAATTGAATCAAATGAAAGTCAAATGAAGTCACACATAGCTAATAGAATCAAATGAGACTCAAATGCATTCAACAGAGGTAATTGAATCAAATGAAACTCAAATGCATTCAACAAAGCTAATTGAATCAAATTAAAGTAAAATGAAGTCAAACAAAGCTAATTGAATCAAATGAAAGTCAAATGAAGTCAAACAAAGCTAATTGAATCAAATGAAAGTGAAACAAAGCTAATTGAATCAAATTAAAGTAAAACAAAGTCAAAGAAAGCTAATTGAATCAAATGAAGTCAAATAAAGCTAATCGTATCAAACGAAAGTCAAATGAAGTCCAATAAAGCTAAGTGAAACAAATGAAACTCAAATGCATTCAACAAAGCTAATTGAATCAAATAAACTCAAATGCATTCAACAAAGCTAATTAAATCAAATGAAACTCAAATATATTCAACAAAGCTAATTGAATCAAATTAAAGTAAAACGAAGTCAAAGAAAGCTAATTGAATCAAATGAAGTCAAACAAAGCTAATCGTATCAAACGAAAGTCAAATGAAGTCCAATAAAGCTAATTGAAACAAATGAAACTCAAATGCATTCAACAAAGCTAATTGAATCAAATAAACTCAAATGCATTCAACAAAGCTAATTAAATCAAATAAACTCAAATGCGTTCAACAAAGCTAATTGAATCAAATTAAAGTAAAATGAAGTCAAACAAAGCTAATTGAATCAAATAAATGTCAAACAAAGTGAAACATAACTAATTGAATCAACTGAAAACACAAATGCATTCAACAAGGCTAATTGAATCAAATGAAAGTCAAATGAAGTCAAACAAAACTTATTGAATCAAATGAATTTCAAATGCATTCAATTAAAGCTAATTGAATCAAATTAAACTCAAATGCATTCAACAAAACTAATTGAATCAAATTAATGTAAAATGAAGTCAAACAAAGCTAATTGAATCAAATGAAAGTCAAATGAAGTCAAACATACCTCATAGAATCAAATGAAACTCAAATGCATTCAACAAAGCTAATTGAATCAAATGAAACTCAAATGCATTCAACAAAGCTAATTGAATCAAATGAAACTCAAATGCATTCAACAAAGCTAATTGAATCAAATTAAAGTAAAATGAAGTCAAACAAAGCTAATTGAATCAAATGAAGTCCAACAATGTTAATCGTATCAAACGAAAGTCATATGAAGTCCAAGAAAGCTTGAATCAAATGAAACTCAAATGCATTCATCAAAGGAAATTGAACCAAATAAACTCAAATGCATTCAACAAAGCTAATTAAATCAAATGAAACTCAAATGTATTCAACAAAGCTAATTGAATCAAATTAAAGTAAAATGAAAGTCAAATGAAGTCACACATAGCTAATAGAATCAAATGAGACTCAAATGCATTCAACAAAGGTAATTGAATCAAATGAAACTCAAATGCATTCAACAAAGCTAATTGAATCAAATTAAAGTAAAATGAAGTCAAACAAAGCTAATTGAATCAAATGAAAGTCAAATGAAGTCAAACAAAGCTAATTGAATCAAATGAAAGTGAAACAAAGCTAATTGAATCAAATTAAAGTAAAACGAAGTCAAAGAAAGCTAATTGAATCAAATGAAGTCAAATAAAGCTAATCGTATCAAACGAAAGTCAAAAGAATCCAATAAAGCTAAGTGAAACAAATGAAACTCAAATGCATTCAACAAAGCTAATTGAATCAAATGAAAGTCAAATGAAGTCAAACAAAACTTATTGAATCAAATGAATTTCAAATGCATTCAATTAAAGCTAATTGAATCAAATTAAGCTCAAATGCATTCAACATAACTAATTGAATCAAATTAATGTAAAATGAAGTCAAACAAAGCTAATTGAATCAAATGAAAGTCAAATGAAGTCAAACATACCTCATAGAATCAAATGAAACTCAAATGCATTCAATAAAGCTAATTGAATCAAATGAAACTCAAATGCATTCAACAAAGCTAATTGAATCAAATGAAACTCAAATGCATTCAACAAAGCTAATTAAAT
Organism: Beta corolliflora; assembly: GCA_947648045.1. Lineage (NCBI taxonomy): Eukaryota > Viridiplantae > Streptophyta > Magnoliopsida > Caryophyllales > Amaranthaceae > Beta > Beta corolliflora. Next base: position 66,077 of record CANSZD010002442.1, read on the forward strand.
CAAATTAAAGTAAAATGAAGTCAAACAAAGCTAATTGAATCAAATGAAGTCCAACAATGTTAATCGTATCAAACGAAAGTCATATGAAGTCCAAGAAAGCTTGAATCAAATGAAACTCAAATGCATTCATCAAAGCAAATTGAACCAAATAAACTCAAATGCATTCAACAAAGCTAATTAAATCAAATGAACCTCAAATGCTTTCAACAAAGCTAATTGAATGAAATTAAAGTCAAACAAAGTCAATATAATCAAATGAAACTCAAATGCATTCAACAAAGCTAATTGAATCAGATACTCAAATGCATTCAACAAAGGTAATTGAATCAAATTAAAGTAAAATGAAGTCAAACAAAGCTAATTGAATCAAATGAAAGTCAAACAAAGTCAAACACAGCTAATATAATCAAATTAAACTCAAATGCATTCAACAAAGCTAATTGAATCAAATGAAAGTCAAATGAAGTCAAACAAAACTTATTGAATCAAATGAATCTCAAATGCATTCAATTAAAGCTCATTGAATCAAATTAAACTGAAATATATTCAACAAAGCTAATTGAATCAAATTAAAGTAAAATGAAGTCAAACAAAGCTAATTGAATCAAATGAAAGTCAAATGAAGTCAAACAAAGCTAATTGAATCAAATGAAAGTGAAACAAAGCTAATTGAATCAAATTAATGTAAAACAAAGTCAAAGAAAGCTAATTGAATCAAATGAAGTCAAATAAAGCTAATCGTATCAAACGAAAGTCAAATGAAGTCCAATAAAGCTAAGTGAAACAAATGAAACTCAAATGCATTCAACAAAGCTAATTGAATCAAATAAACTCAAATGCATTCAACAAAGCTAATTAAATCAAATGAAACTCAAATATATTCAACAAAGCTAATTGAATCAAATTAAAGTAAAACGAAGTCAAAGAAAGCTAATTGAATCAAATGAAGTCAAACAAAGCTAATCGTATCAAACGAAAGTCAAATGAAGTCCAATAAAGCTAATTGAAACAAATGAAACTCAAATGCATTCAACAAAGCTAATTGAATCAAATAAACTCAAATGCATTCAACAAAGCTAATTAAATCAAATGAAACTCAAATGCGTTCAACAAAGCTAATTGAATCAAATTAAAGTAAAATGAAGTCAAACAAAGCTAATTGAATCAAATAAATGTCAAACAAAGTGAAACATAACTAATTGAATCAACTGAAACACAAATGCATTCAACAAGGCTAATTGAATCAAATGAAAGTCAAATGAAGTCAAACAAAACTTATTGAATCAAATGAATTTCAAATGCATTCAATTAAAGCTAATTGAATCAAATTAAACTCAAATGCATTCAACAAAACTAATTGAATCAAATTAATGTAAAATGAAGTCAAACAAAGCTAATTGAATCAAATGAAAGTCAAATGAAGTCAAACATACCTCATAGAATCAAATGAAACTCAAATGCATTCAACAAAGGTAATTGAATCAAATGAAACTCAAATGCATTCAACAAAGCTAATTGAATCAAATGAAACTCAAATGCATTCAACAAAGCTAATTGAATCAAATTAAAGTAAAATGAAGTCAAACAAAGCTAATTGAATCAAATGAAGTCCAACAATGTTAATCGTATCAAACGAAAGTCATATGAAGTCCAAGAAAGCTTGAATCAAATGAAACTCAAATGCATTCATCAAAGGAAATTGAACCAAATAAACTCAAATGCATTCAACAAAGCTAATTAAATCAAATGAAACTCAAATGTATTCAACAAAGCTAATTGAATCAAATTAAAGTAAAATGAAAGTCAAATGAAGTCACACATAGCTAATAGAATCAAATGAGACTCAAATGCATTCAACAAAGGTAATTGAATCAAATGAAACTCAAATGCATTCAACAAAGCTAATTGAATCAAATTAAAGTAAAATGAAGTCAAACAAAGCTAATTGAATCAAATGAAAGTCAAATGAAGTCAAACAAAACTAATTGAATCAAATGAAAGTGAAACAAAGCTAATTGAATCAAATTAAAGTAAAACGAAGTCAAAGAAAGCTAATTGAATCAAATGAAGTCAAATAAAGCTAATCGAATCAAACGAAAGTCAAAAGAATCCAATAAAGCTAAGTGAAACAAATGAAACTCAAATGCATTCAACAAAGCTAATTGAATCAAATGAAAGTCAAATGAAGTCAAACAAAACTTATTGAATCAAATGAATTTCAAATGCATTCAATTAAAGCTAATTGAATCAAATTAAGCTCAAATGCATTCAACAAAACTAATTGAATCAAATTAATGTAAAATGAAGTCAAACAAAGCTAATTGAATCAAATGAAAGTCAAATGAAGTCAAACATACCTCATAGAATCAAATGAAACTCAAATGCATTCAACAAAGGTAATTGAATCAAATGAAACTCAAATGCATTCAACAAAGCTAATTGAATCAAATGAAACTCAAATGCATTCAACAAAGCTAATTAAATCAAATTAAAGTAAAATGAAGTCAAACAAAGCTAATTGAATCAAATGAAGTCCAACAATGTTAATCGTATCAAACGAAAGTCATATGAAGTCCAAGAAAGCTTGAATCAAATGAAACTCAAATGCATTCATCAAAGCAAATTGAACCAAATAAACTCAAATGCATTCAACAAAGCTAATTAAATCAAATGAACCTCAAATGCTTTCAACAAAGCTAATTGAATGAAATTAAAGTCAAACAAAGTCAAACAAAGTCAATATAATCAAATGAAACTCAAATGCATTCAACAAAGCTAATTGAATCAGATACTCAAATGCATTCAACAAAGGTAATTGAATCAAATTAAAGTAAAATGAAGTCAAACAAAGCTAATTGAATCAAATGAAAGTCAAACAAAGTCAAACACAGCTAATATAATCAAATTAAACTCAAATGCATTCAACAAAGCTAATTGAATCAAATGAAAGTCAAATGAAGTCAAACAAAACTTATTGAATCAAATGAATCTCAAATGCATTCAATTAAAGCTCATTGAATCAAATTAAACCGAAATATATTCAACAAAGCTAATTGAATCAAATTAAAGTAAAATGAAGTCAAACAAAGCTAATTGAATCAAATGAAAGTCAAATGAAGTCAAACAAAGCTAATTGAATCAAATGAAAGTGAAACAAAGCTAATTGAATCAAATTAATGTAAAACAAAGTCAAAGAAAGCTAATTGAATCAAATGAAGTCAAATAAAGCTAATCGTATCAAACGAAAGTCAAATGAAGTCCAATAAAGCTAAGTGAAACAAATGAAACTCAAATGCATTCAACAAAGCTAATAGAATCAAATAAACTCAAATGCATTCAACAAAGCTAATTAAATCAAATGAAACTCAAATATATTCAACAAAGCTAATTGAATCAAATTAAAGTAAAACGAAGTCAAAGAAAGCTAATTGAATCAAATGAAGTCAAACAAAGCTAATCGTATCAAACGAAAGTCAAATGAAGTCCAATAAAGCTAATTGAAACAAATGAAACTCAAATGCATTCAACAAAGCTAATTGAATCAAATAAACTCAAATGCATTCAACAAAGCTAATTAAATCAAATGAAACTCAAATGCGTTCAACAAAGCTAATTGAATCAAATTAAAGTAAAATGAAGTCAAACAAAGCTAATTGAATCAAATAAATGTCAAACAAAGTGAAACATAACTAATTGAATCAATCTGAAACACAAATGCATTCAACAAGGCTAATTGAATCAAATGAAAGTCAAATGAAGTCAAACAAACTTATTGAATCAAATGAATTTCAAATGCATTCAATTAAAGCTAATTGAATCAAATTAAACTCAAATGCATTCAACAAAACTAATTGAATCAAATTAATGTAAAATGAAGTCAAACAAAGCTAATTGAATCAAATGAAAGTCAAATGAAGTCAAACATACCTCATAGAATCAAATGAAACTCAAATGCATTCAACAAAGGTAATGAATCAAATGAAACTCAAATGCATTCAACAAAGCTAATTGAATCAAATGAAACTCAAATGCATTCAACAAAGCTAATTGAATCAAATTAAAGTAAAATGAAGTCAAACAAAGCTAATTGAATCAAATGAAGTCCAACAATGTTAATCGTATCAAACGAAAGTCATATGAAGTCCAAGAAAGCTTGAATCAAATGAAACTCAAATGCATTCATCAAAGCAAATTGAACCAAATAAACTCAAATGCATTCAACAAAGCTAATTAAATCAAATGAAACTCAAATGCTTTTAACAAAGCTAATTGAATCAAATTAAAGTCAAACAAAGTCAAACAAAGTCAATATAATCAAATGAAACTCAAATGCATTCAACAAAGCTAATTGAATCAAATGATACTCAAATGCATTCAACAAAGCTAATGCGAAATGAGACTCCTCTCACGTGTGTTTAGGAGACCCACTAACAGCGGAAACAAACGAACAATGGATATAGACTTTTAGTCGAAAGAATCACTCTTAAAACTAAAAGAATTGTGTTTACTTAAGCTTGATCAGCTTCACTCACTTACTTCCACTTAAGGGTTCTAAATCTGATTAGAGGCTTTACTCACCTAGAAACCGATTTAGGAGGGTTTTGAGAGTAATTCAATTAGCTTCACTCACTAATTATCCTAACTCTCTCTTAGGTTAAGTTTACTCACTTAACTCAAGGATTTCAAGATTAAGATCAATTCTTAATCACAAGAGGAAATTTCGGGTCCGCACTCCAAAAGTTCGAATAAGCACAATGCTCAAGTTTAACAACCAAATCTGATTTTTATTTATGATCACCATTACATATATATAGCAAAGAGCTAAAAAGGCTTAACAAATCAGCCATAAATATCTAATACACTAAGGTAATTAAACAAAGCAATTAAACAACAAATATCTCTTAATCCAACAAAGATGTAAGAAGGAATAGTGTTGTTGTGTGTTTTGTTGACTTTGGGGGCAAGGAGGACCGGTTTTCATCACCAAGTGGGGGGCTTCTCTTAGTTTGCAAGTAAAGCTCCAAAAGATCTCCAAGAGTTCCCTTTACACGTCCCAAGTGTAATTCACGTCCCCAAGCATGGTTCGTCCCATATTACAACTTAAACTAAACAAAATATACTCGGTTTTACAAAACCGCAAAACTGATCCAGAATTGACGTCTCAATTGAAAGGCTACTGCAACTTCGTTTCTTCATGAAATCTCACCAAATTTTGTAGGATGAAACTTCAAGATGTTAGAAATCCAACAAAAAAGAATCACTGGAAAATGATTTGTAGATTTCTCACAATAACCAAAACGATTTCGCTGCGCCAGAATCTCCGGTTGAACGTGAACGTCTTCACTTCTGTTCTATTTCTACTTAACTAATTATTACAAAAAAACTAATTAAGATTAGTACTTAGCTAAACTTCTAACAAGTGATCCTAATCCATGATATGAGCCATATCCAACGGATCTTGTTAGGTAGAATAGGTGATACTAAATCAAGGTTAAGGATGATCATGTAAGCCATCCTTAATAATCTTGGTACCTTCCCATTTCGTACCAAAAGCTAATTGAATCAAATGAAACTCAAATGCATTCAACAAAGGTAATTGAATCAAATTAAAGTAAAATGAAGTCAAACAAAGCTAATTGAATCAAATGAAAGTCAAACAAAGTCAAACACAGCTAATATAATCAAATTAAACTCAAATGCATTCAACAAAGCTAATTGAATCAAATGAAAGTCAAATGAAGTCAAACAAAACTTATTGAATCAAATGAATCTCAAATGCATTCAATTAAAGCTCATTGAATCAAATTAAACTGAAATATATTCAACAAAGCTAATTGAATCAAATTAAAGTAAAATGAAGTCAAATAAAGCTAATTGAATCAAAGGAAAGTCAAATGAAGTCACACATAGCTAATAGAATCAAATGAGACTCAAATGCATTCAACAGAGGTAATTGAATCAAATGAAACTCAAATGCATTCAACAAAGCTAATTGAATCAAATTAAAGTAAAATGAAGTCAAACAAAGCTAATTGAATCAAATGAAAGTCAAATGAAGTCAAACAAAGCTAATTGAATCAAATCAAAGTGAAACAAAGCTAATTGAATCAAATTAAAGTAAAACAAAGTCAAAGAAAGCTAATTGAATCAAATGAAGTCAAATAAAGCTAATCGTATCAAACGAAAGTCAAATGAAGTCCAATAAAGCTAAGTGAAACAAATGAAACTCAAATGCATTCAACAAAGCTAATTGAATCAAATAAACTCAAATGCATTCAACAAAGCTAATTAAATAAAATGAAACTCAAATATATTCAACAAAGCTAATTGAATCAAATTAAAGTAAAACGAAGTCAAAGAAAGCTAATTGAATCAAATGAAGTCAAACAAAGCTAATCGTATCAAACGAAAGTCAAATGAAGTCCAATAAAGCTAATTGAAATAAATGAAACTCAAATGCATTCAACAAAGCTAATTGAATCAAATAAACTCAAATGCATTCAACAAAGCTAATTAAATCAAATGAAACTCAAATGCGTTCAACAAAGCTAATTGAATCAAATTAAAGTAAAATGAAGTCAAACAATGCTAATTGAATCAAATAAATGTCAAACAAAGTGAAACATAACTAATTGAATCAACTGAAACACAAATGCATTCAACAAGGCTAATTGAATCAAATGAAAGTCAAATGAAGTCAAACAAAACTTATTGAATCAAATGAATTTCAAATGCATTCAATTAAAGCTAATTGAATAAAATTAAACTCAAATGCATTCAACAAAACTAATTGAATCAAATTAATGTAAAATGAAGTCAAACAAAGCTAATTGAATCAAATGAAAGTCAAATGAAGTCAAACATACCTCATAGAATCAAATGAAACTCAAATGCATTCAACAAAGGTAATTGAATCAAATGAAACTCAAATGCATTCAACAAAGCTAATTGAATCAAATGAAACTCAAATGCATTCAACAAAGCTAATTGAATCAAATTAAAGTAAAATGAAGTCAAACAAAGCTAATTGAATCAAATGAAAGTCCAACAATGTTAATCGTATCAAACAAAAGTCAAATGAAGTCCAATAAAGCTAATTGAAACAAATGAAACTCAAATGCATTCAACAAAGCTAATTGAATCAAATAAACTCAAATGCACTCAACAAAGCTAATTAAATCAAATGAAACTCAAAAGCATTCAACAAAGCTAATTGAATCAAATTAAAGTAAAATGAAGTCAAACAAAGCTAATTGAATCAAATTAATGTCAAACAAAGTGAAACATAGCTAATTGAATCAACTGAAACACAAATGCATTCAACAAGGCTAATTGAATCAAATGAAAGTCAAATGAAGTCAAACAAAACTTATTGAATCAAATGAATTTCAAATGCATTCAATTAAAGCTAATTGAATAAAATTAAACTCAAATGCATTCAACAAAACTAATTGAATCAAATTAATGTAAAATGAAGTCAAACAAAGCTAATTGAATCAAATGAAAGTCAAATGAAGTCAAACATAGCTCATAGAATCAAATGAAACTCAAATGCATTCAACAAAGGTAATTGAATCAAATGAAACTCAAATGCATTCAACAAAGCTAATTGAATCGAATTAAAGTAAAATGAAGTCAAACAAAGCTAATTGAATCAAATAAAAGTCAAATGAAGTAAAACAAAGCTAATTGAATCAAATGAAAGTCAAACAAAGTCAAACATAGCTAATATAATCAAATGAAACTCAAATGCATTGAACAAAGCTAATTGAATCAAATGATACTCAAATGCATTCAACAAAGTTAATTGAATCAAATGAAACTCAAATGCATTCAACAAAGTTAATTGAATCAAATTAAAGTAAAATGAAGTCAAACAAAGCTAATTGAATCAAATGAAGTCAAACAATGCTAATCGTATCAAACGAAAGTCATATGAAGTCCAAGAAAGCTTGAATCAAATGAAACTCAAATGCATTCATCAAAGCAAATTGAACCAAATAAACTCAAATGCATTCAACAAAGCTAATTAAATCAAATGAAACTCAAATGTATTCAACAAAGCTAATTGAATCAAATTAAAGTTAAATGAAGTCAAACAAAGCTAATTGAATCAAATGAAAGTCAAACAAAGTCAAACACAGCTAATATAATCAAATTAAACTCAAATGCATTCAACAAAGCTAATTGAATCAAATGAAAGTCACATGAAGTCAAACAAAACTTATTGAATCAAATGAATCTCAAATGCATTCAATTAAAGCTCATTGAATCAAATTAAACTGAAATATATTCAACAAAGCTAATTGAATCAAATTAAAGTAAAATGAAGTCAAATAAAGCTAATTGAATCAAATGAAAGTCAAATGAAGTCACACATAGCTAATAGAATCAAATGAGACTCAAATGCATTCAACAAAGGTAATTGAATCAAATGAAACTCAAATGCATTCAACAAAGCTAATTGAATCAAATTAAAGTAAAATGAAGTCAAACAAAGCTAATTGAATCAAATGAAAGTCAAATGAAGTCAAACAAAGCTAATTGAATCAAATGAAAGTGAAACACAGCTAATTGAATTAAATTAAAGTAAAACGAAGTCAAAGAAAGCTAATTGAATCAAATGAAGTCAAATAAAGCTAATCGTATCAAACGAAAGTCAAATGAAGTCCAATAAAGCTAAGTGAAACAAATGAAACTCAAATGCATTCAACAAAGCTAATTGAATCAAATGAAAGTCAAATGAAGTCAAACAAAACTTATTGAATCAAATGAATTTCAAATGCATTCAATTAAAGCTAATTGAATCTAATTAAGCTCAAATGCATTCAACATAACTAATTGAATCAAATTAATGTAAAATGAAGTCAAACAAAGCTAATTGAATCAAATGAAAGTCAAATGAAGTCAAACATACCTCATAGAATCAAATGAAACTCAAATGCATTCAACAAAGGTAATTGAATCAAATGAAACTCAAATGCATTCAACAAAGCTAATTGAATCAAATGAAACTCAAATGCATTCAACAAAGCTAATTGAATCAAATTAAAGTAAAATGAAGTCAAACAAAGCTAATTGAATCAAATGAAGTCCAACAATGTTAATCGTATCAAACGAAAGTCATATGAAGTCCAAGAAAGCTTGAATCAAATGAAACTCAAATGCATTCATCAAAGCAAATTGAACCAAATAAACTCAAATGCATTCAACAAAGCTAATTAAATCAAATGAAACTCAAATGCTTTCAACAAAGCTAATTGAATCAAATTAAAGTCAAACAAAGTCAATATAATCAAATGAAACTCAAATGCATTCAACAAAGCTAATTGAATCAAATGATACTCAAATGCATTCAACAAAGCTAATTGAATCAAATGAAACTCAAATGCATTCAACAAAGTTAATTGAATCAAATTAAAGTAAAATGAAGTCAAACAAAGCTAATTGAATCAAATGAAGTCAAACAATGCTAATCGTATCAAGCGAAAGTCATATGAAGTCCAAGAAAGCTTGAATCAAATGAAACTCAAATGCATTCATCAAAGCAAATTGAACCAAATAAACTCAAATGCATTCAAGAAAGCTAATTAAATCAAATGAAACTCAAATGTATTCAACAAAGCTAATTGAATCAAATTAAAGTTATATGAAGTCAAACAAAGCTAATTGAATCAAATGAAAGTCAAACAAAGTCAAACACAGCTAATATAATCAAATTAAACTCAAATGCATTCAACAAAGCTAATTGAATCAAATGAAAGTCAAATGAAAAATGTTCACTCAAAGTATCAAGTGTCTTTTGAATGCCAAAATGACCAGCAATACTCTTGAACTTAGGTTGGCGCTTATGCTTGTTAGCTCGTTCCTTGTATTGTTGATTCATTTTCTCAATTTGAGCCTTAACTTGCGCACAAGTCTTGTTAAAAGCTTCTAGCCTTTTCTTTGAATCCGCATGTATCTCACTTCTAGGAAGAGCAACAAGATCAATAGGGAGAAAAGGATTAACTCCATAAATGATCTCAAATGGAGAAAGCTAAGTTGTGGCTGAATGTGAACGGTTGTAAGCAAATTCCGCATGTGCAAGTTTCACATCCCAATCCTTTTGCATCTTACTCACGAGGCCACGCTACAAAGAACCAAGAGTTCTATTAGTAACTTCGGTTTGGCCGTCAGTTTGAGGGTGATGGCTTGTGCTAAATAAGAGCTTTGTTCCTACCATTATCCACAAACATCTCCAAAAGTGGCTAAGGAATTTAGAATCCCTATCTGAAACAATGCTTCTAGGAATGCCATGGAGTCTAATTACCTCTTTGAAATACAAATCAGCAACATGTGAAGCATCATCCGTCTTGTGCATGCAAATGAAATGAGCCATCTTCGAAAATCTATTCACAACCACCATGATAGCATCTTTGCCTCTTTGAGTTCTAGGTAAACCAACAATGAAATCCATGCTCACACTATCCCAAGGTTGATCCGGAACTGGTAGAGGCAGTGATACATAATAAACCATCATATAGGAGTAATCCCGAGGAAACTAAAGAACTCCAACGTCAAATTGAGGAGCTTATGGAGAGAGGCTATGTACGTGAAAGTATGAGTCCTTGTGCGGTGCCAGCTTTGTTAGTACCAAAAAAGGATGGAACATGGAGGATGTGCATAGATAGCCGAGCTGTGAACAATATCACCATCAAATATAGGTTCCCTATACCACGATTGGATGATATGTTAGATGAATTGTGTGGTTCCCAATTGTTCTCCAAAATTGATTTGAGAAGTGGGTACCATCAAATTAGGATGCGTGAAGGAGATGAGTGGAAGACCGCCTTCAAGATAAAGCATGGCTTGTTTGAATGGTTGGTTATGCCATTTGGATTGACAAACGCACCAAGTACATTCATGCGCCTCATGAATGCTGTTTTGAGGCCTTTTTTAGGCAAGTTCATTATGGTTTACTTAGACGACATTCTAGTCTATAGTAAGACCAAGGAAGAGCATCTACAACACTTACGCCACTTATTCCAAGTATTGAGAAGCAAGCAATTGTATGGGAAGTTGGAGAAGTGTTCGTTTATGCAAGAAGAATTAGGGTTCCTAGGATACATTGTATCTAAGGATGGAATCAAGGTGGATCCAAGTAAAATTGAAGCAATATCAACGTGGCCAATTCCAAGGACTATAACGGAGGTACGTTCTTTTCATGGTTTAGCTTCATTTTATAGAAGATTCATCAAGAACTTTAGCACTCTTATGAGCCCTATTACCGAATGTACGAAACAAGGGAAGTTTGAGTGGACTAAAGAAGCACAACAAGAACTAGTGAAGGATAAGATGTGCAATGCACCAATTTTGGCCCTACCAGATTTCTCTAAACCCTTTGAGGTTGAGTGTGACGCAAGTGGGACTGGAATTGGGGCAGTTTTGATTCAAGGTGGAAGACCTATAGTATATTTTAGTGAGAAATTGGATGGAGGAAAGTGGAATTACTCCACATATGACAAATAATTATATGCTATGGTGCGAGCCTTAGATTATTGAAGCCACTATTTGAGACGTCAATCATTTGTTTTACATTCTGATTATGAGTCATTGAGGTACATACATGGCCAACACAAGTTGAATACAAGGCATGCTAAGTGGGTTGAGTTCTTGCAATCATTCACTTTTGTGTCGAACTATAAAGCGGGGAAGGCTAATGTAGTGGCGGATGCACTTTCTAAGAGACACACTCTTTTGGGCGTGGTTAGTACTAAGCTTTTGGGATTTGATTTGCTTAAGGACTACTATGCTACGGATGTGGATTTTGGGGAGTTGTATGCAGCGTGTGAGAAGGGAACTCATGGGCATTATTCACGGGAGCAAGGGTTTCTTTTCAAGGGAAATACGTTGTGTGTTCCCAATTATTCCGTGAGAGATTTGTTGGTTAGGGAAGCTCATGGGGGAGGTATTGCTGGTCACTTTGGGATGAACAAAACGTTGGAATTAGTCCAAGAGCATTTCTTTTGGCCTAAGATGGTAGGGAGTGTCCAAGCTGTGGTTGATAGGGAGTGTCAACGTGCCAAAAGTACATTTCATAAGGGACTATACACACCATTACCTGTGCCGGAGAGACCTTGGGAAGATGTGAGCATGGATTTCATAGTTGCTTTACCTCGGACTCAAAGGCAAAGAGATGCTATCATGGTTGTTGTTGATCGATTTAGTAAGATGGCACATTTTATTCCTTGCAACAAAACCGATGATGCATCACATGTGGCAACTTTGTATTTTCGAGAAATTGTTAAGTTGCATGGAATACCGCGTACAATTATCTCGGATAGGCACAGTAAGTTCTTGAGTTACTTCTGGAAGACCTTGTGGAGATTGTTGGGTACAAAATTGCTCTTTAGCACTTCGCACCATCCACAAACTGATGGACAAACCGAGGTAACAAATCGCACCTTGGGTTCATTGCTTCGAGGATTGGTGAGTAAAACAGGTAAAGATTGGGATGTGAAGGTTTGTCATGCGGAATTTGCATACAATAGAACTCCTACATATGCAACTAAACATTCACCATTTGAAGTTGTGTATGGAGTTAATCCATATTTGCTCGTGGACTTGGCTGTGATTCCAAGACAAGATTACGTGCATGGGGATGCAAAGAAGCAAGCTACTGTTCTTATGAAGCTCCATCACCAAATCAAAGAGCGCATTGAGAAGCTTAATGAGCAATATAAGAAGAAAGCAAACAAGGGACGCAAGCCTAGGGTGTTCGAACCAGGTGATCTTGTGTGGGTGCACCTGAGGAAGGAGCGTTTTCCAAGCAAACGCAAACATAAGCTCATGCCATGAGTGATATGGATCCGATAAGAAGATTGAAGATAACTAAATTAGTGGATCTTATGAATTATTGGGCTTGGATCATCTTACAATTGAAGGTTGTGAATAGTGCTTTGATGTTAATTTTATTTGTTAATGATCCATATGAGAGATGGTCATTTCCTACAAATCCTAGTTCTGTTAGGATTTGTGTTGTTTTCCTAGTTCTAGTAGGAATAGGACTCTTAATATCCTAATCCTAGGAGGATTAGAACTCCTAGTTTTGTTAGGAGTCTAATAGCTTATAAATTCTAGTTGAGTTAGAAATCCAAATCCTAGTTGGATTAGGATTCTAATTGGAGTAGAGTTATATCTTTAATAGGAGTCTAGTTAGTAGGCGCCAAGTTGAGCTTGTTCTACTTGGTTTAGGAGTTTGTTATTTCTTTGTTATCTTTTATGTTTTCTAGTCCTAGTATAATTAGGTATTTGTAATGCCTATATAAGGCTTTATTTCGATCATTAATAAGAGAGAGAATATAGAGAGTTTATGAAAGTTTATTTCGTGAGTTTAATTACTTACAAACCATTAATTAATATTCAGGAGTGTTTATTAATTAGTGTTAAACAACTTAATTCCAGGAGTGGTTTGAGTGTGTTTAAGAACCATTGAATTCAATTCAGGAGTGATTTGGATTTAGTGCTTGATTAATTAGGCCAGGAGTGACTTAATTGAATCAAAACCCTATTTGAGAGTTCAGGAGTGTTCAATCAAATAGTTCTATCCTTTTGTTCGAGTATTATTTGAGTTTGTGTACCCAAAGATTCAACCAAGAAACCATCAAGAACATCTTTCTTTCAAGATTCTTGGGATTTTGAAAACTTCACTAAAGAGTAGAATCATGTCCACATCAAATTGGTATCAGAGCTGGTCGAAAGAAAGACGGAGAAAGGTGCTTGATTTCGTTCCAGATTCATCCAGAATTTGGTACGTTTTGTTCTGCTTCGTTCTCCTACTAGGAAACGAATTTTTCGGAGTTTCTTGATTCTAAATTGGACTATATCAAGTCTAGTTTTATGTCCTAAAATTTCGTAAAATTTGAAGGTTGTTTGATTCCTTGTCGAGACGGTTTTTGTTAGTTGTGTTGGAATCGCTGGAATCTGGCGCGATTGCCTTCTGTTGAAAACTGGGAAGGTTGTAGATCGAATTTTTGAGTGATTCCAATTCTAGGGGTCTTAGAACATCTGGAAGGTTGTTGTGTTAAAATTTCTTGGAGTTTCATCACGATTTGAGGGAATTGTGAACCAAGGAAGTAAGGGTTGCGCGAAGGACTATTTTGGTCAGTTTCTGGATATTTTGGGCAGTTTTTCGATGACTATTTGCAACGAAACCATGGTGGACTGGACTGCCGTTGCTGATACCCTTAGTAAACTCAACCTCACTGATGCTACTACCTTTCTACTAGTTACCCTTGCTGATAATTTTCTCACCAAGATGGACAGAAGAATTCTTGAAAGGGAATTATCTTATTTACTATATGACAAAAAAATTGAAGATAGAAAGAAAAAAATTGAAAGGCAGCAATTGGTAAAGGACATAAAGGAACGTCTGGCAAAACTTGAAAAGTCAACTTCGGTTCCAGAAGTACTAGTTGAAGAAGCCAAGATTGAGGTTCTTCCTACTTTTTCCGAGTCTACTCTAGATGTACCTCTAGTTGTTGAAGAAGTTATTGAAGATAATGTTGCACACGAGAATATAGTTGTGGAACAAATTCTCGAGGAAAAGCAAGAAGAGCAGATTAGAGAAATTTCTAGCAGTACTTCTCTTGTTGTCAATGTTATTGAAGAGTCGTCCAACAATTCTACTATATGCAACTTGCCAAGTAAGGTTGTCGTGAGAGATATTGATACTTCGTTAGCTCATTCTTATGGGTTCGACAAGTGATACAAGTCAAGGTTAAGGTCAAGCTCCAAATGATCCGATTTGTTTAGTCCTTGAAGTGTTCGGGTTCAATTTAAATTCAAACTCCTCATTTGTGTCATTTCTCAAGTGGGACGATGAGTCCATGGATGAAGCATGAAGATGACTCCATTTCTAGAGTCTTAGTTATTTTAATTAAGTCTTTAATTTTCAGCAAATAAAGGTCCGAAAATATCTTGTGATATTTCGACCAAGAATAGGCGTGTCATTAGGCGTGTGATTTGGTTTAGGCGTGTGATTTGGTCCTTGTGCTCCAAGTTTGCAAGTTGTCATTGAGTTGTAATACTTTCCTTATTTCTTGGTGTGTTTAGGCGTGTGAAGGGGGATTATGGGCTGATTTGGTTGTTTCCTTATTTACTCCTTTATTCTCTCCTAGATTCAAGGGATTAGGATGTAAGGAATTAAGGAGTGTTTCCTTAATTCTTATGGCTGATTTTCGGCCTTACTTGGTCCTTGGAGGACAAGTTTATTCTATTATAAATAATAGTTCCATGGTATCATTCAAGGCATGTGAGATTTACCTAAAAACTTTGTTATTGAATTTAATTGTGTGATCAATTACTTTCGACCATTGAGTAATTTTCAGAGTGATTATTTACTTAGTGTTTAATCTACTTTATTCCAGGAGTGGTGTAAGTGAGATTAAGAGTTAATTAAAATATTCAAGAGTGATTATTTTAATTATCATATCCGGTGACTTAGAACATAAATTTCGGACTTCATTATTTCATCAAGTTCGATCCTTTGCTCGAGATTTCTTGATTGCTCATTCACTTTGGACGTGTAATCATATCGGTTGGTATCGATTTTTCCAGAGGGTGAGGATAGAAGGGATTCTCCTTTCATTGGTAAGTGCTTCTACTTTGTTCGATCCTTTGTTGGGGTTTTGTGTGATTGTGGCTTGCTATTTGAGTTATAATTTCTGAATTTGCGGAAATAAAAGCTCTTATTGAGAAAATTCATAACACTCAATTAGAGGAAAAGGAGAAAACGGCAAGATTAACAGTAGCTCATAATATTCTTGCGGGTAAAGTGAACAATAAAAACGACCCTAATCACATTGACTATGAATCTGATGTTGAGGAGGTTAAAATTGTTAAACCGACTTATGATAATGATAGGGGGATTAAACTAGATGATTTTACTGGTGATTCTAGTCCCGAGGATTTACTTGAATGGATTCGTCAACTGGAGAAAATTTGTGATTATAAGGGATTTGATGATGAGAAACGTTTTAAAATTGCCACCATTAGACTAACTAAGTATGCTGGAATTTGGTTAGAGAGTCTAAAGGCAAAAAGAGCGAGACTTGGGAAACCTAAGCTTAAAAGTTGGACTAAGCTTAAAAGGAAATTGCATGAGAAGTTTGTTCCAAGTGATTTTATTCAAAGGCAATATATGAGAAAGAATTCTTTGACTCAAGATGTGTCAAGCGTGCATGATTATATGGTTGAATTTGACAAGTTATGTTTGATTTGTGATGTTGATGAAGTCGAACAAGAAAAAATTGCTAGGTTTGTTAATGGACTTAATAAATCTATTGCTAGAAAGGTTGATGTGTCGAATTATAGCACTTTTGATGATGTGTGTCGATTGGCTTTAAAATTTGAAAGGCATGAATTGGATGAAAAGAAATCATATGGGGGGAAATTCGGCCATAATAAACCCAATTCTTCTTCTTCTTTCGTCCCTTCTTCTTCTAATTTTTCTAAACCCTTTGAAAAGAAAGATAATCCTTCTAAAGGGGAACCAAAGGGAGAACGACCTAAGTTGGTGATTTCTAAGGAAAAGTGGGAAGAAACCCGAAAGTGTTTTAAGTGTCAAGGAAGGGGTCATATTGCTAGTAGTTGTCCATCTAGAAAAACCCTAACTTTGAGACAATACATGACCATAGAAGAGGAGGAGAGAACTTATGACTATGTGTATGAAGAGGAGGAATGTGAAAGTGTTGATAATGAGATTGCATATGCCGAAGATGAGTCTAGAATGCTTGGGGTTATTAGGAGAACTTTGCATGTTGATCATTCTCCTAACCATGATCAAAGAGAAAACTTGTTTCATACTAGATGTCGAATTGGTGAGTTTACATGTAATGTGATTATTGACAAGTGGTTCATGTACGAATGTGGTTGCTTCTAATGTGGTTTCTAAGTTGAATTTGATTGTTAGAGACCATCCACATCCTTATAAGTTGAGTTGGTTGGATGACAAAACGGGTTTGTTGGTGAAAAAGCAAGCTCTTGTGTCGTTTTCTATTGGGGGTTACAAAGATGAGTTGTGGGGTGATGTTCTACCCATGAGTGCTTGTCATCTTCTTCTTGGTAGACCTTGGCAATATGATCGAAAAGTTGTTCATGAAGGTGAAACCAATGTGTACACGGTTTTGATAGGTTCTAAAAAGATTCGATTGGTTCCTTTGTCTCCTAGCTCCATGGCACCCAAGAAGGTGGTTGAAACGAAACAAAACTTGTTTCTTTCGGCCAAAGAATTCGAGAAAGAGGTAGAATTGGAAGGACATTGTTATGCTTTATGTGTTAAACTTGCTTTGACTAATGATGTTTCTTCTAGTAACTCGAAACTTGCAGCTCTATTGGACGAATTTTGTGATGTTTTTCCGGAGGAATTGCCTCAAGGATTACCACCATTGAGAGGCATAGAGCATGCCATTGATCTTGTACCAGGCGCACCTTTGCCAAATAAGCCGGCATATAGATGTGATCCCGTAGCTTCTAAGGAGCTACAAAAGTAAATTGAAGAGTTGATTGACCGAGGCTATGTAAGAGAAAGCATGAGTCCATGTGCCGTTCCCGCTTTGCTTGTTCCTAAGAAAGATGGTACTTGGAGGATGTGTATTGATAGTAGAGCCGTCAACAACATAACAATCAAGTATCGTTTTCCTATGCCTAGATTAGAGGACATGCTTGATGAACTACATGGAGCTTCGATTTTTTCGAAGATTGATTTGAGGAGTGGTTATCATCAGATGAGAATTCGGGAAGGAGATGAATGGAAAACCGCTTTCAAGACCAAACAAGGTCTATATGAGTGGATGGTGATGCCCTTTGGTCTTTGCAATGCTCCTAGTTCATTTATGAGACTTATGAATGAGGTACTACGTCCCTTTCTTAACAAGTTTATTGTTGTCTATTTAGATGATATTCTTGTATATAGTACTAGTGTTGAGTCTCATTTACTTCACTTGAGAGCTTTATTTGAAAAATTAAGAGAGCAAAAGTTGTATGGAAAGATGGAAAAGTGTGATTTTCTTGTTCCTAGTATTGCTTTTCTTGGTTACATTGTGTCTAGGGATGGAGTTCATGTGGATCCGGAAAAAGTCAAGGCCATGTCTTCATGGTTGGCGCCTACAAGTGCTCATGAATGTCGAAGTTTTCATGGCCTAGCTTCCTTTTATAGAAGATTCATCCGAAATTTCTCAACTATCATGGCACCAATCACGGATTTGATGAAGAAAGGGGAGTTTTCATGGAACTCTCATGCTCAAAAGGCGTTTGATGAAGTCAAGGAGTTACTTTGCAACGCTCCTATCCTTGCCTTGCCGGATTTCAACAAGTTGTTCGAAGTTGAGTGTGATGCTAGTGGACTTGGAGTTGGGGCGGTTTTGCTTCAAGAAAGGAGGCCCATTGCCTACTTTAGTGAGAAGTTGAGTGGCGCCAAACTCAATTACTCCAATTATGATCGTGAATTCTATGCAATTGTGAGAGCCTTGGATCATTGGTCTCATTACTTGAGGCCCAAGCCTTTCATTCTTCATTCGGATCATGAAGCACTCAAATACATCCATGGACAGCAAAAGCTCAACCATAGGCATGCTAAGTGGGTTGAATTCCTACAAGCCTTCACATTTTCGTCCAAGTACAAGGAAGGTAAGAGTAACATTGTTGCGGATGCCCTTTCTAGGCGTTCCTATCTTTTGGCCATGGTTGATGCAAGGGTGTTGGGGTTTGAGCACTTAAAGGATTTGTATGAGAATGATGATGATTTCCGTGAGTTCTTTAGGAGTCCTAGTGGTTTGTTTGTGGTACAAGAGGGATTTTTGTTTAAGGGAAACAAGCTATGCATTCCTAAGAGTGGCGTGAGGGAGTTGCTTGTGAGAGAAGTTCATAGTGGAGGGGTGGCTGGTCATTTCGGTGTTCAAAAGACATTAGACACTTTGAATGAGAGTTTTTATTGACCTAACATGATGAGGGATGTTCATATGGTGGTTAGTAAGTGTGCTACTTGTCAAAGGTCGAAGAGTACCTTCCATAAAGGCCTTTATACTCCATTACCCGTACTCCGATGCACCTTGGGATAGTGTGAGTATGGATTTCATTGTTGGATTACCAAGAACTCAAAGGGGGAAGGACGCCATTATGGTGGTGGTGGATCGATTTTCGAAGATGGCTCACTTTGTTCCTATGCATAAACCGATGATGCTTTGCATGTGGCGGATTTGTACTTCAAAGAGATTATTCGATTGCATGGTATTCCTAGAAGTATTGTTAGTGATCGTGATACGAAGTTCCTTAGTCATTTTTGGAGAAGCTTATGGAAGATGGTGGGGACTAAGTTACTCTTTAGCACAAGTCATCATCCTCAAACGGATGGTCAAACGGAAGTGACTAATAGAACTCTTGGAGCTTTGTTACGTGGCTTGGTGAGTAAGACACAAAAGGATTGGGATATAAAGCTAGCTCACGCCGAGTTTGCTTATAATCGAGCTCATTCTTCTACTACTTCTAAGTCTCCATTTGAGGTGGTCTATGGTATCAATCCTTTCCTTCCTATTGATTTTGTGTCACTAACTAAATCCGAAATTCATGTTGATTCAAAGAAGAGGTTGGAAGCCTTTAAGAAGACTTGTGAGCAAGTGAAAGCAAGAATTGAGAAGATGAATACTCAATACAAGGAACGAGCCAACAAGCATAGAAGACAACCGAAATTTCAGATTGGCGATTTGGTTTGGATTCATTTGAGGAAAGAACGATTTCCAAGTAGAAGGAAGAACAAGCTTATGCCTAGAGGCGATGGTCCATTCAAAGTTATTGATGTGATTAATGAAAGTGCTTATAAGATCAAGCTTCCAAGTGATTATGGAGGTGTGAGTGCAACCTTCAATGTTGGTGATCTTAGTCCTTATTTAGATGATGAAAATTTGAGGACAAATTCTTTTGAAGAGGGGGAGAATGATACAAGTCAAGGTCAAGGTCAAGCTCCAAATGATCGATTTGTTTAGTCCTTGAAGTGTTCGGGTTCAATTTAAATTCAAACTCCTCATTTGTGTCATTTCTCAAGTGGGACGATGAGTCCATGGATGAAGCATGAAGATGACTCCATTTCTAGAGTCTTAGTTATTTTAATTAAGTCTTTAATTTTCAGCAAATAAAGGTCCGAAAATATCTTGTGATATTTCGACCAAGAATAGGCGTGTCATTAGGCGTGTGATTTGGTTTAGGCGTGTGATTTGGTCCTTGTGCTCCAAGTTTGCAAGTTGTCATTGAGTTGTAATACTTTCCTTATTTCTTGGTGTGTTTAGGCGTGTGAAGGGGGATTATGGGCTGATTTGGTTGTTTCCTTATTTACTCCTTTATTCTCTCCTAGATTCAAGGGATTAGGATGTAAGGAATTAAGGAGTGTTTCCTTAATTCTTATGGCTGATTTTCGGCCTTACTTGGTCCTTGGAGGACAAGTTTATTCTATTATAAATAATAGTTCCATGCTATCATTCAAGGCATGTGAGATTTACCTAAAAACTTTGTTATTGAATTTAATTGTGTGATCAATTACTTTCGACCATTGAGTAATTTTCAGGAGTGATTATTTACTTAGTGTTTAATCTACTTTATTCCAGGAGTGGTGTAAGTGAGATTAAGAGTTAATTAAAATATTCAGGAGTGATTATTTTAATTATCATATCCGGTGACTTAGAACATAAATTTCGGACTTCATTATTTCATCAAGTTCGATCCTTTGCTCGAGATTTCTTGATTGCTCATTCACTTTGGACGTGTAATCATATCAACAAGGGTAAGGTTGATCATGATGTTCTACAGTTGAGATTCAGTAAAATTCGAGGTCGAATTTTTTTTCAAGAAGGGGAGAATGATATGGATCTGATAAGAAGATTGAAGATAACTAAATTAGTGGATCTTATGAATTATTGGGCTTGGATCATCTTACAATTGAAGGTTGTGAATAGTGCTTTGATGTTAATTTTATTTGTTAATGATCCATATGAGAGATGGTCATTTCCTACAAATCCTAGTTCTGTTAGGATTTGTGTTGTTTTCCTAGTTCTAGTAGGAATAGGACTCTTAATATCCTAATCCTAGGAGGATTAGAACTCCTAGTTTTGTTAGGAGTCTAATAGCTTATAAATTCTAGTTGAGTTAGAAATCCAAATCCTAGTTGGATTAGGATTCTAATTGGAGTAGAGTTATATCTTTAATAGGAGTCTAGTTAGTAGGCGCCAAGTTGAGCTTGTTCTACTTGGTTTAGGAGTTTGTTATTTCTTTGTTATCTTTTATGTTTTCTAGTCCTAGTATAATTAGGTATTTGTAATGCCTATATAAGGCTTTATTTCGATCATTAATAAGAGAGAGAATATAGAGAGTTTATGAAAGTTTATTTCGTGAGTTTAATTACTTACAAACCATTAATTAATATTCAGGAGTGTTTATTAATTAGTGTTAAACAACTTAATTCCAGGAGTGGTTTGAGTGTGTTTAAGAACCATTGAATTCAATTCAGGAGTGATTTGGATTTAGTGCTTGATTAATTAGGCCAGGAGTGACTTAATTGAATCAAAACCCTATTTGAGAGTTCAGGAGTGTTCAATCAAATAGTTCTATCCTTTTGTTCGAGTATTATTTGAGTTTGTGTACCCAAAGATTCAACCAAGAAACCATCAAGAACCAATCTTTCTTTCAAGATTCTTGGAAATTTGAAAACTTCACTAAAGAGTAGAATCACGTCCACATCAATGAGCTGAAGGTCCTTATCAAATATTGGAGAAGTATGGTGATAATGCCTACAAGGTATATCTTCAAGGGGAGCATGGTGTGGCTGCTACTTTTAATGTTGGGGACTTGATGCCTTATTTAGATGATGAGCAAGTACAAGAATTGAGGATAATTCCTTTCAAAGAAGGGGAGGATGATCCAGGAGCAAGTACAAGTGATTCCAATGAAGATGAGCTCCAAGAGTTGATGCTTGGCAAAGGAATGGACGGTGTACGTTCCATTAGTTTCCATAGACTTGGAGGCAATGAAGGTCATTGTTGCATTTCATTAACAAGCGTCCAACAACGTTTGGAGTAGATTTTGAGGTTTGTGGCATTTCCTACTTCTAGTAGGAAATGAAATTACACTTCCTAGTTTTGTTAGGTGATCCAAGTATGGATGTGCTAGCCTCAATGCATAAGAGTGTCATTTTGGATGTGGAGTCAATTGAGGCTATGCATGGAAGATTCCTAGGATCATCATCACACTCACACGTACTAGTATGCATGGTAAAGCTTGATTATGACCAGCAACTAGGAGTGTAGTGTTTGATTTGCTTTAGGAGTGTTTTCCTAACTAGAATCGGTTTTTAGAGTAGAGTTTGATATTCTTAGGAGTGTTAGCCTAAGTGGCGGTTTTTAAGGAGGTTGTTAGGTGTTTGATTTCTTTTAGGAGTCTAGGATTTAGGGAATTGTCCTAAACCTATTAGGATTTACGTTTTATGTGTGCTTATAAATAGGTTAAGTTGTACGTGTGATTTAATCAATGAATTCAGTTTATGCTTTGTGCTTTTCGAATGCTTTGAGTATTCATCCCTCTTGATTGCTAGTGGCTTTGCCTTTACGCGTCAAAACCCTTAGTTTGTTCCTTGTGGTGGCTTTGCCTTTATCATTGAGCAACTAGGAACTATCCTTGGTTACTTTTGTTCGAATTAATACTACAATCTTCCGCACGTTTACTCTAGTATTTGGTTTTCCTAGATCAAATACATCATCTTGGTATCCGAGCTTTGGTTCTCATCCTTGAGAATTTTTTTTCGGCCATTGAAGGAGAGTATTCAGCCTTCAAGAACACCTTAAAGATTGAACCTTTTTTTCAAGATTCCGAAATTTCCACAAAACTTCACTAAAGTACATCCCTCCATTACACAAACACATTCAAAGAAACCTTCCAAGACTCCATATTTTTCTCAAGATTTTGTGTTTTTCACAAAACTTCACTAAATATCTTCACACTAGAAACGTGAAGGGCAAAAAAATTCGTCCAAGATCCAAGTTCTGTTTGGAGTCTTCATTATGGACGGTGCTCAAAGTGACGAGGACAACGAGGTTCGAGTCCCTCGAGGTCTTACACTCAATCAAGCCAATGAATTGCGTCGAGATAGAGAAATAGCCGACCTACGAGCACGCATGGATGAACTTGTTCATCTTTTCCGAAATCAACAAGGAGTTCCGCATAGAAATCAATCTCCTAGTCCTAGTAGGAGTGTGCCTTCTATACATGAGTCTAGTTCGGAAGGGGAGCAACCCCAAGGGAGACCTCGACGAAGGCAACAGCAGCATGATGATGATAGGGGATTGAGACTTGATCTCCCGGAATTTGATGGCAGCATGAAACCTGAAAAGTTCTTAGAATGGCTACAAAGGATTGAACGCGTTTTTGATTATAAGGATTATGATGATCACAAACGTTTTAAGGTGGCTGTGCTAAAACTAACATCCTATGCAAGCCTTTGGTTCGAAAATCTCAAAAACAAACGGAGGAAGGAAGGGAAGCCACGCCTTGATTCATGGGAACAACTCAAGGTTCGTATGAAGAAACGATTTTTGCCCACGGATTTTATCCAAGACATGTACATAAAGCTTCAAGCTTTCAAGCAAAACACCCTTAGTGTCGAGGAATATGTGGCTGAATTTGAAAGATTGACCATGATGTGCGATGTGGAGGAGAAAGTTGAGTTTAAAATAGCACGAATTATTGGGGGTCTTGACAAGAAAATATCGAAGAAGGTTGATTTGCAACCCTATTGGAGCTTTGAGGAGGTATGTCAAGTAGCCATGAGAGTTGAGAAACATGCCAAAGCTAAGAAGGCATCGTTTCCAAAGCCGTTTGTGAGGAGTTTTGAGAAAACTCAAGGAGAGAAAAGTGGGGGCAACACGTCCAAATTCACGCCCAAGTTTGACAAATTCAAGCAAGATAAGGGCAAGTCATCACAACCCTTACCCACGGAGGAGAGACGAATTTGTTTTAAGTGCAAGGGGTATGGCCATGTGATCAAAGATTGTCCAAACAATCGTGTCATGACATTGAGGGACATTCGTGAGATTGACGAGGCATATGCTTCCAAGGAGGACCCAAGCTTCGAAGAAGAGGAGTATGGGGGCAATGAGGAGGACGCATATGTAGCTGATTCGGAGGAGGAACCGGTGATGGAGGGCCAAGCACTCATCATGCGCACCCTTCACTCCAAAGCAGCACCCTTGGAGACTCAAAGGGACAAAATCTTCCTTACACGTTGCCTTGTGAAGGAAAGATTGTGTGATTTGATCATTGACACGGGAAGTTGCACCAATGTGGTCTCTACTACGTTGATTGATAAGCTTAAGTG
The DNA here is from genome assembly GCA_947648045.1 of Beta corolliflora. Classification (NCBI taxonomy): domain Eukaryota; kingdom Viridiplantae; phylum Streptophyta; class Magnoliopsida; order Caryophyllales; family Amaranthaceae; genus Beta; species Beta corolliflora. Next base: position 90,468 of record CANSZD010002442.1, read on the forward strand.
GCCAACCACACCTCATCCAAAACCTTACAAATTACATTGGCTAAGTGATGGCAGCGATGTTAAGGTAAATAAACAAGCCCTTATTTCTTTTGAAATTGGTAAATTTAGGGATGAAGTGTTATGTGATGTGGTGAATATGGACGCATGTCATGTCTTATTAGGACGTCCTTGGCAATATGATCGGTTTTGTGAAGTATGATGGACGTGCCAATGTGTATATTGCCACTATTGGGAATAAGAAAACCGCCTTGAAACCTCTTATTGTCTCTAAACCCCACGTCAAAGAGAGTTTGTTGTTGACTGAAAAACAAATTACTCATGAGTTAGAGAAGGAGGGAGGTGGGTATTTGTTGGTTCAAGTGAGTGAGGAGAGCACCACAAACTCACAACCAACCGTTCCTCAGTGTGTAGCTCAGATTTTGGAGGACTTTGTGGATGTGTTCCCTAATGATTTACCCCCGGGATTACCACCTATTAGAGGCATTGAGCACCAAATTGACCTTATTCCTGGAGCTTCTTTACCAAACAAGGCAGCCTATAGGTGTAACCCTCAAGAGACGAAAGAGCTTCAAAGACAAATTGAGGAGTTGATGGAGAGGGGATATGTGAGGGAAAGTATGAGCCCTTGTCTTTGTTCCGGCTTTGTTGGTGCCAAAGAAGGATGGGACTTGGCGCATGTGCATTGATTCTAGAGCTGTGAATAATATAACTATCAAGTATAGGTTTCCTATTCCTAGACTTGATGATTTGCTTGATGAATTGCATGGTTCGACAGTGTTCTCCAAGATAGACTTGAGAAGTGGTTACCACCAAATTAGAATGAGGGAAGGAGATGAGTGGAAGACGGCTTTCAAGACTAAGGTGGGTCTTTATGAATGGCTTGTGATGCCATTTGGTCTTACTAATGCTCCTAGTACTTTCATGCGGTTGATGAATGAAATGCTCAAACCTTTCTTGGGCAAATTTGTGGTGGTATACCTCGATGACATTTTGATTTATAGTCGAAGTGTTACTGAACATATGGGCCATTTGAGGGCCGTATTCGAAGTATTAAGGAGGCAGCAACTCTATGCTAAGGTGGAGAAGTGATATTTCCTTGTTCCCAGCGTCACTTTTCTTGGTTATATAGTTTCTAAGGATGGCGTTTCGGTTGATCCCTCCAAAGTGGAAGCCATAAATTCGTGGCCTACGCCTACTACTATCTCCCAAGTAAGGTGTTTTCATGGTCTTGCTTCTTTTTATAGGCGTTTTGTGAAGAATTTCAGTAGCATTATGGCTCCCATGATCGAATGTATTAAGCAAGGGAAGTTTGAGTGGAGTAGGGCAGCCCAACAAGCCTTCGAGACTATTAAACAACTATTGTGGAACACGCCCATCCTAGCTTTGCCTGATTTTTCACAACCTTTTGAGGTGGAGTGTGATGCTAGTGGAGTTGGCATTGGAGCAGTTTTGGTGCAAGGTAAGCGTCCCATAACTTACTTTAGCGAGAAATTGAATGGCGCAAGGTTAAACTATTCTACCTATGACAAGGAATTCTATGCAATAGTGAGGGCGTTGGATCATTGGAGTCATTATTTACGTCCTAGTCACTTTGTGTTGCATTCGGATCATGAGGCTCTTAAGCATATACATGGGCAGCAAAAGCTCAATCCACGGCATGCAAAATGGGTTGAGTTCCTTCAATCTTTCAACTTTTCTTCCAAGTACAAAGAAGGCAAAAATAATGTGGTAGCTGATGCTCTTTCAAGGAGGCATACTTTGATTGGTGTGTTACAATCCAAGTTGTTAGGGTTCGAGCTTCTTAAAGAGTATTACAAGGAAGATGTTGATTTTAGGCCTATTGTTGGTGAATGTGTCAAAGGGGCCGTGGGATCCTATGTCATGCACGAGGGTTTCCTTTTCAAAGGTAACAAGCTTTGCATTCCATCTTGTTCAATTCGTGAATTACTTGTTAGGGAGGCTCATGGGGGAGGCATTGCTGGCCATTTTGGTATTACCAAGACACTTGCAATGTTGCAAGAGCATTTTTATTGGCCAAAGATACTTGCAATGGGGGATCCTATGACTTCATTTTACTTTAATTTGATTCAATTACCTTTGTTGAATGCATTTGAGTTTCATTTGATTCAATTAGCTTTGTTGAATGCATTTGAGTATCATTTGATTCAATTAAAGTAAAATGAAGTCAAACAAAGCTAATTGAATCAATTGAAGTCAAACAATGCTAATCGTATCAAACGAAAGTCAAATGAAGTCCAAGAAAGCTTGAATCAAATGAAACTCAAATGCATTCATCAAAGCTAATAGAATCAAATAAACTCAAATGCATTCAACAAAGCTAATTAAATCAAATGAAACTCAAATGCATTCAACAAACCTAATTGAATCAAATTAAAGTTAAATGAAGTCAAACAAAGCTAATTGAATCAAATGAAAGTCAAATGCATTCAACAAAGCTAATTGATTCAAATTAAAGTCAAGCGAAGTTAAACAAAACTTATTGAATCAAATGAAACTCAAATACATTCAGTAAAGCTAATTGAATCAAATGAAACTCAAATGCATTCAACAAAGCTAATTGAATCAAATTAAATTAAAATAAAGGCAAAGAAAGCTAATTGAATCAAATGAAGTCAAACAAAGCTAATCGTATCAAACGAAAGTCAAATGAAGTCCAATAAAGCTAATTGAAACAAATGAAACTCAAATACAATCAACAAAGCTAATTGAATCAAATAAACTCAAATGCATTCAACAAAGCTAATTAAATCAAATGAAACTCAAATGCATTCAACAAAGCTAATTGAATCAAATTAAAGTAAAATAAAGTCAAACAAAGCTAATTGAATCAAATGAATGTCAAACAAAGTGAAACATAGCTAATAGAATGATCCAAGTATGGATGTGCTAGCCTTAATGCATAAGATTGTCATTTTGGATGTGGAGTCAATTGAGGCTATGCATGGAAGATTCCTAGGATCATCATCACACTCACACGCATGGTAAAGCTTGATTATGACCAGCAACTAGGAGTGTAGTGTTTGATTTGCTTTAGGAGTGTTTTCCTAACTAGAATCGGTTTTTTAGAGTAGAGTTTGATATTCTTAGGAGTGTTAGCCTAAGTGGCGGTTTTTAAGGAGGTTGTTAGGTGTTTGATTTCTTTTAGGAGTCTAGGATTTAGGGAATTGTCCTAAACCTATTAGGATTTACGTTTTATGTGTGCTTATAAATAGCTTAAGTTGTACGTGTGATTTAATCAATGAATTCAGTTTATGCTTTGTGCTTTTCGAATGCTTTGAGTATTCATCCCTCTTGATTGCTGGTGGCTTTGCCTTTACGCGTCAAAACCCTTAGTTTGTTCCTTGTGGTGGCTTTGCCTTTATCATTGAGCAACTAGGAACTATCCTTGGTTACTTTTGTTCGAATTAATACTACAATCTTCCGCACGTTTACTCTAGTATTTGGTTTTCCTAGATCAAATACATCATCTTGGTATCCAGAGCTTTGGTTCTCATCCTTGAGAATTTTTTTTTCGGCCATTGAAGGAGAGTATTCAGCCTTCAAGAACACCTTAAAGATTGAACCTTTTTTCAAGATTCCGAAATTTCCACAAAACTTCACTAAAGTACATCCTTCCATTACACAAACACATTCAAAGAAACCTTCCAAGACTCCATCTTTTTCTCAAGATTTTGTGTTTCTCACAAAACTTCACTAAATATCTTCACACTAGAAACGTGAAGGGCAAAAAATTCGTCCAAGATCCAAGTTACGTTTGGAGTCTTCATTATGGACGGTGCTCAAAGTGACGAGGACAACGAGGTTCGAGTCCCTCGAGGCCTTACACTCAATCAAGCCAATGAATTGCGTCGAGATAGAGAAATAGCCGACCTAAGAGCACGCATGGATGAACTTGTTCATCTTTTCCGAAATCAACAAGGAGTTCCGCATAGAAATCAATCTCCTAGTCCTAGTAGGAGTGTGCCTTCTATACATGAGTCTAGTTCGGAAGGGGAGCAACCCCAAGGGAGACCTCGACGAAGGCAACAGCAGCATGATGATGATAGGGGATTGAGACTTGATCTCCCGGAATTTGATGGCAGCATGAAACCTGAAAAGTTCTTAGAATGGCTACAAAGGATTGAACGCGTTTTTGATTATAAGGATTATGATGATCACAAACGTTTTAAGGTGGTTGTGCTAAAACTAACATCCTATGCAAGCCTTTGGTTCGAAAATCTCAAAAACAAACGGAGGAAGGAAGGGAAGCCACGCCTTGATTCATGGGAACAACTCAAGGTTCGTATGAAGAAACGATTTTTGCCCACGGATTTTATCCAAGACATGTACATAAAGCTTCAAGCTTTCAAGCAAAACACCCTTAGTGTCGAGGAATATGTGGCTGAATTTGAAAGATTGACCATGATGTGCGATGTGGAGGAGAAAGTTGAGTTTAAAATAGCACGATTTATTGGGGGTCTTGACAAGAAAATATCGAAGAAGGTTGATTTGCAACCCTATTGGAGCTTTGAGGAGGTATGTCAAGTAGCCATGAGAGTTGAGAAACATGCCAAAGCTAAGAAGGCATCGTTTCCAAAGCCGTTTGTGAGGAGTTTTGAGAAAACTCAAGGAGAGAAAAGTGGGGGCAACACGTCCAAATTCACGCCCAAGTTTGACAAATTCAAGCAAGACAAGGGCAAGTCATCACAACCCTTACCCACGGAGGAGAGACGAATTTGTTTTAAGTGCAAGGGGTATGGCCATGTGATCAAAGATTGTCCAAACAATCGTGTCATGACATTGAGGGACATTCGTGAGATTGACGAGGCATATGCTTCCAAGGAGGACCCAAGCTTCGAAGAAGAGGAGTATGGGGGCAATGAGGAGGACGCATATGTAGGCGATTCGGAGGAGGAACCGGTGATGGAGGGCCAAGCACTCATCATGCGCACCCTTCACTCCAAAGCGGCACCCTTGGAGACTCAAAGGGACAAAATCTTCCTTACACGTTGCCTTGTGAAGGAAAGATTGTGTGATTTGATCATTGACACGGGAAGTTGCACCAATGTGGTCTCTACTACGTTGATTGATAAGCTTAAGTGGCCAACCACACCTCATCCAAAACCTTACAAATTACATTGGCTAAGTGATGGCGGCGATGTTAAGGTAAATAAACAAGCCCTTATTTCTTTTGAAATTGGTAAATTTAGGGATGAAGTGTTATGTGATGTGGTGAATATGGACGCATGTCATGTCTTATTAGGACGTCCTTGGCAATATGATCGGTTTGTGAAGTATGATGGACGTGCCAATGTGTATATTTCCACTATTGGGAATAAGAAAACCGCCTTGAAACCTCTTATTGTCTCTAAACCCCACGCCAAAGAGAGTTTGTTGTTGGATCGAAAAACAAATTACTCATGAGTTAGAGAAGGAGGGAGGTGGGTATTTGTTGGTTCAAGTGAGTGAGGAGAGCACCACAAACTCACAACCAACCGTTCCTCGAGTGTGTAGCTCGGATTTTGGAGGACTTTGTGGATGTGTTCCCTAATGATTTACCCCGGGATTACCACCTATTAGAGGCATTGAGCACCAAATTGACCTTATTCCCGGAGCTTCTTTACCAAACAAGGCAGCCTATAGGTGTAACCCTCAAGAGACGAAAGAGCTTCAAAGACAAATTGAGGAGTTGATGGAGAGGGGATATGTGAGGGAAAGTATGAGCCCTTGTGCTTGTTCCGGCTTTGTTGGTGCCAAAGAAGGATGGGACTTGGCGCATGTGCATTGATTCTAGAGGCGTGAATAATATAACTATCAAGTATAGGTTTCCTATTCCTAGACTTGATGATTTGCTTGATGAATTGCATGGTTCGACGGTGTTCTCCAAGATAGACTTGAGAAGTGGTTACCACCAAATTAGAATGAGGGAAGGAGATGAGTGGAAGACGGCTTTCAAGACTAAGGTGGGTCTTTATGAATGGCTTGTGATGCCATTTGGTCTTACTAATGCTCCTAGTACTTTCATGCGGTTGATGAATGAAATGCTCAAACCTTTCTTGGGCAAATTTGTGGTGGTATACCTCGATGACATTTTGATTTATAGTCGAAGTGTTCTTTGAACATATGGGCCATTTGAGGGCCGTATTCGAAGTATTAAGGAGACAAGCAACTCTATGCTAAGGTGGAGAAGTGCTATTTCCTTGTTCCCCAGTGTCACTTTTCTTGGTTATATAGTTTCTAAGGATGGCGTTTCGGTTGATCCCTCCAAAGTGGAAGCCATAAATTCGTGGCCTACGCCTACTACTATATCCCAAATAAGGTCTTTTCATGGTCTTGCTTCTTTTTATAGGCGTTTTGTGAAGAATTTCAGTAGCATTATGGCTCCCATGACCGAATGTATTAAGCAAGGGAAGTTTGAGTGGAGTAGGGCAGCCCAACAAGCCTTCAAGACTATTAAACAACTATTGTGCAACACGCCCATCCTAGCTTTGCACGATTTTTCACAACCTTTTGAGGTGGAGTGTGATGCTAGTGGAGTTGGCATTGGAGCGGTTTTGGTGCAAGGTAAGCGTCCCATAGCTTACTTTAGCGAGAAATTGAATGGCGCAAGGTTAAACTATTCTACCTATGACAAGGAATTCTATGCAATAGTGAGGGCGTTGGATCATTGGAGTCATTATTTACGTCCTAGTCACTTTGTGTTGCATTCGGATCATGAGGCTCTTAAGCATATACATGGGCAGCAAAAGCTCAATCCACGGCATGCAAAATGGGTTGAGTTCCTTCAATCTTTCAACTTTTCTTCCAAGTACAAAGAAGGCAAAAATAATGTGGTAGGCGATGCTCTTTCAAGGAGGCATACTTTGATTGGTGTGTTACAATCCAAGTTGTTAGGGTTCGAGCTTCTTAAAGAGTATTACAAGGAAGATGTTGATTTTAGGCCTATTGTTGGTGAATGTGTCAAAGGGGCCGTGGGATCCTATGTCATGCACGAGGGTTTCCTTTTCAAAGGTAACAAGCTTTGCATTCCATCTTGTTCAATTCGTGAATTACTTGTTAGGGAGGCTCATGGGGGAGGCATTGCTTGGCCATTTTGGTATTACCAAGACACTTGCAATGTTGCAAGAGCATTTTTATTGGCCAAAGATGCAAGGAGATGTTCAAGGAGTTATTGCTAGATGTGCTACTTGTCAGAAGGCAAAGAGTACGTTTCATCAAGGATTGTATACTCCCTTACGTTAGGAATTCCCTTGGGAGGATGTCTCCATGGATTTCATTGTGGGTTTGCCTCGTACACAAAGAGGTAAGGACTCCATTATGGTGGTGGTGGACCGTTTTTCTAAAATGGCTCATTTCATTCCTTGCCACAAAACGGATGATGCATCAAAAGTGGGCGATTTGTATTTTAAGGAGATTGTACGTTTACATGGGGTGCCTAAAACAATTGTGAGTGATCGAGACACCAAGTTCATGAGTTATTTACGGAAGACTTTATGGAAGATGCTTGGTACTAAGCTTTGTTTTAGCACTTCTCATCATCCTCAAGCGATGGGCGGACGGAAGTGACAAACCGAACACTTGGGGCTTTGCTTCGAGGCTTGGTTAGCAAGAGTACTAAGGATTGGGATGTCAAGTTATCTCATCTTTGAGTTTGCATACAATAGATCTCCTACTTATGCAACTCGTCATTCTCCGTTTGAAGTAGTGTATGGTGTCAATCCAAGATTGCCTATTGATCTCATTCCTTTGCCAAAGGGTGATTACGTGCATGGAGATGCTCAAGCTAAGGCGCAAGCCATGTTGAAGTTGCACGCCCAAGTACGCGCAAGGATCGAGAAGGTAAACGACAGGTACAAGGTGTTAGCCAACAAGAACCGCAAGCAACATGAGTATAAGGTTGGTGATTTGGTATGGCTACATTTGCGTAAAAGAAAGGTTTCCTAATATGCGAAAAAACAAGTTGATGCCTAGATCGGAAGGACCTTTCAAAATCATTGAGAAGTATAACGACAATGCCTTCAAGTTGGAGTTGCTTGGGAAGACTATGGTGTAAGTTCTACATTCAACATTGGCGACTTATCACCCTATGTTCATGATGATGATGTGGCTCAATTGAGGACAATTGTTTTCGAAGAAGAGGAGTATGATCCAAGTATGGATGTGCTAGCCTTAATGCATAAGAGTGTCATTTTGGATGTGGAGTCAATTGAGGCTATGCATGGAAGATTCCTAGGATCATCATCACACTCACACGTACTAGTATGCATGGTAAAGCTTGATTATGACCAGCAACTAGGAGTGTAGTGTTTGATTTGCTTTAGGAGTGTTTTCCTAACTAGAATCGGTTTTTAGAGTAGAGTTTGATATTCTTAGGAGTGTTAGCCTAAGTGGCGGTTTTTAAGGAGGTTGTTATGTGTTTGATTTCTTTTAGGAGTCTAGGATTTAGGGAATTGTCCTAAACCTATTAGGATTTACGTTTTATGTGTGCTTATAAATAGCTTAAGTTGTACGTGTGATTTAATCAATGAATTCAGTTTATGCTTTGTGCTTTTCGAATGCTTTGAGTATTCATCCCTCTTGATTGCTGGTGGCTTTGCCTTTACGCGTCAAAACCCTTAGTTTGTTCCTTGTGGTGGCTTTGCCTTTATCATTGAGCAACTAGGAACTATCCTTGGTTACTTTTGTTCGAATTAATACTACAATCTTCCGCACGTTTACTCTAGTATTTGGTTTTCCTAGATCAAATACATCATTAGGAGTGTTAGAGGTTTCCTAGTTTTGGTAGGAACGTTGTTTAATTACGTTTCCTAGTTGGATTAGGAAAGGTAGTTGGTTATACTCCTAGTTCTATTAGGAGTTGGTTGTAACTAATCCTTGTTGGGTTAGGAGTCTATTTGTTTTCGGGTTTGCAAACCATGTTGGTTTGTTATTTCTTTTCAAGTCTTTCTAGTGGTAGAACTAGATTAGGAGTCTTAGAAGATATGCATTACTTGGGCGTGAAGCATGCTTGGTAATGGATAGATTTGTTTAGGCGTGTAGAGTAGTTTTTGTTCGATTAGGACTCGGACAAGTAGGTCTATATATATGTTGTTGTTTTCATTAATAAAAGTTAGATTTTGATTTTTGTTTTAACAACTTATTGTTGAGTTTGATAATTCGTGTGAATTAGAGAACATTAAGAACGTGAGATCGAGAGTTCAAAGTTGCGAGATCACAAAACGTTTGAGAGTTCCTAAGAGCAAATCTTTTGAACAATTAAACACAATCATTAGTTTATGCTAAGAGCTAATCTTTTCATAGATTAATAAACGTTGAAGGTAATTAAGAGCTAATCTTTCTTACTAGAGACAATCTATCTTAGTTAGTCTAACAATTCGGGCCATCAATCAAGAGTATTGGAGGAGTTGTCGGATTAATATTGATCACGTACGACATCCTTATAGCAAAAATCAGTAGAATATGCGACAAAACGTTGCACCCAACACTGCTTTGTGGCTTTAAGCACACATGGAACATCCAAGATTGGAACTTTGAGGGTTGCACACGCCAAAGATTCCATTTTGATACAATTCAAAGAAAAAATTTCGCTCTTTTCTTCATCTTCAACAACAAGAAGTTGCTGTAAATCTTCTTCCGCTTTGTTCTTGCTAGAGTCCCAACTTTCTTTGATTTCGAGAAACAACCCATGCAAATAACGTACAAATTCGTCATGTTCTCGTCTTTTTCGTTCTAATCTTTCTGGTGGACATCCAAGATTTCGTAATTCTTGTTCAGCCCTTTCAAATCTTTGACAAGTATCCAAATAATCGAATGATAAATCGTTAAACTCCATTGCACTGAAACTGACGCAATCTGCCCGGATTTTGCATCGAAAGTAACTGCTTGTTGTGAAGTCGTTATAACTCCAAACTACACGAAATTTTTACAGGACCGAAACCTAAATATATTGAACACTCGACCAAAGTTTCATACAAAAATTAGAAGCCAGCAGTTCGCAGTTAATTTTACCCCAAAACTGTTCCAGATTTATCCGGTTTTCGACCAGTTCGAAAGATCAGTCTTGAATATATAGTAAATCAACTTCAAATCTTACCAAATTTTCGGACAATAACGTGGACAAATAGTAGTCCAATTTAGAATTAATAATCACCCAAAAATTCGATCGGAGGTGGGAGAACGAGTCGTTCAAAGTTACCTCAAAAATCTGGCTGTTACGGGCGATTTTCTTCTTCCTTCTTTTTTCTTCTCCTAGAACGTCGAAGCACCAAAGGGACTTAGATGCCTTTGCTCTGATACCAAATGATGTATTGCGCGGAAGCTTAAAAACATGAATAATATGAAGGACACTCGAATCTCACTTGTAAACAAATAAAGGTTAGGTATAAAGATTGGATCTTTATAAGGATAGGCTCTATATGTTCCCTCGAGAACTAGAGGATCTCTCACTAACCTCGATTAGGAGATGCACACAAACCTCAATTTCTATGTTCTTGGTATGACGACCAACATTCAATGCAAACAAGCACTCGAATTTCTCAAATTCATTCAACTCTCCTTTTATTAATGCTGTTGAACGTGTATATATAAGTACACGCTTAACAAAGTCCTAAACAATCTTAACTACTAACAAGATAAATATTAAAGACTCCTAGCTAAACTAAACAAGCATCACACACGCCTAAGATAAGTAAAAACACGCCTAGGATAAGATTTCAGCAATCCTATCTAACCTAGACTCCTAACAAGACTCTATGACAAAAGAAATTTGACTCCTAAACATAATAGGATTCCTTTATCACTCAAACACCTAAAATAAAGAGTTATAAAGCAAATAAAATACATAGTTTCCTAACAGAACTAGGAAACTACATAAAGAGTCCTAACATAACTAGGATTGTCGAACTTGATGCTCCTCATACGCATCAGCAAATACTCCACCTATGACAAGGAATTCTATGCCCTTGTGAGATCTCTTGAGCATTGGCGCCATTACTTGATAGCCAAGGAGTTTATCCTCCATTCTGACCATGAAGCTCTCAAGTATCTTCAAAGCCAACAAAAGCTTCAACCTAAGCATGTGATGTGATTTTCGTGGCTGTTTCGAACTCTTTTGTGTTTGTGTGATTTATGAACGAACTAATCATGAAACTAAAGGGATATTACTCTTAAGTCGCGGTTAAGAGTATAGACAAACAAGTCTCGGTTGTTTGTTTTGGTTTACTACTCGGAAACCAATTGTTAGCTTACGCTCAACACATGCAATTACGCACTTTTTTTACTCAAAAACCAATCTCTCTATTAATGATGGCCGAATAGCCTATTTATAATGAACAAATTATCCTAAACCTATTAGAACTAGTAAAGCATAAAAGATAAACAAAAACGATAACAATAACACGCCTATCTAATCACACGGCTATGTGATTAGACTCCTACTAGGACTAGGATTTCCTAATCCTACTAGTACTAGGATTTCAAGATTCCTATCCATACTAGAATTAGGAAACTACGAAGACTCCTAACAAGACTCTATGACTTAGGGAATTAGACTCCTAAACATAATAGGATCCCTTTATCATGCAAACACCTAAATTAAAGAGTTATTAAGCAAATAATATACATAGTTTCCTAACAGAACTAGGAAACTACATAAGAGTCCTAACAGAACTAGGATTTACAGAAAATGACCATGTCCCATATGGATCATCCTCTCCCTCTTGAAAACAATCCTTGTCCTCAAGGGTCTTCCAAACACGGCACAAGATCAGCACTCCCAAGTGTTGCGCACACCCCCTTGCCCAACAAAACTTTGTACGTTGCATAGCCAATTTTCTTCACGATTTTGAATGGCCCCTCATCCATAGGTTCATCGTTCTTGTGATCTAAATGCAGCTTTTGAGCACTAACCGACAGCCAAACGTAATCCCCTTCACCTAGATGCGGATCTTGACGAAGGTGCAGTAATTTAGCTCGTCGTTCCTTCTTATTACTTGTTGCATCTAGCTCCTCTCCCCTACACGAACTTATGCACACATGACCAACACTCTCATCTTATTTTGACGCAACTTCAGCACCCCTATCTATGGTTGACGCCACTTCAGCAGCCCTAGGCACCAACTTACGCTTCGGAGGTAAGGGCTTGAGACCAAAACGTTCCCCATCTTTCACCACCGAATAGATATTATCTCGGCCATGGTGTATCACTTGGCGATCTGATTGCCATGGACGCCCAAGCAATAAATCACAAGCACTCATAGGTACAACATCAAACCACAAGCGATCCATGTACGTCCCCACCCTAAAGCCTATTAACGTACGCTTATTAACCCACACACCACCATCATCATTCAACTTGACTCAACTTGTAAGGCGTAGGATGTATGTGCGTAGGTATATGCAACGAACTCACAACAGATTGAGCCACGGCATTATGCAAGAACCCGAATCAATAATAAATTATACGTCTTACCATTGATCAAGCACCTGGATTAAAATAGATTCTCACGTTGCTCATGCTCATCCTCTTCGACAGATTGTACCACCAAAGCACGCCTAAGGATCATACTTCTCCTTTCCTCTTCCGGATGCACCAAATTAGTGTTAAACAAGGCGGCCTCCATCTCCTCAAAAGTCACTCGAAGACTTATTAGCAGCCAGCAATCTCGTTTCCTCCACTTGTTTGCTCCATTAAAAGTGCATGATGCTCCTCCAACGAAATAAGAACCATGTTCGGACATTGTCGAGCTATGTGCCCATGTCCTTGGCACTTAAAACACTGTTTGCCCTTCATGACCACCTGCCCCGGAGTCAAAGGTCCTTGCTTTAGCTTCAACTCCCCCCACCAGATGAATCTATAGCCTTACCTTTATCTAAAGCCTCCAACTTTGGTGAAGAAAACGTTGCATCAGATTTTGGAGCAAAAGGCAATCGAGTACTCTTACCCTTAGCCTCCTTGTGTTGGCGCTCGACTTTACTGGCTAATGAGCATAACTCGTCAAAAGAATGATAGACTTGGAGCTCCACGAGATTTGCAATAGGGGTATTGAGTCCAATAAGAAACTTGGCACTCTTTTGCTCATCTTCATCCTTACAGTCGCAAGCCATTGAAAGTCTCTCAAATTCTTGTACATATTGTGCCACAGTTAACTGATTTTGTTGCAAAGAATTAAACTTTACAAACAAATCTTGCTTATAATTACGTGGTACAAAACGTTTCTTTAGTTTAAGCTTCAAATCTGACCACATAGAGATGGATTCCTTCCCTTCTCTTTCGCGTCTTACTTGCATATTTTCAAACCATAAAGAAGCGTACTTTGTGAATTTAAGAGTAGCATAAGAGAAGCTCTTCGCATCACTAACCTTTTTATGATCAAAGATTCGTTGCATACGCCTCTCCCAATCCAAATAAACATCCGGCTCCAAAGTACCATCAAATTCCGGAAGTTCACTTAGTTTCATCTTGATGTGGACGTGATTCCACACTTTAGTGAAGTTTTCAAAATCCCAAGAATCTTGAAAGAAAGATTGGTTCTTGATGGGTTCTTGGTTGAATCTTTAAGGAACACACTCGAATATCACTCGAACAAAAGGATAGAACTATTTGATTGAACACTCCTGAACTCTCAAATAGGGTTTTGATTCAATTAAGTCACTCCTGGCCTAATTAATCAAGCACTAAATCCAAATCACTCCTGAATTGAATTCAATGGTTCTTAAACACACTCAAACCACTCCTGGAATTAAGTTGTTTAACACTAATTAATAAACACTCCTGAATATTAATTAATGGTTTGTAAGTAATTAAACTCACGAAATAAACTTTCATAAACTCTCTATATTCTCTCCTTTATTAATGATCGAAATAAAGCCTTATATAGGCATTACAAATACCTAATTATACTAGGACTAGAAAACATAAAAGATAACAAAGAAATAGCAAACTCCTAAACCAAGTAGAACAAGCTCAACTTGGCGCCTACTAACTAGACTCCTATTAAAGATATAACTCTACTCCAATTAGAATCCTAATCCAACTAGGATTTGGATTTCTAACTCAAATAGAATTTATAAGCTATTAGACTCCTAACAAAACTAGGAGTTCTAATCCTCCAAGGATTAGGATATTAAGAGTCCTATTCCTACTAGAACTAGGAAAACAACACAAATCCTAACAGAACTAGGATTTGTAGGAAATGACCATCTCTCATATGGATCATTAACAAATAAAATTAACATCAAAGCACTATTCACAACCTTCAATTGTAAGATGATCCAAGCCCGATAATTCATAAGATCCACTAATTTAGTTATCTTCAATCTTCTTATCGGATCCATATCATTCTCCCCTTCTTGAAAAAAATTCGACCTCGAATTTTCTTTGAATCTCAAGCGTAGAACATCATGATCAACCTTACCCTTGTCGAACCCATAAGAATGAGCTAACGAAGTATCAATATCTCTCACGACAACCTTACTTGGCAAGTTGCAGATAGTAGAATTGTTGGACGACTCTTCAATAACATTGACAACAAGAGAAGTACTGCTAGAAATTTCTCTAATATGCTCTTCTTGCTTTTCCTCGAGAATTTGTTCCACAACTATATTCTCGTGTGCAACATTATCTTCAATAACTTCTTCAACAACTAGAGGTACATCTAGAGTAGACTCGGAAAAAGTAGGAAGAACCTCAATCTTGGCTTCTTGAACTAGTACTTCTGGAACCGAAGTTGACTTTTCAAGTTTTGCCAGACGTTCCTTTATGTCCTTTACCAATTGCTTGCCTTTCAATTTTTTTCTTTCTATCTTCAATTTTTTTGTCATATAGTAAATAAGATAATTCCCTTTCAAGAATTCTTCTGTCCATCTTGGTGAGAAAATTATCAGCAAGGGTAACTAGTAGAAAGGTAGTAGCATCAGTGAGGTTGAGTTTACTAAGGGTATCAGCAACGGCAGTCCAGTCCACCATGGTTTCGTTGCAAATAGTCATCGAAAAACTGCCCAGAATATCCAGAAACGGACCTAACTTCAATAATAAACTGCAGATTTCACAAATGTAAAAAAATTACCAAATTTTAACAAAAGTAAATTTGGGATCTTAGGTGACACCTCCAACTGAAATCATTCAAAATTTCGAAACAGGCTGCTTGTAGTATCCTTTCAAAGTCAGACGCGCCAGATTCGTACCAAAATAACACGACTCACAAGAACTATCTAAAACCCATACCAAACGAACTCCAAATTTCACGAAATTTTAGGACAGCAAACTAGACTTGAAATAGACCAGTTTAGAATCAAGAAACTCCGAAAAATTCGTTTCCTACTAGGAGAACGAGATAGAACAAAACGTACCAAATTCTGGATGAATCTGGGACGAAATCAATCACCTTTCTCCGCCTTTCTTTCTTGTAGCTCTGATACCAATTTGATGTGGACGTGATTCCACACTTTAGTGAAGTTTTCAAAATCCCAAGAATCTTGAAAGAAAGATTGGTTCTTGATGGGTTCTTGGTTGAATCTTTAAGGAACACACTCGAATATCACTCGAACAAAAGGATAGAACTATTTGATTGAACACTCCTGAACTCTCAAATAGGGTTTTGATTCAATTAAGTCACTCCTGGCCTAATTAATCAAGCACTAAATCCAAATCACTCCTGAATTGAATTCAATGGTTCTTAAACACACTCAAACCACTCCTGGAATTAAGTTGTTTAACACTAATTAATAAACACTCCTGAATATTAATTAATGGTTTGTAAGTAATTAAACTCACGAAATAAACTTTCATAAACTCTCTATATTCTCTCCTTTATTAATGATCGAAATAAAGCCTTATATAGGCATTACAAATACCTAATTATACTAGGACTAGAAAACATAAAAGATAACAAAGAAATAGCAAACTCCTAAACCAAGTAGAACAAGCTCAACTTGGCGCCTACTAACTAGACTCCTATTAAAGATATAACTCTACTCCAATTAGAATCCTAATCCAACTAGGATTTGGATTTCTAACTCAACTAGAATTTATAAGCTATTAGACTCCTAACAAAACTAGGAGTTCTAATCCTCCTAGGATTAGGATATTAAGAGTCCTATTCCTAACAGAACTAGGATTTGTAGGAAATGACCATCTCTCATATGGATCATTAACAAATAAAATTAACATCAAAGCACTATTCACAACCTTCAATTGTAAGATGATCCAAGCCCAATAATTCATAAGATCCACTAATTTAGTTATCTACAATCTTCTTATCGGATCCATATCACATCTCCTCCTCCTTGCGTGGTTGTCGATCATAGGAGTTGTTGGAACGTTCATCAGCCTTGTTTCTCAACTCCAAGAGCTCCGTTTGCATCTCCTTTATAGCCTCAACCACTGAATTTAGACTAGCATCCAACTTCAACATCTTACTCCCTAGGAGATCAACATCGTCCTCCAAAGTCTTGGAAGATTCACTCACCATATTCGCGCAAAAGACAGGATATCTGCGTCAAAAGTCTCGACTTGTTGCGACTTCGTTACTGATCGGATAAGGCTGAAATTTTGACACGATGTAGCCCTATGTGTTAGATTTCTACAGAACCAAAAAAATCACAATTCGGACACTGGACGCGCGCTCACGCGCCGTCACAATGAACCCTGCTCTGATACCACTTGATGTGATTTTCGTGGCTGTTTCGAACTCTTTTGTGTTTGTGTGATTTATGAACGAACTAATCATGAAACTAAAGGGATATTACTCTTAAGTCGCGGTTAAGAGTATAGACAAACAAGTCTCGGTTGTTTGTTTTGGTTTACTACTCGGAAACCAATTGTTAGCTTACGCTCAACACATGCAATTACGCACTTTTTTTTACTCAAAAACCAATCATGCATTTGAGTTCCATTTGATTCAATTAGCTATGTTTGACTTCATTTGACTTTCATTTGATTCAATTTACTTTATTTGACTTCATTTTACTTTAATTTGATTCAATTAGCTTTGTTGAATGAATTTGAGTATCATTTGATTCAATTAGCTTTGTTGAATGCATTTGAGTTTTATTTGATTATATTAGCTATGTTTGACTTTGTTTGACTTTCATTTGATTCAATTAGTTTTGTTTGAATTCATTTGACTTTCATTTGATTCAATTAGCTTTGTTGAATGCATTTGAGTTTCATTTGATTCTATTAGCTATGTTTGACTTTCATTTGATTCAATTAGCTTTGTTTGACTTTATTTTACTTTAATTTGATTCCATTAGCTTTGTTGAATGCATTTGAGTGTATTTGATTCAATTAGCTTTGTTGAATGCATTTGAGTTTAATTTGATTTAATTAGCTTTATTGGAATTCATTTGACTTTCGTTTGATACGAATAGCTTTGTTTGACTTTATTTAATTCAATTAGCTTTATTTGACTTCATTTTACTTTAATTTGATTCAATTAGCTTTGTTAAATGCATTTGAGTTTCATTTGATTCAATTACCTTTGTTGAATGCATTTGAGTTTCATTTGATTCAATTAGCTATGTTTGACTTCATTTGACTTTCATTTGATTCAATTAGTTTTGTTGAATGCATTTGAGTTTCATTTGATTCAATTAGCTTTACTGAATGCCTTTGAGTTTCATTTGATTCAATAAGTTTTGTTTGACTTCGTTTGATTTTAATTTGAATCAATTAGCTTTGTTGAATGCATTTGAGTTTCATTTGATTCAATTAGTTTTGTTGAATGCATTGGATTTTCATTTGATTCATTTAGCTTTGTTGAATGCATTTGAGTATCATTTGATTCAATTAGCTTTGTTGAATGCATTTGAGTTTCATTTGATTCTATTAGCTATGTTTGACTTTGTTTGACTTTCATTTGATTCAATTAGCTTTGTTTGACTTCATTTTACTTTAATTTGATTCAATTAGCTTTGTTGAATGCATTTGAGTTTCATTTGATTCAATTAGCTTTGTTGAATGCATTTGAGTTTCTTTTGATTTAATTAGCCTTATTGGACTTCATTTGCCTTTCGTTTGATACGATTAGCTTTGTTTGACTTCATTTGTGTCAATTAGCTTTGTTTGACTTCATTTTACTTTAATTTGATTCAATTAACTTTGTTGAATTCATTTGAGTTTCATTTGATTCAATTAGCTTTGTTGAATGCATTTGAGTTTCATTTGATTCAATTAACTATGTTTGACTTCATTTGACTTTCATTTGATTCAATTAGCTTTGTTGAATGCATTTGAGTTTCATTTGATTCAATAAGCTTAACAGAATGCATTTGAGTTTCATTTGATTCAATAGGTTTTGTTTGACTTTGTTTGATTTTAATTTGAATCAATTAGCTTTGTTGAATGCATTTTAGTTTCATTTGATTCAATTAGTTTTGTTGAATGCATTGGATTTTCATTTGATTCATTTAGCTTTGTTGAATGCATTTGAGTATCATTTGATTCAATTAGCTTTGTTGAATGCATTTGAGTTTCATTTGATTCTATTAGCTATGTTTGACTTTGTTTGACTTTCATTTGATTCAATTAGCTTTGTTTGACTTCATTTGACTTTCATTTGATTCAATTAGCTTTGTTTGACTTCAGTTTACTTTAATTTGATTCAATTAGCTTTGTTGAATGCATTTGAGTTTCATTTGATTGAATTAGCTTTGTTGAATGCATTTGAGTTTATTTGATTCAATTAGCTTTGTTGAATGCATTTGAGTTCCATTTGATTCAATTAGCTATGTTTGACTTCATTTGACTTTCATTTGATTCAATTAGCTTTGTTGAATGCATTTGAGTTTCATTTGATTTAATTAGCCTTGTTGAATGCATTTGAGTTTATTTGATTCAATTAGATTTGTTGAATGCATTTGAGTTTCATTTGATTTAATTAGCTTTATTGGACTTCATTTGACTTTCGTTTGATACGATTAGCTTTGCTTGACTTCATTTGATTCAATTAGCTTTGATTAACTTTATTTTACTTTAATTTGATTCAATTAGCTTTGTTGAATGCATTTGAGTTTAATTTGATTCAATTAGCTTTGTTGAATGCATTTGATTTTGATTTGATTCAATTAGCTTTACTGAATGCATTTGAGTTTCATTTGATTCAAAAAGTTTTGTTTGACTTCATTTGACTTTAATTTGATTCAATTAACTTTCTTGAATGCATTTGAGTTTCATTTGATTCAATTACCTTTGTTGAATGCATTTGAGTTTCATTTGATTCTATTAGCTATATTTGACTTCATTTGGCTTTTATTTTATTCAATTAGCTTTGTTTGACTTCATTTGACTTTCATTTGATTCAATTAGCTTTGCTTGACTTCATTTTACTTTAATTTGATTCTATTAGCTATGTTTGACTTTGTTTGGCTTTCATTTGATTCAATTAGCTTTGTTGAAAATGCATTTGCGTTTCATTTGATTCAATTAGCTTTGTTGAATGCAGTTGAGTTTTATTTGATTCAATTAGCTTTGTGGAATGCATTTGAGTTTCATTTGATTCAATTAGTTTTATTTGACTTCATTTGACTTTCATTTGATACAATTAGCTTTGTTAAATGCATTTGAGTTCCATTTGATTCAATTAGCTATGTTTGACTTCATTTGACTTTCATTTGATTCAATTAGCTTTGTTGAATGCATTTGAGTATCATTTGATTCAATTAGCTTTGTTGAATGCATTTGAGTTTTATTTGATTATATTAGCTATGTTTGACTTTCATTTGATTCAATTAGTTTTGTTTGAATGCATTTGAGTTTCATTTGATTCAATTACCTTTGTTGAATGCATTTGAGTTTCATTTGATTCTATTAGCTATATTTGACTTCATTTGGCTTTTATTTTATTCAATTAGCTTTGTTTGACTTCATTTGACTTTCATTTGATTCAATTAGCTTTGCTTGACTTCATTTTACTTTAATTTGATTCAATTAGCTTTGTTGAATGCATTTGAGTATCATTTGATTCAATTAGCTTTGTTGAATGCATTTGAGTTTTATTTGATTATATGATGCGAAATGAGCCACCTCTCACGTGTGTTTAGGAGACCCACTAACAGCGGAAACAAACGAACTATTGATATATACTTTTAGTCGAAAGAATCACTCTTAAAACTAAAAGAATTGTGTTTACTTAAGCTTGATAAGCTTCACTCACTTACTTCCACTTAAGGGTTCTAAATCGATTAGAGGCTTCACTCACCTAGAAAGCGATTTAGGAGGGTTTTGAGAGTAATTCAATTAGCTTCACTCACTAATTATCCTAACTCTCTCTTAGGTTAAGTTTAACTCACTTAACTCAAGGATTTCAAGATTAAGATCACTTCTTAATCACAAGAAGAATTTTCGGATTTAGCTATCCAAATTTTCAATAAGCACAAAGCTCAATTTCAACATTCAAATCTGATTTTCCATTGATGAACCACATATATATATTACAAGCTATTCAATCCCAAAAGATCTAAATACTTAAAAAATTAAACAAAGCAATAAACAACAAATATCTCTAATTCCAACCAAGGTGTAAGAGGAATAGTGTTGTTGTGTGTTTTGTTGACTAAAAGGGAAGGAGGGCCGGTTTTCCACACCAAGTGGATGGCTTCCCTTAGCTTGCAACACAAGCTCCACAAATATCTCCAAGAACCCCTTTCACACGTCCCTAGGGTGATTCGCATCCCCAAGTATGGTTCGTCCAATATTACAACTTACGCTAACAAAATAATTCCGGGTTTACACAAACCGAAAATTACAAAAACTGTAATTAAACTAAGTAGCTTAATTAACTTCCTTTCTTTCGTTGCTTAGCAAGATTATATTAGTACTAATCTTTAGTTAAGCTTACAACAAAACCGGGCCATCGTTCAAAATACATATAACAGTTTAAAAGGGTGGTTAATGTTGGTTAACCCTTTTAATGACATTTTTAACCTCAAAACCAACCATAACCAATAGTTAAACAAACTGATTAGGGATAGCTTGGTTAGGTTGAGGTAGCTTGATGCATATTGGTTGAAGTAGCTTGGCGTATTCGCATCATACTCTCCTTGTTCGGAGAAAATTCGACCTCGAATTTTGTTGTTGGAGCTTGAAAGCCGTGGATGGTCTTTCTTCTTCAACTCTATGCATTTTTGAATTGATGCTGCTTCATTTTGTAATGGTAGTTGTTCTATCGAAACAACCTCCAATGAGGCTACCTTTACTCCCTCGTTTGTTTTTGCATCCAATTCATACACACTTGTCTGCTCTTCTTCTTCTTCAGCACTAACTTCACTCTCTCCTTCTTGGGATTGAAGCTTCTCTACTGATAGAGACACTTTCTTCTTGTGAAGTTTTTGCTTCTTATCTTCTTGCATTTGTTGCCTCAAGAATCGAACCTTTTGATTAGCTTCTTGCATCCGTGCAAAAACTTCAACTAGTTCATCCATATTAACAACAATACACTTATAGAAGTTCAAGATGAACTACTATTACAATGAATACAAACAGAAGAAAAAAAACATTCTGCCTAGAAACTGCCCAGAATTTTCACCAAAAATTCGAGCTTCAAACCCTAATCAAATCAACTTGAAATTGAATGAAATTTTGTCACAACGTAGCCCAAGGTGTTTTAAGCACTCGACCAAAATTTCATAAAAAAATAACAAACCAATTGATTGCAGTTTTTATTTTTCTAAAGCTGGTCCAGATTAATCCGGTTTTAGACCACTTAAGAAAAACACGCTGATTATGCTAGCAAATGACCACCAAAAGTTATGAAATTTTACAGGACAAAACTAGACATAAAAATAACCACTTTCAAAAAAAAGAATCACCCAAAAACACGATCTGAGATGTGAGAACCTCGCGTTCAAAGTTACCTCAAAAAACTGTCTTTTACGGGTTGCTTCCTTTTGCTTCTTTTTTTGTGGTTTTCCTTCTTCTCCAAGAACGTCTAAGTGCCAAGAGGACTTAGAGGGCTGGAGCTCTGATACCACTTGATGCGAAATGAGCCACCTCTCACTTGTGTTTAGGAGACCCACTAACAGCGGAAACAAACGAACTATTGATATATACTTTTAGTCGAAAGAATCACTCTTAAAACTAAAAGAATTGTGTTTACTTAAGCTTGATAATACCACTTGATGCGAAATGAGCCACCTCTCACGTGTGTTTAGGAGACCCACTAACAGCGGAAACAAACGAACTATTGATATATACTTTTAGTCGAAAGAATCACTCTTAAAACTAAAAGAATTGTGTTTACTTAAGCTTGATAAGCTTCACTCACTTACTTCCACTTAAGGGTTCTAAATCTGATTAGAGGCTTCACTCACCTAGAAACTGATTTAGGAGGGTTTTGAGAGTAATTCAATTAGCTTCACTCACTAATTATCCTAACTCTCTCTTAGGTTAAGTTTAACTCACTTAACTCAAGGATTTCAAGATTAAGATCACTTCTTAATCACAAGAAGAATTTTCGGATTTAGCTATCCAAATTTTCAATAAGCACAAAGATCAATTTCAACATTCAAATCTGATTTTCCATTGATGAACCACATATATATATTACAAGCTATTCAATCCCAAAAGATCTAAGTACTTAAAAAATTAAACAAAGCAATAAACAACAAATATCTCTAATTCCAACCAAGGTGTAAGAGGAATAGTGTTGTTGTGTGTTTTGTTGACTAAAAGGGAAGGAGGGCCGGTTTTCCACACCAAGTGGATGGCTTCCCTTAGCTTGCAACACAAGCTCCACAAATATCTCCAAGAACCCCTTTCACACGTCCCTAGGGTGATTCGCATCCCCAAGTATGGTTCGTCCAATATTACAACTTACGCTAACAAAATAATTCCGGGTTTACACAAACCGAAAATTACAAAAACTGTAATTAAACTAAGTAGCTTAATTAACTTCCTTTCTTTCGTTGCTTAGCAAGATTATATTAGTACTAATCTTTAGTTAAGCTTACAACAAAACCGGGCCATCGTTCAAAATACATATAACAGTTTAAAAGGGTGGTTAATGTTGGTTAACCCTTTTAATGACATTTTTAACCTCAAAACCAACCATAACCAATAGTTAAACAAACTGATTAGGGATAGCTTGGTTAGGTTGAGGTAGCTTGATGCATATTGGTTGAAGTAGCTTGGCGTATTCGCATCATTATATTAGCTATGTTTGACTTTGTTTGACTTTCATTTGATTCAATTAGTTTTGTTTGAATGCATTTGAGTTTCATTTGATTCAATTACCTTTGTTGAATGCATTTGAGTTTCATTTGATTCTATTAGCTATATTTGACTTCATTTGGCTTTTATTTTATTCAATTAGCTTTGTTTGACTTCATTTGACTTTCATTTGATTCAATTAGCTTTGCTTGACTTCATTTTACTTTAATTTGATTCTATTATGATGCGAAATGAGACTCCTCTCACGTGTGTTTAGGAGACCCACTAACAGCGGAAACAAACGAACTATGGATATAGACTTTTAGTCGAAAGAATCACTCTTAAAACTAAAAGAATTGTGTTTACTTAAGCTTGATAAGCTTCACTCACTTACTTCCACTTAAGGGTTCTAAATCTGATTAGAGGCTTCACTCACCTAGAAACTGATTTAGGAGGGTTTTGAGAGTAATTCAATTAGCTTCACTCACTAATTATCCTAACTCTCTCTTAGGTTAAGTTTAACTCACTTAACTCAAGGATTTCAAGATTAAGATCACTTCTTAATCACAAGAGGAAATTTCGGGTTTGCACTCTAAAAGTTCGAATAAGCACAATGCTCAAGTTTAACAACCAAATCTGATTTTTATTTATGATCACCATTACATATATCAAGTACAAGCTAAAGAAGGCTTAAAACATTAGCCATAAAAATCTAAGCACCAAAGTAATTAAACAAAGCAATTAAACAACAAATATCTCTTAATCCAACAAGGATGTAAGGAGGAATAGTGTTGTTGTGTGTTTTGTTGACTTTTGGGGCAAGGTGGGACGGTTTTCATCACCAAGTGGGGGGGCTTGTCTTAGCTTACAAGGAAAGCTTCAAGATATCTTCAAGAACCCCTTTTCACACGTCCCAAGTATGGTTCGCAACCCCAAGCATGGTTCGACCAATTTACACTTACGCTAAACAAAATAATTCCGGGTTTACAAAAACCGAAAAATTACAAAAACGTTAATTAAACTAACTAGCTTAATTAACTTCCTTTCCTTCGTTGCTCAACATGATTAAACTAGTACTAATCTTTAAACCGTGAATCTCTCCTTTATTGTGATTGAGATTAGTACTTAGTAGAATTTCGGAATTAGCAACTGATTTCGTATCATCCTCTCCTTCTTCAAAATGAATTGTCCTCAATTCTTGCACATCTTCATCTTCTAAATAGGGGGATAAGTCCCCTACGTTGAATGTTCTTTGCCACGCCATAGTCTCCGGGAAGGTCTATCTTGTAAGCATTGTCTCCATAACGTTCAAGAACCTTGAAAGGGCCTTCACTCGGGGCATGAGTTTATGCTTTCTTTTACTTGGAAACCTCTCCTTCCTCAAGTGAATCCACACCAAATCTTCCGGAGCAAACAACCTCGGTTTTCGACTTTTGTTTGCTTTCTTTTTGTACATCTCATTTGTCTTCTCGATATTGGTGCGTATTTCTTTGTGAACTTTCACCATTGTTTCAGCTTGTTGCCTAGCATCTCCATGGACATAAGAGTCTTTAGGCAACGAAATAAGATCAATAGGTACATACGGATTTACCCCATATACCACTTCGAACGGTGAATGTTTTGTTGCAAAAGTTGGAGTTCTATTGTAAGCAAACTCCGCATGGCATAACTTGACATCCCAATCCTTTCCCGTCTTGCTCACTAAGCCCCTTAACAAGGTGCCTAGAGTTCGATTGGTCACTTCGGTTTGACCATCTCTGTTTGGGGGTGATGTTAAGTACTAAACAAAGCAACTTAGTACCCATCATCCTCCATAGGGACCTCCAAAAATGACTCAAAAACTTACTATCTCGATCCGAGACAATAGTTCTTGGCACTCCATGCAAGCGAACAATTTCCCTGAAATATAAACAAGAAACATTAATAGCATCTTCCGTTTTGTGACAAGGCACGAAGTGTGCCATTTTGAGAAACGGTCCACTACCACCATGACCGAATCCTTCCCTCTTTGTGTCCTAGGAAGAGCCACAATGAAATCCATACTGACATCCTCCCATGGTCTCTCCGGTGTTGGTAAAGGAGTGTACAACCCCTTATGGAACGTGCTTTTAGCCCTTTGACAAACACCACAACGAACCAAAACAAGCATGTACTTCTTTGATCATATGAGGCCACGAAAAATGTTCTTGTAACAACTCCATAGTCTTGCTAACGCCAAAATGGCCGGCTAACCCACCTCCATGAGCTTCTCTAATTAGCAAATCACGAACGGGACATTTAGGAACACAAAGTTTGTTCCCTTTAAACAAAAACCCTTCCATTTGATGATAATGGACTTTTGGACCATCCTTGGTAGCCACGAACAGGTCACGTGTCTCCTCATCAAGAACATAGAATTCCTTAATCAACTCAAACCCAAGTACCTTGGAATCCACCATGTTAAGCAATACGTGTCTCCGTGATAAAGCATCAGCTACAATGTTGGCTTTTCCGGCCTTATACTTGGCAACAAAATTGAAAGATTGTAAGAATTCTACCCATTTAGCATGACGAGCACTAAGCTTGTAAGAATTCTAACAAGTGCTCTGATACCACTTGATGCGAAATGAGACTCCTCTCACGTGTGTTTAGGAGACCCACTAACAGCGGAAACAAACGAACTATGGATATAGACTTTTAGTCGAAAGAATCACTCTTAAAACTAAAAGAATTGTGTTTACTTAAGCTTGATAAGCTTCACTCACTTACTTCCACTTAAGGGTTCTAAATCGATTAGAGGCTTCACTCACCTAGAAACCGATTTAGGAGGGTTTTGAGAGTAATTCAATTAGCTTCACTCACTAATTATCCTAACTCTCTCTTAGGTTAAGTTTAACTCACTTAACTCAAGGATTTCAAGATTAAGATCACTTCTTAATCACAAGAGGAAATTTCGGGTTTGCACTCCAAAAGTTCGAATAAGCACAATGCTCAAGTTTAACAACCAAATCTGATTTTTATTTATGATCACCATTACATATATATAGCAAAGAGCTAAAAAGGCTTAACAAATCAGCCATAAATATCTAATACACTAAGGTAATTAAACAAAGCAATTAAACAACAAATATCTCTTAATCCAACAAAGATGTAAGAAGGAATAGTGTTGTTGTGTGTTTTGTTGACTTTGGGGCAAGGAGGACCGGTTTTCATCACCAAGTGGGGGGCTTCTCTTAGCTTGCAAGTAAAGCTCCAAAAGATCTCCAAGAGTTCCCTTTACACGTCCCAAGTGTAATTCACGTCCCCAAGCATGGTTCGTCCCATATTACAACTTAAACTAAACAAAATATACTCGGTTTTACAAAACCGCAAAACTGATCCAGAATTGACGTCTCAATGGAAAGGCTACTGCAACTTCGTTTCTTCATGAAATCTCACCAAATTTTGTAGGATGAAACTTTAAGATGTTATAAATCCAACAAAAAAAGAATCACTGGAAAATGATTTGTAGATTTCTCACAATAACCAAAACGATTTCGCTGCGCCAGAATCTCCGGTTGAACGTGAACGTCTTCACTTCTGTTCTATTTCTACTTAACTAATTATTACAAAAAAACTAATTAAGATTAGTACTTAGCTAAACTTCTAACAAGTGATCCTAATCCATGATATGAGCCATATCCAACGGATCTTGTTAGGTAGAATAGGTGATACTAAATCAGGGTTAAGGATGATCATGTAAGCCATCCTTAATAATCTTGGTACCTTCCCATTTCGTACCATCTTGATACCACTTGATGCGAAATGAGACTCCTCTCACGTGTGTTTAGGAGACCCACTAACAGCGGAAACAAACGAACTATGGATATAGACTTTTAGTCGAAAGAATCACTCTTAAAACTAAAAGAATTGTGTTTACTTAAGCTTGATAAGCTTCACTCACTTACTTCCACTTAAGGGTTCTAAATCTGATTAGAGGCTTCACTCACCTAGAAACTGATTTAGGAGGGTTTTGAGAGTAATTCAATTAGCTTCACTCACTAATTATCCTAACTCTCTCTTAGGTTAAGTTTAACTCACTTAACTCAAGGATTTCAAGATTAAGATCACTTCTTAATCACAAGAGGAAATTTCGGGTTTGCACTCCAAAAGTTCGAATAAGCACAATGCTCAAGTTTAACAACCAAATCTGATTTTTATTTATGATCACCATTACATATATCAAGTACAAGCTAAAGAAGGCTTAAAACATTAGCCATAAAAATCTAAGCACCAAAGTAATTAAACAAAGCAATTAAACAACAAATATCTCTTAATCCAACAAGGATGTAAGGAGGAATAGTGTTGTTGTGTGTTTTGTTGACTTTGGGGCAAGGTGGGACGGTTTTCATCACCAAGTGGGGGGGCTTGTCTTAGCTTGCAAGGAAAGCTTCAAGATATCTTCAAGAACCCCTTTTCACACGTCCCAAGTATGGTTCGCAACCCCAAGCATGGTTCGACCAATTTACACTTACGCTAAACAAAATAATTCCGGGTTTACAAAAACCGAAAAATTACAAAAACGTTAATTAAACTAACTAGCTTAATTAACTTCCTTTCCTTCGTTGCTCAACATGATTAAACTAGTACTAATCTTTAAACCGTGAATCTCTCCTTTATTGTGATTGAGATTAGTACTTAGTAGAATTTCGGAATTAGCAACTGATTTCGTATCATATTAGCTATGTTTGACTTTGATACGAAATCGTATATGAAAATGTAACCTAAGCTCGATAAGCTTTACTCACTTATTTATGCTTAAGGATTCTAAATCGGTTTTGAAGTTTATCTTACTTAGAAACTGATTTAGGAGGTTTTTGAGAGTGGATTTAATTAGTTTAAACTCACTAATTATATTAACTCTCTCTTAAATTAAGTTTAACTCACTTAACTCAAGGGTTTCGAAATTAAGATCACTTCTTAATCACAAGAGGAATTTCGGATTTTTCAACTCCAAAAAAACCGAATAAACACAAAGTTTAAATCAAAAACTAAAAACTTCCTTTCATTTATGTTCACCATTACATATATATTACAAGCTAATCAATCTCAAAAAGATCTAAGTACCAAAGTGATTAAACAAAGCAATTAAACAACAAAGATCTCTTAATCCAACAAAGATGTAAGAAGGAATAGTGTTGTTGTGTGTTTTGTTGACTTTGGGGCAAGGAGGGCCGGTTTTCATCACCAAGTGGGGGGGCTTCTCTTAGCTTGCAAGGGAAGCTTCAAAAGATCTTCAAGAACCCCTTTTTCACACGTCCCAAGTGTGATTCGCAACCCCAAGCATGGTTCGTCCAATTTGCACTTACGCTAAACAAAATAATCCCGGGTTTACAAAAACTGAAAATTACAAAAACGTTAATTAAACTAACTAGCTTAATTAACTTCCTTTCCTTCGTTGCTCAACATAATTAAACTAGTACTAATCTTTAACCCGTGAATCTCTCCCTTGTTGTGATTGAGAGTAGTACTTAGTAGAATTTCGGAATTAGCAACTGATTTCGTATCATCCTCTCCTTCTTCAAAAGGAATTGTCCTCAATTCTTGCACATCTTCATCTTCTAAATAGGGGGATAAGTCCCCTACGTTGAATGTTGCTGCCACGCCATAGTCTCCGGGAAGGTCTATCTTGTAAGCATTATCTCCATAACGTTCAAGAACCTTGAAAGGTCCTTCAGCTCGGGGCATGAGTTTATGCTTTCTTTTACTTGGAAACCTCTCCTTCCTCAAGTGAATCCACACCAAATCTCCAGGAGCAAACACCCTCGGTTTTCGACTTTTGTTTGCTTTCTTTTTGTACATCTCATTTGTCTTCTCGATATTGGTGCGTATATCTTTGTGAACCTTCACCATTGTTTCAGCTTGTTGCCTAGCATCTCCATGAACATAAGAGTCTTTAGGCAACGAAATAAGATCAATAGGTACATACGGATTTACCCCATATACCACTTCGAACGGTGAATGTTTTGTTGCAAAAGTGGGAGTTCTATTGTAAGCAAACTCCGCATGGCATAACTTAACATCCCAATCCTTTCCCGTCTTGCTCACTAAGCCCCTTAACAAGGTGCCTAGAGTTCGATTGGTCACTTCGGTTTGACCATCTGTTTGGGGGTGATGTGAAGTACTAAACAAGCAACTTAGTACCCATCATCCTCCATAGAGACCTCCAAAAATGACTCAAAAACTTACTATCTCGATCCGAGACAATAGTTCTCGGCACTCCATGCAAACGAACAATTTCCCGAAATATAAACAAGAAACATTAATAGCATCTTCCGTTTTATGACAAGGCACGAAATGTGCCATTTTTGAGAAACGGTCCACCACTACCATGACCGAATCCTTCCCTCTTTGTGTTCTAGGAAGAGCCACAATGAAATCCATACTGACATCCTCCCATGGTCTCTCCGGTGTTGGTAAAGGAGTGTACAACCCCTTATGGAACGTGCTTTTAGCCCCTTTGACAAACCCCACAACGAGTCAAAACAGCATGTACTTCTTTGATCATATGAGGCCATGAGAAATGTTCTTGTAACAACTCTAGAGTCTTGCTAACGCCAAAATGTCCAGCCAACCCACCTCCATGAGCTTCTCTAATTAACAAATCACGAACGGGACATTTAGGAACACAAAGTTTGTTCCCCTTAAACAAAAACCCTTCCATTTGATGATAATGGTCTTTCGGACCATCTTTGGTAGCCACGAACAGGTCACGTGTCTCCTCATCAAGAACATAGAATTCCTTAATCAACTCAAACCCAAGTACCTTGGAATCCACCATGTTAAGCAATACATGTCTCCGTGATAAAGCATCGCCTACAATGTTGGCTTTTCCGGCCTTATACTTGGCAACAAAATTGAAAGATTGTAAGAATTCTACCCATTTAGCATGACGAGCACTAAGCTTATGTTGGCCATGAATATATTTCAACGATTCATGATCAGAGTGGAGAACAAAAGCTTGTGGTCGCAAATAGTGACTCCAATGATTAAGAGCTCTAACCATGGCATAAAACTCTTTATCATACGTGGAATAATTCAACTTGGCCTGATTTAGTTTCTCGCTAAAATAAGCAATAGGTTTGCCACATTGAATTAAAACAGCCCCAATACCCGTTCCACTTGCATCACACTCAACTTCAAATGGTTTTGCAAAATCGGGTAAAGCTAGGATAGGCGTTTTACACATTTTCTCCTTTACAAGTTCAAACGCCTTTTGAGCTGCGTCACTCCATACAAATTTTCCATGTTTAGTGCATTCGGTTATAGGAGCTAATAAAGTGCTGAAATTATTTATAAACCTCCTATAAAAAGAAGCTAAACCATGAAAAGATCTCACCTCGGTGATAGTTGTGGGAACCGGCCAAGAAGAAATTGCTTCTACTTTGGATGGATCCACCTTCACCCCTTCATCAGAAATGATGAAACCAAGGAAGCCAATCTCCCTTTGCATAAACGTGCACTTTTCAAGCTTTCCATACGTTTTTGCTCTTTTAGAACTTCGAACAATTGTTGCAAATGATCTAAATGATCCTCCTTGTTAGCACTATAGACAAGAATATCATCCAAATACACAACCACGAACTTTCCCAAAAACGGCCTAAGTACTTCATTCATCAATCTCATGAACGTACTAGGGGCATTTGTGAGACCAAATGGCATAACCAGCCCATACTTCGTTTTGAAAGCCGTCTTCCACTCATCTCCCTCTCTCATGCATATTTGGTGGTATCCACTTCTCAAATCAATTTTCGAAAACAAATTGGATCCACTTAACTCATCTAACATGTCATCTAACCTAGGGATGGGAAATCGTATTTGATGGTTATATTGTTCACAAAGCACGGCTATCAATACACATCCTCCATGTTCCGTCTTTTTTGGCACAAGTAAAGCCGGAACAAAGACACGGACTTTTACTCTCTCTCACGTAGCCTTTCTTCATCAATTCACCGATTTGGCTTTGTAACTCCTCACTTTCTTTGGGATTGCATCTATAGGAAGGTTTATTTGGGAGTGGTGCTCCGGGAATGAGATCAATTTGATGCTCAATTCCACGTTTAGGGGGTAGGCCATTTGGTAGGTCATTAGGAAATGATGCGAATACGCCAAGCTACTTCAACCAATATGCATCAAGCTACCTCAACCTAACCAAGCTATCCCTAATCAGTTTGTTTAACTATTGGTTATGGTTGGTTTTGAGATTAAAAATGTCATTAAAAGGGTTAACCAACATTAACCACCCTTTTAAACTGTTATATGTATTTTGAACGATGGCCCGGTTTTGTTGTAAGCTTAACTAAAGATTAGTACTAATATAATCTTGCTAAGCAACGAAAGAAAGGAAGTTAATTAAGCTACTTAGTTTAATTACAGTTTTTGTAATTTTCGGTTTGTGTAAACCCGGAATTATTTTGTTAGCGTAAGTTGTAATATTGGACGAACCATACTTGGGGATGCGAATCACCCTAGGGACGTGTGAAAGGGGTTCTTGGAGATATTTGTGGAGCTTGTGTTGCAAGCTAAGGGAAGCCATCCACTTGGTGTGGAAAACCGGCCCTCCTTCCCTTTTAGTCAACAAAACACACAACAACACTATTCCTCTTACACCTTGGTTGGAATTAGAGATATTTGTTGTTTATTGCTTTGTTTAATTTTTTAAGTACTTAGATCTTTTGGGATTGAATAGCTTGTAATATATATATGTGGTTCATCAATGGAAAATCAGATTTGGTTGTTAAACTTGAGCATTGTGCTTATTCGAACTTTTGGAGTGCAAACCCGAAATTTCCTCTTGTGATTAAGAAGTGATCTTAATCTTGAAATCCTTGAGTTAAGTGAGTTAAACTTAACCTAAGAGAGAGTTAGGATAATTAGTGAGTGAAGCTAATTGAATTACTCTCAAAACCCTCCTAAATCAGTTTCTAGGTGAGTGAAGCCTCTAATCAGATTTAGAACCCTTAAGTGGAAGTAAGTGAGTGAAGCTTATCAAGCTTAAGTAAACACAATTCTTTTAGTTTTAAGAGTGATTCTTTCGACTAAAAGTCTATATCCATAGTTCGATTGTTTCCGCTGTTAGTGGGTCTCCTAAACACACGTGAGAGGAGTCTCATTTCGCATCAAGTGGTATCAGAGCTCCAGCCCTCTAAGTCCTCTTGGCACTTAGACGTTCTTGGAGAAGAAGGAAAACCACAAAAAAGAAGCAAAAGGAAGCAACCCGTAAAAGACAGTTTTTTGAGGTAACTTTGAACGCGAGGTTCTCACATCTCAGATCGTGTTTTTGGGTGATTCTTTTTTTGAAAGTGGTTATTTTTATGTCTAGTTTTGTCCTGTAAAATTTCATAATTTTTGGTGGTCATTTGCTAGCATTGTCAGCGTGTTTTTCTTTAGTGGTCTAAAATCGGATTAATCTGGACCAGCTTTAGAAAAATAAAAACTGCAATCAATTGGTTTGTTATTTTTTTATGAAATTTTGGTCGAGTGCTTAAAACACCTAGGGCTACGTTGTGACAAAATTTCATTCAATTTCAAGTTGATTTGATTAGGGTTTGAAGCTCGAATTTTTGGTGAAAATTCTGGGCAGTTTCTAGGCAGAATGTTTTTTTTCTTCTGTTTGTATTCATTGTAATAGTAGTTCATCTTGAACTTCTATAAGTGTATTGTTGTTAATATGGATGAACTAGTTGAAGTTTTTGCACGGATGCAAGAAGCTAATCAAAAGGTTCGATTCTTGAGGCAACAAATGCAAGAAGATAAGAAGCAAAAACTTCACAAGAAGAAAGTGTCTCTATCAGTAGAGAAGCTTCAATCCCAAGAAGGAGAGAGTGAAGTTAGTGCTGAAGAAGAAGAAGAGCAGACAAGTGTGTATGAATTGGATGCAAAAACAAACGAGGGAGTAAAGGTAGCCTCATTGGAGGTTGTTTCGATAGAACAACTACCATTACAAAATGAAGCAGCACCAATTCAAAAATGCATAGAGTTGAAGAAGAAAGACCATCCACGGCTTTCAAGCTCCAACAACAAAATTCGAGGTCGAATTTTCTCCGAACAAGGAGAGTATGATGCGAATACGCCAAGCTACTTCAACCAATATGCATCAAGCTACCTCAACCTAACCAAGCTATCCCTAATCAGTTTGTTTAACTATTGGTTATGGTTGATTTTGAGATTAAAAATGTCATTAAAAGGGTTAACCAACATTAACCACCCTTTTAAACTGTTATATGTATTTTGAACGATGGCCCGGTTTTGTTGTAAGCTTAACTAAAGATTAGTACTAATATAATCTTGCTAAGCAACGAAAGAAAGGAAGTTAATTAAGCTACTTAGTTTAATTACAGTTTTTGTAATTTTCGGTTTGTGTAAACCCGGAATTATTTTGTTAGCGTAAGTTGTAATATTGGACGAACCATACTTGGGGATGCGAATCACCCTAGGGACGTGTGAAAGGGGTTCTTGGAGATATTTGTGGAGCTTGTGTTGCAAGCTAAGGGAAGCCATCCACTTGGTGTGGAAAACCGGCCCTCCTTCCCTTTTAGTCAACAAAACACACAACAACACTATTCCTCTTACACCTTGGTAAAAGGCTAGGAGAATAGAGATGCTGATTTCGGCTAGCCTTAGAAGATATTTTGTACTTTAAATGCTTTGTTTAAATCTCTTTAGTGTATTAGATGTAATAGTTGGTGTTTTAAGCTTTTAACTCTTGTACTATAAGTATGTAATCCTGATTATGAATGAAGATTAGATTTTGGTTGTTGAAAAACATTGTTATAAACCGTTGAGTTTAAAGATTAAGAACCGAGTGTTTTTAACTCTAATTTGCACGAATTCCTTGGGAGGTAAAACTACAAGAGTTCAAACCCAATTAACAAGATTTGAGAGTGATTCACTTATTTTGTTAATTAAAATCCTTTTAGTTTTAAGGTCGAGAGTGATTCACTTCCTTAACTAAAAAACGAATTACTAGCTTTAAGAGTGATTCTTTTAGCTTGTGTTCAATTCTATCCTAAACACTATTCTTAGTTGAGTTGTGTTTGTTTCAAGTGGTATCAAGAGCTCAGTTCTGAAATGGGAGACGAGATAAGTGATAATGCTAGGAGAGACGCCATGTTAGAAGCACTAGCTAGGCAAAACGAAGCATTACAAGAGATGATGACCCAATTAACCTTAGAAATGTTCAAGAAGAAATCTAATGAGGAAGAGAGGAGTTCTAAGGCTGATGATAGAGGGTTAAAGATTGAAGTTCATGAATTTGATGGAACTAGTGATCCAGAAGTGTATTTTGAATGGGAACGGTCTTTAGAACGTTTCTTTGAATACAAAGACACTCCGAATGAGAAGAAGTACAAGGTAGCTGTTTTGAAGTTAACCAAATATGCATCCATTTGGTTAGAAGGTATGAAGAGACAAAGGGTGAAGGAGAACCAATCCAAGATTGCTACATGGGAGAAATTGAAGAAGCAATTGAGGAAGCGTTTTGTTCCAACTAACTACAAGCAAAATCGATACGTTAGATGGTCTACCCTCAAGCAAGGCGCCATGTCCATGGAAGAGTACATCAAGGAATTTGAGAAGCTTTCCATTGTTTGTGAAATAGAAGAGATGGAGGAGCAAAAACTAGGCCGGTTCTTAGGAGGCCTAAACGAAGATGTACGAGAGAAAGTCGAGGTATATCCATACCTTACTTTCGATGAAGCTTGCAAAGTGGCTCTCAAAATCGATAGCCAAAAGAAGAAAGCAGTTACAAGTAAGTCTTATTCAAAGCCATTTAGTACTTTTAAAGCTAATTCTAGTACTAGTAACTTTGATAAGAACAAGAAACCAGATTTCACTAAGAAAGATAAGGAGAAAGTTTCAGATGATAAAACTTTGACGGTGAAATGTTATAAGTGTCAAGGTTATGGTCATTTCCAAGCTAATTGTCCTACTAAAAGAATCATGACTATAAGGGATATAGAGGAGATAGACGAGTTGGAAAAAGAATCTCTTTTGGAGATAGAACATGATAAAAGTGAAAGTGAGGAGGAGGACGTGTGTAATCCGGAAATGGAAGGTGAAATGTTGGTTCTTAGGAGGTCCTTATATTGTAGTGTCGTGGCAAAAAATGAGGAACAAAGAGAAACCATTTTTCATTCGAAATGCTTAGTGAATAAGAAGCTATGCACGTTAATCATAGATGGGGGTAGTTGTACTAATGTAGCTTCAACTGAACTTGTAGAGAAGTTAGCATTACCTACTACTAAACATCCACATCCTTATAAACTGAAATGGTTAGATGATAATAGTGAAGTGAGGGTGAAAAATAGAGTTTTAGTTACGTTGTCAATTGGAAATTATGAAGATGAAATTCTATGTGATGTAATCCCTATGCCCTTGTCACGTATTACTTGGTAGACCTTGGCAATTTGATCGAAAAGTTATTCATGATGGTTCTACTAATGTGTATAAGGTGAATAAGGATGGCAAAATCAAAACCTTACTACCATTACCCCCTTCAAAAATCCGAAACACAAAACCCAAACCAAAAGAAAACCTAGTGTGTGGAAGTGTGTTTTTAGGGAGAAAAGGATTCGAGAGGGAGTTGGAAGCTAATCAGGTTGTATACATTCTGGTTGCTAAGGAGGTGAACGAGGGAGGGGAGGTTGAAGATTCGGACTTGAGAGAGTTGTTAGAGGAGTTTGGAGATGTGTTTCCTAGCGACCTACCACCTGGCCTACCCCCTAACCGTGGAATTGAGCACCAAATTGATCTCATTCCCGGAGCACCAATTCCAAATAAACCTTCCTATAGATGTAATCCTAAGGAAAGTGAAGAATTACAAAGCCAAATCAGTGAGTTGATGAAGAAAGGCTACGTGAGGGAGAGTGATTCTCTTAGCTTGTGTTCAATTCTATCCTAAACACTATTCTTAGTTGAGTTGTGTTTGTTTCAAAAAGACTCCACTCAAAGTTTATAATTCGGTTTTAACTAAGGAAGTGAACCTCCACTCTCTTCCTCAATTAGGCGTTTTAATTAACAAAGAATGAGAACCTCCATTCTCAAATGTGTTAATTGGTTTGAATTTCTCGTAGTTTTACCTCCCAAGAAACTCGGTTCAAAGATAGAATAAAAACCTCTGTTTTTAAACTCTAACACAACGTGTTTGGATCAAGCACAAAGCTCGAATTTTTATCAACTAAAACTGATTTCATTCATTGATTGCATAAACTATATATTACAAGCTTCAAAGTAAGCTTACAAGACCAGCCATAAATATCTACTACACTTAGGCTAATAAACAAAGCTTTAAACAACAAATATCCCCTAAAACTAGCCGATCCAACAAGAAGTGATGGTGAATAGTGCAGCATAGTGTTTCTTGTTGGAGAAAAGGGGGCGGCTCATTTAAAGCAAGTGGGAGGGGGGGTTCTCTTAGCTTGCAAGCAACTCAAAATATCTCCAAGGCCTTGCTGTCGTTCCATGCATCACACGTCCCCATGCATTATACGTCCCAATTACAACTTCAGCTAAAATAAAATAGATACGATTTTACAAAACCGTAAATTACAAAAACAGAAATTTAAGCTAAGTATCTTAGTTAACTTCCTTTCCTTTGTTGCTCAACATGATTATACTAGTACTAATCTTTAGACCATGAATCTCTCCTTTGTTGTGATTAAGATTAGTACTTAGTAATATGATGGCGTGGCTTCTTCATTGCTTCTTGTCAAGGACTACAAGTTCATTAGTTTGGTTGGAGAAACCATTCATTCTATCTTTCAAGGTCCGGTTTTTACTAGCATTGATTCTTCCTTAGAGTCCTTTGTTAGTATGGTTTCTTAGTTAGTTAATTTCTTTCTTGTTCTTAGGAGATTGAATAAGTTAGAGTAGTTTTTTGTTTTCAATTAAATCCGGATTGCATAATTAATTGATGTAATTAGTTAGTCATTCGAATAGGATGTAATAGTGGTGTAAGTTACTACAAACATGGAGAGTACATGGAGGGCGTGGCTATGAACGTGCAAAAGAGGTTGAAAGCCTTTGAACCATTTAGTGTGGACGTGTGAAGTAGCAGCCAAGTATCTTCAACCACTCCCTTGATTGTAGGAGAGTGGGACGTACATCATGGAGCATCTAACAAACTTTCAAAGGGGCGTGCAATGCTGAAGTTAGGCGCCTTATTTGTAGGAGTTAGTTGCTAGGATTTTCAGCTTTCTAGTTGTTAGTTAGTGCCGGTTATTAGTGCTGTTAGTGGCCCTAGTACGTGGCTTTATTTCTTTTATTTTAATTATCAAAAACTTCAGTTGTAATACTTAGGTTGTACTATAAAAGTAATTAAGATCAATGAGAACAACTAGAGAATTTTATGACTGAAAAACCGTGAGTTTCACACTTGTCTTCATTTCGTTTCTTGGATTGGAAACACTTGAATTCGCCTATGCTATCTTAACTTAGCACGTTAAGTGGTGATCTTAGGACCTTTAGATAATTCAAAGTGGTGTGCCTTATCTTTGAGTTAGCTAGAGTTGCTCAAGTTTTGGTTTTAATTCCATTGAAACCGGAACTTGTTTTATCATTCTAAATTGCGTAAACTTGTATGTGTCGTTTGTTAACCACCCATACAACATCTTGGTATCGAGCTACAGTAATTCCTAACCTAAATTCATCCCTAACACACGCCCAAACACAATCAGACACCCACCACTACCCATGGCTGCATCCAATGATCCCCCGGAGAATTGGAGAGAGTTCCTCAAAGCTTTAGAGGAAGAAAAGAGAGAGTCTAATGCTAGAATGGAGTTGTTGCAAGACCAAGTTAGACAACTCTCATTGAGATTAAGAATCAATCGAGGAGATCAAGATAGAGATCACTCGGATGCAGAAAGCGAGCATACTTTGTTCAATTTTGAACAAAGAGGTGCCGTTCCAAGAGGCGTCCCCAATCATGGACACTCTAATGATATCAAGGT
The DNA here is from genome assembly GCA_947648045.1 of Beta corolliflora. Classification (NCBI taxonomy): domain Eukaryota; kingdom Viridiplantae; phylum Streptophyta; class Magnoliopsida; order Caryophyllales; family Amaranthaceae; genus Beta; species Beta corolliflora. The sequence continues at coordinate 128,583 of CANSZD010002442.1, forward strand.
TGATATCCCTGATTATGATGGTAGACTTGATGCGGATGGTTTCATTGAATGGCTTAGAACCGTGGAACGAGTTTTCGATTACAAGCAAGTCCCCGAAGAGAAGAGGGTTAAACTTGTTGCATTGAAACTACGCAAGTACGCCTCACTTGGTGGGCTAGTGTATGCACCAAGAGAGAAAGAATGGGCAAGGAGAAGGTGAAAACGTGGGAGAAAATGAGGAAACTCCTCAAACAAAAATTTCTTCCTACATACTATGTCCAAGAGAACTTTGCTAAGTTCCACCATTTGCAACAAGGAACTTCGAGTGTAGAAGATTATGCTCGAGAATTTGAAGCCTATTTGATGAAGTGTGATGTGAGGGAGGATGAACCACAAACGTTGGTTCGTTTCCTTGGAGGATTGGAACCTCAAATAGCCAATGTAGTGGAGCTTCACACCGACACTACATTAGAGGAGTTAGTCTTGTTAGCCCACAAGGTGGAACGCCAACAAAAGACTAAAGGCAAAGGTAAATGGGATGCCTCCCGCACCTTTACCAAAACCACACCATATACTAAGCCAATCCCTACGACTCAAAAGCCTAACCAACCTACCACCTATACTCCTAAACCAAACACAAAACCCGACACTATCCCATCCTTAGGCAAGGCACCAAGGAGATGTTATAGGTGCCAAGGACTAGCACACATTGTAACCGAGTGTCCTAACAAGAAGGTGATCGGCCTTGCGGAATATGAAGCCTTGGAGGATGTATTTGCCGATCAAGAAGAGGAGGAGGAGTCCGGAGAGGAGTATGAAGAAGGCCGAATTGTTGGACCGGATGAAGGGGAATGCTTGGTGGTGAGACGCAACCTTAGTAGTCTACCTATCCAAGAGGACCCAGCTACAAAGAGAAGCTATCTTTCACACTCGATGCACCATTGGAGGAAAGGTATGTTCATTGATTATAGATGGTGGAAGTTGTACCAATGTTGCTTCTCAAACTCTTGTAACTAAACTGAATTTAACAACCAACCCTCATCCCTCACCTTATATAATTCAATGGCTTAATCAAGGAAAAGGATTACATGTAACCTCACGTGTTTTACTTTCCTTTAGTATTGGTCGAACTTATGAAGAGGAGTTATGGTGTGATGTAATTCCCATGGACGCTTGTCATGTGCTCCTTGGACGGCCATGGATGTTTGATAGAAGGGTGAATCATGATGGCTATAAAAACACTTATTCCTTCACCAAAAATCACAAAAGAATCACCCTTACCCCCTCTCATCCCCAAACTACCCGACAAACAAAGCCACCAAAAAAAAAAACCTTATCCCTCACTACCTTGATGAAATCTGACCATCAAGAATATAACTCTTTCAAGGAGTTGATTTTGAGTGGCCTCAACGAAATACCAACACCACAAGAACCAACACACCCTTTGCTCATCCCTTTACTTGATCAATATGTTCACGTTTTTCCACCACAAATACCCCCTGGCCTACCCCCAAAACGTGACATCCAACACAAAATCGACCTCATCCCCAGGTGCTAGCCTTCCCAACAAACCAGCCTATAGGACCAACCCTAAGGAAACCGAGGAGATTAGGAGGCAAGTGGAGGAGTTGTTGTCTAAAGGAATGATTCGAGAGTCATTAAGCCCTTGTGCTGTGCCTACCTTACTTGTACCAAAGAAGAATGGAGAATGGCGCATGTGTGTTGATAGTAGGGCCATCAATTAAATCATTATTAAGTATCGTTTTCCTATTCCTAGGTTAAATGATCTATTGGATGATTTACATGGTGCTAAGGTCTTCTCTAAAATAGACCTAAGGAGTGGGTATCATCAAATCCGAATACATGAAGGAGATGAGTGGAAAACAGCCTTCAAAACAAAGGAGGGTTTATATGAATGGCTAGTGATGCCCTTTGGCTTGTCGAATGCTCCAAGCACTTTCATGCGACTTATGAACCAAACCTTGAAGCCATTTTTGGGTAGATTCGTAGTAGTCTACTTTGATGATATTTTGGTTTATAGCCAAACTGAGATGGAACATGTGGGGCACTTGCAACAAGTGTTCGAAGTGCTTGAAGGAGAAAAACTCTATGGAAACTTGGAGAAATGCCACTTCTTTTCTAATCAAGTAACTTTTCTTGGTTTTCTAGTCTCTCATGCAGGTATTGAAGTAGATGAAAAGAAGGTCCAAGCCATCCAAGATTGGGCGGTTCCTAGCTCCATCTATCAAGTTAGGAGCTTCCATGGATTAGCTTCCTTCTATAGGAGGTTTGTTCGAGACTTTAGCTCCCTCATGGCACCAATCACCGAGCTAACCAAGTTGAAGCAATTCCAATGGAATGATCAAGCCCAAGCTGCCTTTGAAGAAGTTAAGAGGAGGCTCACGACGGCTCTGTCCTTGCCCTTCCAAACTTCGAAGATGTCTTTGAAGTGGAGTGTGATGCATCCGGAGTAGGTATTGGGGCAGTTCTCTCTCAAAATGGACGTCCAATAGCCTATTTCAGTGAAAAACTCAATGAGGCAAAACGCAAATATTCCACCTATGACAAGGAATTCTATGCCCTTGTGAGATCTCTTGAACATTGGCGCCATTACTTGATAGCCAAGGAGTTTATCCTCCATTCTGACCATGAGGCTCTTAAGTACCTTCAAAGCCAACAGAAGCTTCAACCTAGACATGCCAAATGGGTCGAGACTATTCAAGCTTTCCATTTTGTAATCAAACACAAATCTGGAAAGATGAATAAGGGAGCCGACGCTTTATCAAGAAAATATGCATTACTAGGATCCATGAAAAGTCGAGTCATTGGCCTCGAGGTATTGAAGGAAGATTACATTGACGATCCTGATTTTGGTGATTTATGGGAGAAATGTCAAATTCATGCTCAAGGAGACTATCATATCTTTGATGGTTTTCTTTTCAAGAAGAACCGGTTGTGTGTGCCAAAGCATAGTGTTCGAGAAACTCTAATCAAGGAGTTCCATGAAGGAGGATTAGCAGGGCATTTCGGCATTGAGAAGACTACAACAATGGTGAGTGATTATTTTTATTGGCCAAAGCTAATGCGTGATGTTGAGTATATCATTCGAAGGTGTTTAGTGTGTCAAAGAGCTAAGGGTCATTCTCTACCCCAAGGCCTTTACATGCCATTACCGACTCCTCAAGCACCTTGGGAAAACATAAGCCTCGACTTCATTACGGGGCTGCCAAGAACTCAACACCACAAGGACGCTATCATGGTGGTAGTTGATAGATTCTCAAAGATGGCTCACTTCATTCCAAGCCATACCACTCATGATGCGGTTCAAATAGCATTGTTGTACTTCAAAGAGGTAGTTCGCCTCCATGGGATCCCTCGAAGCATGGTAAGTGATAGAGATACAAAGTTCTTGAGCCACTTTTGGTTAACTTTGTGGAAAAAAATGGGGACCAAGCTCAAATTCAGCACTTCTAGCCACCCACAAACGGATGGCCAAACCGAGGTGACCAATCGAACCTTAGGCACTTTGCTTAGGGCATTGGCTACCAAGAGTCCTCGTCAATGGGAAGACATGCTTCCTCATGCTGAGTTTGCATATAATCGAGTTCCTCATAAGGTCACAGGTTTGAGTCCTTTTGAAATTGTCTATGGCATTAACCCTTGCACGCCTCTTGATCTCTCCCCTTTGCCTATTCACAACAAATTCAGTCAAGTTGCTCATGAACGAGCCAAGGAAATCAAGAAGCTACATGAATTAGTTCGAGCAAGGATCATTAAAGCCAATGAAACACTCAAGCTTCGAATGGACAAGAAGAAGAAAGATGTGCAATTCAATCAAGGTGACCTAGTGTGAATTCATTTTGCGCAAGGAGCGATTTCCCTCTAAGAGACGTTCTAAAATCAGTCCTAGAAGTGATGGTCCATTCAAAGTCCTTGAGAAGGTGAACAATAATGCCTACAAGATTGAACTTCCTGGTGATTATGGAGTCTCCGCAACATTTAACGTAAGTGATCTTAGTCCTTTTTATGAAGATGAAGGTTCTATTCCAAGTTTGAGGTCAAACTTCTCTCAAGAAGAGGAGGATGATGGCGTGGCTTCTTCATTGCTTCTTGTCAAGGACTACAAGTTCATTAGTTTGGTTGGAGAAACCATTCATTCTATCTTTCAAGGTCCGGTTTTTACTAGCATTGATTCTTCCTTAGAGTCCTTTGTTAGTATGGTTTCTTAGTTAGTTAATTTCTTTCTTGTTCTTAGGAGATTGAATAAGTTAGAGTAGTTTTTTGTTTTCAATTAAATCCGGATTGCATAATTAATTGATGTAATTAGTTAGTCATTCGAATAGGATGTAATAGTGGTGTAAGTTACTACAAACATGGAGAGTACATGGAGGGCGTGGCTATGAACGTGCAAAAGAGGTTGAAAGCCTTTGAACCATTTAGTGTGGACGTGTGAAGTAGCAGCCAAGTATCTTCAACCACTCCCTTGATTGTAGGAGAGTGGGACGTACATCATGGAGCATCTAACAAACTTTCAAAGGGGCGTGCAATGCTGAAGTTAGGCGCCTTATTTGTAGGAGTTAGTTGCTAGGATTTTCAGCTTTCTAGTTGTTAGTTAGTGCCGGTTATTAGTGCTGTTAGTGGCCCTAGTACGTGGCTTTATTTCTTTTATTTTAATTATCAAAAACTTCAGTTGTAATACTTAGGTTGTACTATAAAAGTAATTAAGATCAATGAGAACAACTAGAGAATTTTATGACTGAAAAACCGTGAGTTTCACACTTGTCTTCATTTCGTTTCTTGGATTGGAAACACTTGAATTCGCCTATGCTATCTTAACTTAGCACGTTAAGTGGTGATCTTAGGACCTTTAGATAATTCAAAGTGGTGTGCCTTATCTTTGAGTTAGCTAGAGTTGCTCAAGTTTTGGTTTTAATTCCATTGAAACCGGAACTTGTTTTATCATTCTAAATTGCGTAAACTTGTATGTGTCGTTTGTTAACCACCCATACAACATAATATCTCGGAATTAGCAACATATTTCGTATCATCCTCTCCTTCTTCAAAAGGAATTGTCCTCAATTCTTGCACATCTTCATCTTCCAAGTAGGGGGATAAGTGTAATAGCCTGAATTTTTAAGCAGGTTCAATTATTTTGTTAGCTATATTAAGTCTTCATCAGGCTTTGGTCCTTTAAGTAGTTAGGACAAAAGTGGATAAGAACCATTATTCTTAATGGTTAAGAAAGCAAGTGGATAAGCTCTAACATTCTTAGTGGTTAAGAAAGCAAGTGGATAAGCTCTAACATTCTTAGTGGTTAAGAAAGCAAGTGGATAAGCTCTAACATTCTTAGTGGTTAAGAAAGCTTGTGGATAAGCTCTAACATTCTTAGTGGTTAAGAAAGCTTGTGGATAAGCACTATCATTCTTAATGGTTAAGAAAGGTCAAAGAGGATAAGCACTATCATTCTTAGTGGTTAAGAAAGCCTTGAGAACCAATAGATAAGCTAAAAAGCCTTGGAGAGCCTTATTCTTTAAGATTATGAAAATCGCATAGAGACCGTTTTATCGGGTAACAATGAACCTCCAGTTAAAGAGCCTTTTTGGGTTGAATTTGAGCTCAGAACCTATTCAAACTTGACATATGTTATGTTTGGGATATTGTAAGGTTAAAATAGTCATTCACCATCAAAATTTACGTGGCTAAATAGGGTGAATTCCTTACTTAGTAAAATCTGGCCAACTAAAATATCAGTTTGTACCTATCCTCAAAGAATGCCTCTTACCAGCTGCTTGAGTGTCGATCTCTTAAAGATCTTCGCATGCATGAAAGCCAACACATTAAGCTAACACCTCAAGCAAGAATCACCCAGAAACTCCAAGAAACCGACCTCACCCAGAAGAGGTTTCCCTCCCCCATGGGTACCGCCAGAACAGGCCCTATAAAAGGGTGTCATGGTTTTTCGTCCTTTTCTCCTAATTCTTGTTCTTCAACACCTACTTATCTTTACATACAACTCTTCTAGACATAATTCCTTAGTGTTTCAAGCTTTTGGTAGAGTTTTCAAGCCTTGGGAAGTTGTAGAAAACTCTATAGAAACATCAAGCAAACTGTGTAAGTACAGCTTTGTATCTCTCTTGTACTTAGCTTAGTATTTCATGTTCTAAAACTTGTGTAAACTAATTCCTAGCACTTTACATATTCAGGGGAAGTTATAGGAAGGATAAACCACTTGGAATAAGGAGTTTGAGTTACATTAAGCAGCCTAAGTGAAGGTACACACTTAGTTTGGATTGTAACCTAGAGATTTTCCTACCTATGGTTAGATGATTGTTTCTTTCTATTATGAAGCATGAATAGGAAATGAAATCTCTTCTGATATGCATATTAGTATGTGTGCTTTGAGTATATGACATGGATTTGGCATGCTATGGTTCACTTGAGATGTTTTACTTAGCCTAAGCTAGGCTCAAACACTAAATTGCCATGTTTATGCTTTTAATTGGAATTTGTTAAGTATATGGAATTGTATGGTAATGAAACACTAAATGTCTTCGATTTTAATCGCGGAAGCGAGGCGTGAGCATACACCCGGGTTAGGGCGGGTATTCCCTAACTGTTACCCAACCGGAGGGGGAAATCCCGCGGAAGTGGGACATGTCCGGGTTAAGTCTTGCAAGCAGAACAGTAAAAGGTGGGGTGACGACCCTCAACAGTTTGCTACGCTCGCGGTCATATCAAAAGATTGATCTTATGACATCTCTAAGTAATTGAAGTGATTATGACTACTTGCTATTATGATGATGTGTTATCAATTAGTTTTCAAAATACACCTAAACTTGTATTTTATATTACACAGTGTGTACTCAGTTTTGCTGATAGTGTTGTCATTTCTGTGGCCTGTCACTTGGTGGGTGGCAGAGTCAAACTTTGTTGCAGGATTGTGTTGGAAGCCAGAAGCAAGTTGAGAGCAAAGTTATTATTCGAATTGTGTATTGTGGGATAAAGTCCGAGATTTAAGTTTGTATATAGAGGAGTTAATTTAGAATTACTTACAATATAGATTATTCTTTTGCCATGGAAATTGAGATTGAATGACTATGTAATTGAAGTCTTATATAAAGGATATTGTTTTGTGGGCCCATAACCCACAGGTCCAGGATCGTATATTTCAGGTTGTTTCCGCTACGAGTGTTATCTAATTCATAAGTGATTATTATTATTTTGGTGCCAATTGAGATTTGTGATTGCTAAGCGAGTTAAGCTAGCAGCTCGGGAATCGGGCTGTTACAAATGGTATCAGAGCAACCCTGCGACCGTGCGCTGAGTTAGCCACATAGTGGGGTAAAAGATCATTGGGAATGTGTGTCTGTTACTTGGATAATTAGAGTTCAAGTTTTGAGCTATAGAGTAAGAATAAGAGTTTAGATTTGTGTAAAACTTCGGGAATAAGAGTATGGAGTTCAAGGATGAAATTTGAGGATATTTGAAATTTATTGGTAGGGAATATTGAGAAGTTCTTCATGGAAATTTATTATGGACTTTCAGAGGCTGTATCTTGATATCTGGATACTTAAGGTTGATCTATGAGTTTATATTTTGAAGTTTCGAGGGCGAAACTTATTTTAAGGGTGGTAGAGTGTAATAGCCTGAATTTTTAAGCAGGTTCAATTATTTTGTTAGCTATATTAAGTCTTCATCAGGCTTTGGTCCTTTAAGTAGTTAGGACAAAAGTGGATAAGAACCATTATTCTTAATGGTTAAGAAAGCAAGTGGATAAGCTCTAACATTCTTAGTGGTTAAGAAAGCAAGTGGATAAGCTCTAACATTCTTAGTGGTTAAGAAAGCAAGTGGATAAGCTCTAACATTCTTAGTGGTTAAGAAAGCTTGTGGATAAGCACTATCATTCTTAATGGTTAAGAAAGGTCAAAGAGGATAAGCACTATCATTCTTAGTGGTTAAGAAAGCCTTGAGAACCAATAGATAAGCTAAAAAGCCTTGGAGAGCCTTATTCTTTAAGATTATGAAAATCGCATAGAGACCGTTTTATCGGGTAACAATGAACCTCCAGTTAAAGAGCCTTTTTGGGTTGAATTTGAGCTCAGAACCTATTCAAACTTGACATATATTATGTTTGGGATATTGTAAGGTTAAAATAGTCATTCACCATCAAAATTTACGTGGCTAAATAGGGTGAATTCCTTACTTAGTAAAATCTGGCCAACTAAAATATCAGTTTGTACCTATCCTCAAAGAATGCCTCTTACCAGCTGCTTGAGTGTCGATCTCTTAAAGATCTTCGCATGCATGAAAGCCAACCTCAAGCAAGAATCACCCAGAAACTCCAAGAAACCGACCTCACCCAGAAGAGGTTTCCCTCCCCCATGGGTACCGCCAGAACAGGCCCTATAAAAGGGTGTCATGGTTTTTCGTCCTTTTCTCCTAATTCTTGTTCTTCAACACCTACTTATCTTTACATACAACTCTTCTAGACATAATTCCTTAGTGTTTCAAGCTTTTGGTAGAGTTTTCAAGCCTTGGGAAGTTGTAGAAAACTCCATAGAAACATCAAGCAAACTGTGTAAGTACAGCTTTGTATCTCTCTTGTACTTAGCTTAGTATTTCATGTTCTAAAACTTGTGTAAACTAATTCCTAGCACTTTACATATTCAGGGGAAGTTATAGGAAGGATAAACCACTTGGAATAAGGAGTTTGAGTTACATTAAGCAGCCTAAGTGAAGGTACACACTTAGTTTGGATTGTAACCTAGAGATTTTCCTACCTATGGTTAGATGATTGTTTCTTTCTATTATGAAGCATGAATAGGAAATGAAATCTCTTCTGATATGCATATTAGTATGTGTGCTTTGAGTATATGACATGGATTTGGCATGCTATGGTTCACTTGAGATGTTTTACTTAGCCTAAGCTAGGCTCAAACACTAAATTGCCATGTTTATGCTTTTAATTGGAATTTGTTAAGTATATGGAATTGTATGGTAATGAAACACTAAATGTCTTCGATTTTAATCGCGGAAGCGAGGCGTGAGCATACACCCGGGTTAGGGCGGGTATTCCCTAACTGTTACCCAACCAGGAGGGGGAAATCCTGGCGGAAGTGGGACATGTCCGGGTTAAGTCTTGCAAGCAGAACAGTAAAAGGTGGGGTGACGACCCTCAACAGTTTGCTACGCTCGCGGTCATATCAAAAGATTGATCTTATGACATCTCTAAGTAATTGAAGTGATTATGACTACTTGCTATTATGATGATGTGTTATCAATTAGTTTTCAAAATACACCTAAACTTGTATTTTATATTACACAAGTGTGTACTCGGTTTTCTTGATAGTGTTGTCATTTCTGTGGCCTGTCACTTGGTGGGTGGCAGAGTCAAACTTTGTTGCAGGATTGTGTTGGAAGCCAGAAGCAAGTTGAGAGCAAAGTTATTATTCGAATTGTGTATTGTGGGATAAAGTCCGAGATTTAAGTTTGTATATAGAGGAGTTAATTTAGAATTACTTACAATATAGATTATTCTTTTGCCATGGAAATTGAGATTGAATGACTATGTAATTGAAGTCTTATATAAAGGATATTGTTTTGTGGGCCCATAACCCACGGAGTCCGAGGATCGTATATTTCAGGTTGTTTCCGCTACGAGTGTTATCTAATTCATAAGTGATTATTATTATTTTGGTGCCAATTGAGATTTGTGATTGCTAAGCGAGTTAAGCTAGCAGCTCGGGAATCGGGCTGTTACAATAAGTCACCTACATTGAACGTTGCTGCCACGCCATAGTCTCCGGAAAGGTCTATCTTGTAAGCATTGTCTCCATAACGTTCAAGAACCTTAAAAGGTCCTTCAGCTCGGGGCATGAGTTTATGCTTCCTTTTACTCGGGAACCTCTCCTTCCTTAAGTGAATCCACACCAAATCTCCAGGAGCAAACAACCTCGGCTTTCGGTTTTTGTTTGCTTTCTTCTTGTACATCTCATTTGCTTTCTCGATGTTGGTGCGTATCTCTTTGTGAACCTTCACCATTGTTTCAGCTTGTTGCCTAGCATCTCCATGGACATAAGAATCTTTAGGCAACGAAATAAGGTGGTACATAAGGATTTACCCCATATACCACTTCGAATGGTGAATGCTTGGTGGCGAAAGATGGAGTTCGATTGTATGCAAACTCCGCATGGCAAAGCTTGACATCCCAATCTTTCCTGGTTTTGCTCACTAAGCCTCTTAATAAGGCGCCTAGAGTTCGATTGGTCACTTCCGTTTGACCATCAGTTTGGGGGTGATGTGAAGTACTAAACAGCAACTTAGTACCCATCATCCTCCATAAGGACCTCCAAAAATGACTCAAAAACTTACAATCTCGATCCGAGACAATAGTTCTTGGGATTCCATGTAAACGAACAATTTCCCTGAAATATAAACAAGAAACGTTAATAGCATCTTCTGTTTTATGACAAGGCACAAAGTGTGCCATTTTTGAGAAACGGTCCACCACCACCATGACCGAATCCTTCCCTCTTTGCGTTCTCGGAAGTGCAACAATGAAATACATACTAATATCCTCCCAAGGCCTCTTCGGTACTGGTAAAGGAGTGTACAACCCTTTATGGAACGTGCTTTTGGCTCTTTGACAAACACCGCACCGAGCCAAAACAACGTGCACTTCCTTGATCATATGAGGCCATGAAAAATGTTCTTGCAACAACTCCATGGTTTTGGTAACGCCAAAATGGCCAGCCAAACCACCACCATGAACTTCTCTTATGAGAAAATCACGAACGGGACATTTAGGAACACAAAGTTTGTTCCCCTTGAACAAGAACCCCTCCATTTGATGATAATGGTCTTTTGGACTCATGTGGACGTGATTCCACACTTTAGTGAAGTTTTAAATTTTCCAAGAATCTTGAAAGAAAGATTGGTTCTTGATGGTTTCTTGGTTGAATCTTTGATGAACAAACCCACAAATCACTAGAACAAAAGGATAGAACTATTTGATTGAACACTCCTGAACTATCAAATAGGGTTTTGATTCAATTAAGTCACTCCTGGCCTAATTAATCAAGCACTAACTTCAAAACACTCCTGAATTGATGTTAATGGTTTGTAAGCGTTTAAACTCACATGTAAGTAATTAACTCACAAATTAAAATTTTCTCTATTCTGTATTGATAATGACCGAAACCCAGCCTTATATAGGCATTACAAATATCTAATCCTACTAGGACTAGAAAACCAACTCCTATTATGCTTAGGACAATTCCCTAAGTCATACTACCAACGAAACTCTAAAAGATAGAAAAGAAACTTCATAAGACTCCTAATATGACCCAAACACAAAGCATTTAAAGATATGAAGAGTTCTTGTAGAACTAGAACTCAACTAGGCATGTTTCTACACGCCAACTAGAGTTATAAAGCCGTTAAAACACATAGTTTCCTAATAGAACTAGGGAACTACATGGAGAGTCCTAATAGAACTAGGACTACTTGGCACGCTTCTTTTCTAAGAGAGACTAACCACTTCGAATCCACATCATTCCCTCCCTCTTAGAAAAGAACTTGTCCTCAAGTTCCATAATCATAACATGGAACCAAATCAGCAGCACTCAAGGATGCACACACGCCATCTCCAAGCAAGACTTGGAACGTATCATAGTTCTCCCTATGCACAACCTTGAACGGACCTTCTTCAATTGGCTCGGTTTTCCCCTTTGCATTGTTGTGGAGCTTTTGTGCACTCAAAGATAGCCATACATAATCACCAATCTCGAATGGTGGCTTTTGCCATGCTTGCAACACATGCTGCTCCCTTTTATTCTCCTTGCGCTGTTTGCGATTCATACCCTTCTTAGTGTCTTCATCCCCTACCAACGAAACTATAGCAGCCCCTTCAATAGATTTTGACGCCTCTTCAGTAGATTTTGACGCCACTTTGGGTGGTAATGGATGTAACCTAATCTTCTTGCTTTGGCTCGTTACAGTATAAACATTAGTATCTCCCTCATGGCTCACCTTCCTATCAAACTGCCATGGTCTCCCTAGCAATAAATGACACGCACTCATAGGTACTACATCACACCATAATTCATCCACATAACTTCCAATAGAGAAAGCTACAAGCGCTTGTTTTTTAACCATAATTCCAAAGACTATCATCAAGCCAATTTAATTTATAGGGTCTAGGATGATCTCTAGTAGGTAGTTTCAGTTGGCTTACCATGTTTGACGAGGCCACATTGGTGCACGAACCACTATCTACTATGATGTTGCATGTATGATCCCCAATTTTGCACCTTGTGTGAAAAAGGTTCTCCCTTTGTTCTGCCTTAGGAGCACTGTCAATGTGAAGAGTTCTCCTTAAAACGCCAAGCATCCTTTCTTCATCCTCAGCAAAAGCGTCCTCTTCCTCCTCATCATTCATCTCTTCCTGAAGAAATTCGTATACTTCTTCCTCTCTCTTCATCTCTTCATATTGCCTCATTGTAAGAGCTCTCTTAGTTGGACATTCACTTGCAATATGTCCCTTACCTTGGCACTTAAAGCACTTCCTTCGACTTTCAAATTCTTCTTTCGGTACAAACACTTTTTGCTTTTCTCCCTTCGAGTCCTCTTTAATTTGAGAACTTGAACCCTTGTTCCCTCCTGCAAACGTGGAAGAAGTGGCTTCATAAGTGTTTTGTAAAGAATTCCCTTTGTAAGCACCACTCGAACAAGCCTTGTATCCCCCACCAAAGTTGGGTTTTTGTTGCTCCTTACCTCTACTCTCAAACTTCAAGGCTAGTTTGCACACATCGTCGAAGGTGATGTAATGAGAGATTTCAACATGGTTGGCTATGTGCTTCGCCAATCCCCTAATGTACCTTGTAACCTTCATGGGCTCCTTTTCTTGTACATCACAATTCAAGCCAAGTTTATCAAACTCCCTTGTATACTCAGTCACGCTCATATTCCCTTGCACCAAAGTGGTGAGTTTGATGTATTGTTCCTGCTCATAGTCCCTAGGTAGAAACTTAGCCTTTAACTTCTTCTTCAAGCTCGACCAAGTATCTATAGGTGCTTTGTTATCTCTCCTTCTTTGAGCTTTAAACCCCTCCAGCCATAAAGATGCATACTTTGTTAGTTTCATTGTAGCAAGTTTGTATCTTTTATGGTCATCATAGCCCTTGTAATCGAACACCTTCTCTATTTGTCGAATCCAATCAAGAAAATCCTCAGGATCCGAATCACCATTAAACTCTGGAAGGTCCAACTTCAACCCTCTATCCTCATCATAACTTCGGCTATTACTACTCCTCTCTCCTGACTCGTCCGCCGAATCTTCCTCTCCCTCGGGCCACATATTATTCTTTTTCTTCATCACTATACTCGCGAGTGCATCGAGTCTAGTGTTCATCACATCCACCTGGTTCATCTTAAGAGTGAGTGCCTGAATAGCCCTCATGATTTCAGATTGATCCCCCATGATTTCAAACCCCAAATTATTGTTCAAAACCGAAAAAAACTCCTTCGCGCAACCCTTACTTCCTTGGTTCACAATTCCCTCAAATCGTAATGAAACTCCAAGAAATTTTAACACAACAACCTTCCAGATGTTCCAAGACCCCTCGAATTGGAATCACTCAAAAATTCGATCTACAACGTTCCCAGTTTTCAACAGAAGTCAATCGCGCCAGATTCCAGCGATTCCGACACAACTAACAAAAACCGTCTCGACAAGGAATCAAACAACCTTCAAATTTTGCAAAATTTTAGGAAATAAAACTAGACTTGAAATAGTCCAATTTAGAATCAAGAAACTCCGAAAAATTCGTTTCCTAGTAGGAGAACGAAGCAGAACAAAACGTACCAAATTCTGGATGAATCTGGAACGAAATCAAGCACCTTTCTCCGCCTTTCTTTCGACCAGCTCTGATACCAATTTGATGTGGACGTGATTCCACACTTTAGTGAAGTTTTAAATTTCCCAAGAATCTTGAAAGAAAGATTGGTTCTTGATGGTTTCTTGGTTGAATCTTTGATGAACAAACCCACAAATCACTAGAACAAAAGGATAGAACTATTTGATTGAACACTCCTGAACTATCAAATAGGGTTTTGATTCAATTAAGTCACTCCTGGCCTAATTAATCAAGCACTAACTTCAAAATACTCCTGAATTGATGTTAATGGTTTGTAAGCGTTTAAACTCACATGTAAGTAATTAACTCACAAATTAAAATTTTCTCTATTCTGTATTGATAATGACCGAAACCCAGCCTTATATAGGCATTACAAATATCTAATCCTACTAGGACTAGAAAACCAACTCCTATTATGCTTAGGACAATTCCCTAAGTCATACTACCAACGAAACTCTAAAAGATAGAAAAGAAACTTCATAAGACTCCTAATATGACCCAAACACAAAGCATTTAAAGATATGAAGAGTTCTTGTAGAACTAGAACTCAACTAGGCATGTTTCTACACGCCAACTAGAGTTATAAAGCCGTTAAAACACATAGTTTCCTAATAGAACTAGGGAACTACATGGAGAGTCCTAATAGAACTAGGACTACTTGGCACGCTTCTTTTCTAAAAGAGACTAACCACTTCGAATCCACATCATGGACCATCTTTGGTAGCCACGAATCAGGTGTCTCCTCATCAAGAACATAGAATTCTTTAATCAATTCAAACCCAAGTACCTTGGAATCCACCATATTAAGCAATAGGTGCCTCCGAGATAAAGCATCAGCTACAACGTTAGTTTTTCCGGCTTTGTACTTAGCAACAAAATTGAACGATTGTAAGAACTCTACCCATTTAGCATGACGAGCACTAAGCTTATGTTGTCCATGAATATATTTCATCGATTCATGATCAGAATGAAGAACAAAATCTTGTGGTCGCAAATAGTGACTCAAATGATTAAGAACTCTAACCATGGCGTAAAACTCTTTATCATAAGTGGAATAATTCAACTTAGCCTGATTTAGTTTCTCGCTAAAATAAGCAATATGCTTGCCACATTGAATTAGAACAGCCCCAATACCCGTCCCACTTGCGTCACACTCAACTTCAAATGGCTTAGTGAAATCAGGTAAGGCTAGGATAGGCGTTTTGCACATTTTTTCCTTTACAAGTTCAAACGCCTTTTGAGCTGCGTCACTCCATACAAATTTTCCATGTTAAGTGCATTCAGTTATAGGAGCTAATAAAGTGCTGAAATTGTTTATAAACCTCCTATAAAATGAAGCTAAACCATGAAAAGATCTCACGTCGGTGATAGTAGTGGGAACCGGCCAAGAAGAAATCGCTTCTACTTTGGATGGATCCACCTTCACACCTTCATCAGAAATAATGAAACCAAGGAAGCCAATCTCTCTTTGCATGAACGTGCACTTTTCAAGCTTCCCATAAAGTTTTTGCTCCTTTCGAACTTCGAACACTTGTTGCAAATGATTTAAATGATCATCCTTGTTAGAACTGAAAACAAGAATATCATCCAAATATACAACCACGAACTTTCCCAAAAATGGCCTAAGTACTTCATTCATCAATCTCATGAACGTACTAGGGGCATTTGTGAGACCAAACGGCATAACCAGCCATTCATACAACCCATACTTCGTTTTGAAAGCCGTTTTCCACTCATCTCCCTCTCTCATGCATATTTGGTGATATCCACTTCTCAAATCAATTTTCGAAAACAACTTGGATCCACTCAACTCATCTAGCATATCATCTAGTGTAGGGATGGGAAATCTGTACTTTATGGTGATGTTATTCACAGCACGGCTATCAATACACATCCTCCATGAACCGTCTTTTTTTGGCACAAGTAAAGCCGGAACAGCACACAGACTTTTACTCTCTCTCACGTAGCCTTTCTCCATCAACTCACTGATTTGGCTTTGTAATTCCTCACTCTCTTTGGGATTGCATCTATAGGAAGGCTTATTTGGAATTGGTGCTCCGGGAATGAGATTAATTTGATGCTCAATTCCACGTTTAGGGGGTAGGCCATTTGGTAGGTCATTGGGGAATACATCTCCAAACTCCTCCAACAACTCCCGCAAATGTAAATCCTCCACGTCCACTCCCTCATTCACCTCTTTGGCAACCAGAATATACACCAACTGATTTGCCTCCAACTCCCTCTCGAATCTTTTTCTCCCCAAGAACACACCACCACACGCTAGGTTCTCTTTTGGTTTTGGTTTTGTGTTTCGGATTTTTGAAGGGGGTAATGGTAATAAGGTTTTGATTTTGCCATTCTTGTTCACCTTATACACAATAGTAGAGCCATCATGCATCACTTTGCAATCAAATTGCCAAGGCCTACCAAGTAGAATATGGCACGCAGTCATAGGGATCACATCACATATAATTTCATCTTCATAATTTCCAATATAAAACGTGATTAAAACACTATTTTTCACGCTTACTTCACTTTCGTCATCTAACCATTTTAGTTTATAAGGAGTCGGATGTTTAGTCATAGGTAATGCTAACTTCTCTACAAGTTCAGTTGAAGCTACATTAGGAAAACTACCACCATCTATGATCAAAGTGCATAGCTTTTTATTCACTAAGCATTATTTCGAATGAAAAATGGTTTCCCTTTGTTCCTCATTTTCGGCCACCACATTGGAATATGAGGACCTCCTAATAACCAAGGTTTCATCCTCCATTTCTGGATTACACACGTCCTCATCATCCTCACTTTCATTTTTATCATGTTCCATCTCTAAAAGAGATTGTCTTTCCAACTCATCTATCTCTACTATATCTCTCATGGTCATGATTCTTTTAGTAGGACAATTTGCTTGGTAATGGCCATAGCCTTGACACTTAAAACATTTCACTTTTAAGGTTTTATCATCTGCAACTTTCTCCTTATCTTTCTTAGTGAAATCTGGTTTTTTGTTCTTATCAAAGTTCTTATCAAAATTACTATTACTAGGATTAACTTTAAAAGTACTAAATGGCTTTCAATAAGACTTACTTGCAACTGATTTCTTCTTTTGGCTATCCATTTTGAGAGCCACTTTGCAAGCCTCATCGAATGTGAGGTATGGAAACACCTCCACTTTCTCACGCACCTCTTCGTTTAGGCCTCCTAAGAACCGGCCTAACTTTTGCTCCTCCATTTCTTCGATTTCACAAATAATGGAAAGCTTCTCAAATTCCTTGATGTACTCCTCCATAGACATGGCACCTTGCTTGAGTGTGGACCATCTAACATACTGATTTTGTTTGTTGTTAGTTGGAACAAAACGTTTCCTCAATTGCTTCTTCAATTTCTCCCAAGTAGCAATCTTGGATTTGTTCTCCTTCACCCTTTGCCTCTTCATGCCTTCTAACCAAATGGATGCATATTTGGTTAGCTTCAAAACAGCAACCTTGTATTTCTTCTCATCCGGAGTATATTTGTAATCAAAAAACGCTCCGAAGAACGTTCCCATTCAATGTATAATTCCGGATCACTAGCTCCGTCAAAATCTGGAACTTCAATTTTCAAACCCCGATCATCAGCCCTAGAACTCCTTTTTTCTTCATTGGGTTTCTTCTTAAACAATTCTAAGGTTATCTTTGACATCATGTCATGTAATGCTTCGTTTTGCTTAGCTAGAGCTTCTAGCATCGCATCTCTTCTAGCATTCTCGTCCATTTCATCGTCCATTTTAGAACTAAGCTCTTGATACCACTTGATGCATACACCACTCTAAAAAGAAATGTGTTTAGGATAGAATGAACTATAAACTAAAAGACTCCACTCAAAGTTTATATTTCGGTTTTAACTAAGGAAGTGAACCTCCACTCTCTTCCTCAATTAGGCGTTTTAATTAACAAAGAATGAGAACCTCCATTCTCAAATGTGTTAATTGGTTTGAATTTCTCGTAGTTTTACCTCCCAAGAAACTCGGTTCAAAGATAGAATAAAAATCTCGGTTTTTAAACTCTAACGCAACGTGTTTGGATTAAGCACAAATCTCGAATTTTTATCAACTAAAACTGATTTCATTCATTGATTGCATAAACTATATATTACAAGAGTCAAAGTAAGCTTACAAGACCAGCCATAAATATCTACTACACTTAGGCTAATAAACAAAGCGTTAAACAACAAATATCCCCTAAAACTAGCTGATCCAACAAGTGATGGTGAATAGTGCAGCATAGTGTTTCTTGTTGGAGAAAAGGGTGCGGCTCATTTAAAGCAAATGGGGGGAGTTCTCTTAGCTTGCAAGCAACTCAAAATATCTCCAAGACCTTGCCGTCGTTCCATGCATCACACGTCCCCATGCATTATACGTCCCAATTACAACTTCAGCTAAAATAAAATAGATACGGTTTTACAAAACCGTAAATTACAAAAACATAAATTTAAGCTAAGTAGCTTAGTTAACTTCCTTTCCTTTGCTGTTCAACATGATTACACTAGTACTGTTTCTGTCAAGAAATTAAGGATTGTAATAGGTTGGGTGATTTGATGTGGGCCCCAAGAAGGTACGCCTGAGCTCCGTTGTCCGTACGCCGGAAACCTGCAAAACAAGGTTAGCCTACCCCGGGGGTGGTCCCGGGATCGCCCCTCCGACGCTCAAGTCAGTAAATGATTGAGGTAGAGAGAGAAAGTGATCAATGTAGAGAGAGATGCTCTGGTTTTTGTAGCTTAGAATTGCTTACCCTTTGATTGGTGAGACAACCGCTATTTATAGAGGATGGGACCTCCAATAAATGAGGGTATTTTAGTCAGCTCCAGCTGGTGGAGGATTGCCTTCCCTAGAGGTAGGGGTATTTGGTAACTACGCCATAGGTGGGCTGGTCCAAGAAATAGGCCCAAACAATTAGCCCCACGCCAAGTAATCGGAGTGAAAATCGCCATTTTTAGTGTGGTTGATTGGCGGAATGAAGTATTTGCATTTTTTCTGGTGTTGAGTGGGACCCACGAATTTTCATGCCGGATCGTGGTGGAGAAAATCTTCTGTCGCAAGGATTAACCAAGCACGGGGGTCTCGAGGCTGGCCGAGCAGGTACTCTAAGACTGGCCGAGCAGGTACCCTCGAGGCTGGCCGAGCTGGTGCCCTCGAGGCTGGCCGAGCTGGCCGAGCTGGTCGAGCGGGGGCATTGGCCGACTGGCCGAGCGGGGGACATTGGCCGACTGGCCGAGCGGGGGCATTGGCCGACTGGCCGAGCGGGGGCATTGGCCGACTGGCCAAGCGGGGGCATTGGCCGACTGGTCGAGCGGGGAATGTGCCGATCGCTCCCGAGCATTCTCTCGAGCCGTCTTTGGCCGAGTCCGACCCAGTACCTTGGTCGAGAGGGCCGACCAGTGCCTTGGTCGAAAGGCCGACCCGGGAGCCTTGGTGGCCGACCGCGGGCCTTTGAGGTTAGGCCAGGGATTCTTTGCTCGAGGATGGACGACCGGCCGAAGGTGCGTTGATACCGGCCGACCGGGTACGCGAGGATGGCCAACCGGGGTCCCATGGCCAAGGGGCCGAGAGGGTGCCCAAGCCGAGTAGGTCCTTGAGCCGACTGGCTCCTTGTCCTTTTGGGCTTCCTTGTGCCGAGCGGCTCCTTGTGCTGAGCGAGTCGAACGCCACTCGGATGAGGGGCTAACGAGCCCTATGCTGTCCGAGTGGGTGTCAATGAAAGGCTTAGCTTGAATTTGGCTAAGTATAAGAGCGACTCGTCAAAGGAGAGGGGGTCTCCTACTGGCCGAGAGGGTCGGACGCCACTCGGATGAGAAGCTAATGAGCCCCATGCTGACCGAGGGGGTGCCAATGAGGTACTTAGCTTGAATTTGGCTAAGTATGAGGAGCGACTCGGTGAAGAAGAGGGGGTCTCCTACTGGCCGAGTGGGTCGGACGCCACTCGGATGAGAGGCTAATGAGCCCCATGCTGACCGAGTGGGTGCCATGAGCACTTAGTCTTACTTGACCAAGTGAAAAGCGGCTTGGTAGAGGAGTACGTGGACTCCATGCTGACCGAGGGAGTAGGACGCCGCTCGAATGAGGACTGATGAGCCCATGCTGTCCGAGTGGGTGCCATGAGCACTTAGTCATACTTGACTAAGTGTAAAGTGGCTCGGTAGAGGAGTACGTGGACTCCATGCTGACCGAGGGAGTAGGACGCCGCTCGAATGAGGACTGATGAGCCCATGCTGTCCGAGTGGGTGCCATGAGCACTTAGTCTTACTTGACCAAGTGTAAAGCGGCTCGGTAGAGGAGTACGTGGACTCCATGCTGACCGAGGGAGTAGGACGCCGCTCGAATGATGACATATGAGCCCATGCTGTCCGAGTGGGTGCCATGAGCACTTAGTCATACTTGACTAAGTGTAAAGTGGCTCGGTAGAGGAGTACGTGGACTCCATGCTGACCGAGGGAGTAGGACGTCGCTCGAAAGAGGACTGATGAGCCCATGCTGTCCGAGTGGGTGCCATGAGCACTTAGTTATACTTGACTAAGTGTAAAGTGGCTCGGTAGAGGAGTACGTGGACTCCATGCTGACCGAGGGAGTAGGACGCCGCTCGAATGAGGACTGATGAGCCCATGATGTCCGAGTGGGTGCTAGCTGATACTAGGCCATACTTGACCAGGTATAGAAGTGACTCGGCAAGGAGGGGAGCTCCTGTTGACCGAGTAAATTATGAGGCTACTCGGATGAGGGGCTAATGAGCCCCAGGCTGTCCGAATAGGTGTTAGCTGATACTAGGCCATACTTGACCAGGTATAGAAGCGACTCGGCAAGGAGGGGAGCTCCTGTTGACCGAGTAAGCAGCACACCGCTCGGATGAGGACTAATGAGCCCCATGCTGTCCGAGTGGGTGCCATGAGTACTTAGCCATATTTGACTAAGTGCAGAGTGGCTCGGTAGAGGAGTACGTGGACTCCATGTTGACCGAGGGAGTAGGACGCCGCTCGAATGAGGACTGATGAGCCCATGCTTTGTCCGGAGTGGGTGCCATGAGCACTTAGTCATACTTGGACTAAGTGTAAAGTGGCTCGGTAGAGGAGTACGTGGACTCCATGCTGACCGAGGGAGTAGGACGCCGCTCGAATGAGGACTGATGAGCCCATGATGTCCGAGTGGGTGCTAGCTGATACTAGGCCATACTTGACCAGGTATAGAAGTGACTCGGCAAGGAGGGGAGCTCCTGTTGACCGAGTAAATTATGAGGCTACTCGGATGAGGGGCTAATGAGCCCCAGGCTGTCCGAATAGGTGTTAGCTGATACTAGGCCATACTTGACCCGGGTATAGAAGCGACTCGGCAAGGAGGGGGAGCTCCTGTTGACCGAGTAAGCGAAGACACCGCTCGGATGAGGACTAATGAGCCCCATCTTTGTCCGAGTGGGTGCCATGAGTACTTAGCCATATTTGACTAAGTGCAGAGTGGCTCGGTAGAGGAGTACGTGGACTCCATGTTGACCGAGGGAGTAGGACGCCGCTCGAATGAGGACTGATGAGCCCATGCTGTCCGAGTGGGTGCCATGAGCACTTAGTCATACTTGACTAAGTGTAAAGTGGCTCGGTAGAGGAGTACGTGGACTCCATGCTGACCGAGGGAGTAGGACGCCGCTCGAATGAGGACTGATGAGCCCATGCTGTCCGAGTGGGTGCCATGAGCACTTAGTCATACTTGACTAAGTGCAAAGTGGCTCGGTAGAGGAGTACGTGGTCTCCATGCCGACCAGGGAGTAGGACGCCGCTCGAATGAGGACCGATGAGCCCATGTCTGTGCGAGTGGGTGCTAGGCGATACTAGGTCATACTTGACCAAGTATAGAAGCGACTCGGCAAGGAGGGGAGCTCCTGTTGACCGAGTAAGCATGACACCGCTCGGATGAGGACTAATGAGCCCCATGCTGTCCGAGTGGGTGCCATGAGTACTTAGCCATATTTGACTAAGTGCAGAGTGGCTCGGTAGAGGAGTACGTGGACTCCATGCTGACCGAGGGAGTAGGACGCCGCTCGAATGAGGACCGATGAGCCCATCTTTGTCCGAGTGGGTGCCATGAGCACTTAGTCATACTTGACTAAGTGTAAAGTGGCTCGGTAGAGGAGTACGTAGACTTCATGCTGACCGAGGGAGTAGGACGCTGGTCGAATGAGGACTGATGAGCCCATGCTGTCCGAGTGGGTGCCATGAGCACTTAGTCATACTTGACTAAGTGCAAAGTGGCTCGGTAGAGGAGTACGTGGACTCCATGCTGACCGAGGGAGTAGGACGCCGCTCGAATGAGGACTGATGAGCCCATGCTGTCCGAGTGGGTGCCATGAGTACTTAGCCATACTTGACTAAGTGTTTGAGTGACGCTCCTTAAATTGCTGAGTGAGGTCATGTGATGCTCCTCGAGATGTTGGGGGCTTATGAGCCTCAAGTGGTCGAGGGAGTAGGCCTCCTCGACATTTCCTCGGCCGAGTAGGCCCCAAGGATGAGTGGGTACCTTGAATGAGCAGGTACCGTTTATGAGTAGGTGCCTTTAATGAGTAGGCACCTATGGCCGACCACATTTCCTTGGCCGAGTAGGCGCCAAGGATGAGTGGGTACCTTGAACGAGTAGGTACCGTTGATGAGTAGGTGCCTTTAATGAGTAGGTCTGGCTGAGCCGGACCGTAAACTTGAGGGTGTCACTGTTTATTCTGGAGGAGTTTTGCAATTCCGAGTCATTACACCCCTCTTTCGGATCAGTATTCATGAGTTTGTGTTCTTAGATACGAATTCTTCCGAGTGATAACATGTTTCTTGACAACCTTGAAGAGACGTGAGTAGCTTGCCTAGCTGTGTTGCCCATGGAAGATTTTTCCCTTTATTTAGGTCCCAGCCGGTTAGGTTGAGCATTTCGGGAGGGACGAATGATCTCTTCGTGACGAGTGGAAGCCATACCCATCAGACTTTGCTGGAGAGTTTGTTGAAGATGAGCTGCAATCAAGGTGACATCTGTTGCAGTTATGGGTGGAGGGCCAGCTACTTATGTCTGACCCGATGCTGCGAGATGACCGACTTCGCAGTGGATTCTCTATTGGGGTGGAATCCTCATCATTGGGATAGAGGGATAGCACCGTAGGTGCATATGGGATGCTTGAGCTCTCCCGAAACGGTTGGCTTGGGAGCGTGTCTTCTTGGTTGGGGCCATTGTTGAGCAACAATGAGGTGAGTTTTGCTGAGTAGCAACAAGGTGAATCTTGCTGAGTGGTGGCGAAGTAACTTCTTGTACTATCCCCACAGACGGCGCTAAACTGTTTCTGTCAAGAAATTAAGGATTGTAATAGGTTGGGTGATTTGATGTGGTCCCCAAGAAGGTACGCCTGAGCTCCGTTGTCCGTACGCCGGAAACCTGCAAAACAAGGTTAGCCTACCCCGGGGGTGGTCCCGGGATCGCCCCTCCGACGCTCAAGTCAGTAAATGATTGAGGTAGAGAGAGAAAGTGATCAATGTAGAGAGGGATGCTCTGGTTTTTGTAGCTTAGAATTGCTTACCCTTTGATTGGTGAGACAACCGCTATTTATAGAGGATGGGACCTCCAATAAATGAGGGTATTTTAGTCAGCTCCAGCTGGTGGAGGATTGCCTTCCCTAGAGGTAGGGGTATTTTGGTAACTTCGCCATAGGTGGGCTAGTCCAAGAAATGGGCCCAAACAAGTACTAATCTTTAAACCATGAATCTCTCCTTTGTTGTGATTAAGATTAGTACTTAGTAATATCTCAGAATTAGCAACAGATTTTATATCATTCAATTAGCTATATTTGACTTCATTTGGCTTTCCTTTGATTCAATTAGCTTTGTTTGACTTCATTTGACTTTCATTTGATTCAATTAGCTTTGTTTGACTTCATTTTACTTTAATTTGATTCAATTAGCTTTGTTGAATGCATTTGAGTTTAATTTGATACAATTAGCTTTAATTGAATGCATTTGAGATTCATTTGATTCAATAAGTTTTGTTTGACTTCATTTAACTTTCATTTGATTCAATTAGCTTTATTGAATCCATTTGAGTTTCATTTGATTCTATTAGCTATGTTTGACTTTGTTTGGCTTTCATTTGATTCAATTAACTTTGTTGAAAATGCATTTGAATTTCATTTGATTCAATTAGCATTGTTGAATGTATTTGAGTTTTATTTGATTCAATTAGCTTTGAGGAATGCATTTGAGTTTCATTTGATTCAATTAGCTTTATTTGACATCATTTGACTTTCATTTGATACAATTAGCTTTGTTGAATGCATTTGAGTTCCATTTGATTCAATTAGCTATGTTTGACTTCATTTGACTTTCATTGGATTCAATTAGCATTGTTGAATGCATTTGAGTATCATTTGATTCAATTAGCTTTGTTGAATGCATTTGAGTTTCATTTGATTATATTAGCTATGTTTGACTTTGTTTCATTTGATTCAATTAGTTTTGATTGACTTCATTTGACTTTCATTTGATTCAATTAGCTTTGTTGAATGCAATTGAGTTTCATTTGATACTATTAGCTATGTTTTTGACTTTCATTTGATTCAATTAGCTTTGTTTAACTTCATTTTACTTTAATTTGATTCAATTAGCTTTGTTGAATGCATTTGAGTTTCATTTGATTTAATTAGCTTTGTTGAATGCATTTGAGTTTATTTGATTCAATTAGCTTTGTTGAATGCATTTGAGTTTATTTGATTCAATTAGCTTTGTTGAATGCATTTGAGTTTCATTTGATTCAATTAGCTTTATTGGACTTCATTTGACTTTCGTTTGATACGATTAGCTTTGTTTGACTTCATTTGATTTAATTAGCTTTGTTTGACTTCATTTTACGTTAATTTCATTCAATTAGCTTTGTTGAATACATTTGAGTTTCATTTGATTCAATTAGCTTTGTTGAATGCATTTGAGTTTCATTTGATTCAATTAGCTTTACTGAATGCATTTGAGTTTCATTTGATTCAATAGGATTTGTTTGACTTCGTTTAATTTTAATTTGAATCAATTAGCTTTGTTGAATGCATTTGCGTTTCATTTGATTCAATTAGTTTTGTTGAATGCATTGGATTTTCATTTGATTCATTTAGCTTTGTTGAATGCATTTGAGTATCATTTGATTCAATTAGCTTTGTTGAATACATTTGAGTTTTATTTGATTCTATTAGCTATGTTTGACTTTGTTTGACTTTCATTTGATTCAATTAGCTTTGTTTGACTTCATTTGACTTTCATTTGATTCAATTAGCTTTGTTTGACTTCATTTTACTTTAATTTGATTCAATTAGCTTTGTTGAATGCATTTGAGTTTCATTTGATTTAATTAGCTTTGTTGAATGCATTTGAGTTTATTTGATTCAATTAGCTTTGTTGAATGCATTTGAGTTCCATTTGATTCAATTAGCTATGTTTGACTTCATTTGACTTTCATTTGATTCAATTAGCATTGTTGAATGCATTTGAGTATCATTTGATTCAATTAGCTTTGTTGAATGCATTTGAGTTTCATTTGATTATATTAGCTATGTTTGACTTTGTTTGACTTTCATTTGATTCAATTAGTTTTGTTTGACTTCATTTGACTTTCATTTGATTCAATTAGCTTTGTTGAATGCAATTGAGTTTCATTTGATTCTATTAGTTATGTTTTACTTTCATTTGATTCAATTAGCTTTGTTTGACTTCATTTTACTTTAATTTGATTCAATTAGCTTTGTTGAATGAATTTTACTTTAATTTGATTCAATTAGCTTTGTTGAATGCATTTGAGTTTATTTGATTCAATTAGCTTTGTTGAATGCATTTGAGTTTCATTTGATTCAATTAGCTTTATTGGACTTCATTTGACTTTCGTTTGATACGATTAGCTTTGTTTGACTTCATTTGATTCAATTAGCTTTGTTTGACTTCATTTTACTTTAATTTAATTCAATTAGCTTTGTTGAATACATTTGAGTTTCTTTTGATTCAATTAGCTTTGTTGAAAGCATTTGAGTTTCATTTAATTCAATTAGCTATGTTTGACTTCATTTGACTTTCATTTGATTCAATTAGCTTTGTTGAATGCATTTGAGTTTCATTTGATTCAATTAGCTTTACTGAATGCATTTGAGTTTCATTTGATTCAATAGGTTTTGTTTGACTTCGTTTGGTTTTAATTTGAATCAATTAGCTTTGTTGAATGCATTTGAGTATCATTTGATTCAATTAACTTTGTTGAATATATTTGAGTTTTATTTGATTCTATTAGCTATGTTTGACTTTGTTTGACTTTCATTTGATTCAATTAGCTTTCTTTGACTTCATTTGACTTTCATTTGATTCAATTAGCTTTGTTTGACTTCATTTTACTTTAATTTGATTCAATTAGCTTTGTTGAATGCATTTGAGTTTCATTTGATTTAATTAGCTTTGTTGAATGCATTTGAGTTTATTTGATTCAATTAGCTTTGTTGAATGCATTTGAGTTCCATTTGATTCAATTAGCTATGTTTGACTTCATTTGACTTTCATTTGATTCAATTAGCATTGTTGAATGCATTTGAGTATCATTTGATTCAATTAGCTTTGTTGAATGCATTTGAGTTTCATTTGATTATATTAGCTATGTTTGACTTTGTTTGACTTTCATTTGATTCAATTAGTTTTGTTTGACTTCATTTGACTTTCATTTGATTTAATTAGCTTTGTTGAATGCAATTGAGTTTCATTTGATTCTATTAGCTATGTTTGACTTTCATTTGATTCAATTAGCTTTGTTTGACTTCATTTTACTTTAATTTGATTCAATTAGCTTTGTTGAATGCATTTGAGTTTCATTTGATTTAATTAGCTTTGTTGAATGCATTTGAGTTTATTTGATTCAATTAGCTTTGTTGAATGCATTTGAGTTTCATTTGATTCAATTAGCTTTATTGGACTTCATTTGACTTTCGTTTGATACGATTAGCTTTGTTTGACTTCATTTGATTCAATTAGGTTTGTTTGACTTCATTTTACTTTAATTTAATTCAATTAGCTTTGTTGAATACATTTGAGTTTCATTTGATTCAATTAGCTTTGTTGAAAACATTTGAGTTTCATTTAATTCAATTAGCTATGTTTGACTTCATTTGACTTTCATTTGATTCAATTAGCTTTGTTGAATGCATTTGAGTTTCATTTGATTCAATTAGCTTTACTGAATGCATTTGAGTTTCATTTGATTCAATAGGTTTTGTTTGACTTCGTTTGATTTTAATTTGAATCAATTAGCTTTGTTGAATGCATTTGCGTTTCATTTGATTCAATTAGTTTTGTTGAATGCATTGGATTTTCATTTGATTCATTTAGCTTTGTTGAATGCATTTGAGTATCATTTGATTCAATTAGCTTTGTTGAATACATTTGAGTTTTATTTGATTCTATTAGCTATGTTTGACTTTGTTTGACTTTCATTTGATTCAACTAGCTTTGTTTGACTTCATTTGACTTTCATTTGATTCAATTAGCTTTGTTTGACTTCATTTTACTTTAATTTGATTCAATTAGCTTTGTTGAATGCTTTTCAGTTTCATTTGATTTAATTAGCTTTGTTGAATGCATTTGAGTTTATTTGATTCAATTAGCTTTGTTGAATGCATTTGAGTTCCATTTGATTCAATTAGCTATGTTTGACTTTCATTTGACTTTCATTTGATTCAATTAGCTTTGTCGAATGCATCTGAGTATCATTTGATTCAATTAGCTTTGTTGAATGCATTTGAGTTTCATTTGATTATATTAGCTATGTTTTACTTTGTTTGACTTTCATTTGATTCAATTAGTTTTGTTTGACTTCATTTAACTTTAATTTGATTCAATTAGCTTTGTTGAATGCATTTTAGTTTCATTTGATTTAATTAGATTTGTTGAATGCATTTGAGTTTATTTGATTCAATTAGCTTGGTTGAATGCATTTGAGTTTCATTTGATTTAATTAGCTTTATTGGACTTCATTTGAGTTTCGTTTGATACGATTAGCTTTGTTTGACTTCATTTGATTCAATTAGCTTTGTTTGACTTCATTTTACTTTAATTTAATTCAATTAGCTTTGTTGAATACATTTGAGTTTCATTTGATTCAATTAGCTTTGTTGAAAGCATTTGAGTTTCATTTAATTCAATTAGCTATGTTTGACTTCATTTGACTTTCATTTGATTCAATTAGCTTTGTTGAATGCATTTGAGTTTCATTTGATTCAATTAGCTTTACTGAATGCATTTGAGTTTCATTTGATTCAATAGGTTTTGTTTGACTTCGTTTGATTTTAATTTGAATCAATTAGCTTTGTTGAATGCATTTGCGTTTCATTTGATTCAATTAGTTTTGATGAATGCATTGGATTTTCATTTGATTCATTTAGCTTTGTTGAATGCATTTGAGTATCATTTGATTCAATTAGCTTTGTTGAATACATTTGAGTTTTATTTGATTCTATTAGCTATGTTTGACTTTGTTTGACTTTCATTGGATTCAATTAGCTTTGTTTGACTTCATTTGACTTTCATTTGATTCAATTAGCTTTGTTTGACTTCATTTTACTTTAATTTGATTGAATTAGCTTTGTTGAATGCTTTTGAGTTTCATTTGATTTAATTAGCTTTGTTGAATGCATTTGAGTTTATTTGATTCAATTAGCTTTGTTGAATGCATTTGAGTTCCATTTGATTCAATTAGCTATGTTTGACTTCATTTGACTTTCATTTGATTCAATTAGCTTTGTCGAATGCATCTGAGTATCATTTGATTCAATTAGCTTTGTTGAATGCATTTGAGTTTCATTTGATTATATTAGCTATGTTTTACTTTGTTTGACTTTCATTTGATTCAATTAGTTTTGTTTGACTTCATTTAACTTTAATTTGATTCAATTAGCTTTGTTGAATGCATTTTAGTTTCATTTGATTTAATTAGATTTGTTGAATGCATTTGAGTTTATTTGATTCAATTAGCTTTGTTGAATGCATTTGAGTTTCATTTGATTTAATTAGCTTTATTGGACTTCATTTGAGTTTCGTTTGATACGATTAGCTTTGTTTGACTTCATTTGATTCAATTAGCTTTGTTTGACTTCATTTTTTTTTAAATTTAATTCAATTAGCTTTGTTGAATACATTTGAGATTCATTTGATTCAATTAGCTTTGTTGAATGCATTTGAGTTTCATTTGATTCAATTAGCTTTACTGAATGCATTTGAGTTTCATTTGATTCAATAGATTTTGTTTGACTTCGTTTGATTTTAATTTGAATCAATTAGCTTTGTTGAATGCATTTGCGTTTCATTTGATTCAATTAGTTTTGTTGAATGCATTGGATTTTCATTTGATTCATTTAGCTTTGTTGAATGCATTTGAGTATCATTTGATTCAATTAGCTTTGTTGAATACATTTGAGTTTTATTTAATTCTATTAGCTATGTTTGACTTTGTTTGACTTTCATTTGATTCAATTAGCTTTGTTTGACTTCATTTGACTTTCATTTGATTCAATTAGCTTTGTTTGACTTCATTTTACTTTAATTTGATTCAATTAGCTTTGTTGAATGCTTTTGAGTTTCATTTGATTTAATTAGCTTTGTTGAATGCATTTGAGTTTATTTGATTCAATTAGCTTTGTTGAATGCATTTGAGTTCCATTTGATTCAATTAGCTATGTTTGACTTCATTTGACTTTCATTTGATTCAATTAGCTTCGTCGAATGCATCCCGAGTATCATTTGATTCAATTAGCTTTGTTGAAGACTTTCATTTGATTCAATTAGCTTTGTTGAATGCATTTGAGTATCATTTGATTCAATTAGCTTTGTTGTATGCATTTGAGTTTCATTTGATTATATTAGCTGTGTTTTACTTTATTTGACTTTCATTTGATTCAATTAGTTTTGTTTGACTTCATTTAACTTTAATTTGATTCAATTAGCTTTGTTGAATGCATTTGAGTTTCATTTGATTTAATTAGCTTTATTGGACTTCATTTGACTTTCGTTTGATACGATTAGCTTTGTTTCACTTCATTTGATTCAATTAGTTTTGTTGAATGCATTGGATTTTCATTTGATTCATTTAGCTTTGTTGAATGCATTTGAGTATCATTTGATTCAATTAGCTTTGTTGAATACATTTGAGTTTTATTTGATTCTATTAGCTATGTTTGACTTTGTTTGACTTTCATTTGATTCAACTAGCTTTGTTTGACTTCATTTGACTTTCATTTGATTCAATTAGCTTTGTTTGACTTCATTTTACTTTAATTTGATTCAATTAGCTTTGTTGAATGCATTTGAGTTTAATTTGATTCAATTAGCTTTAATTGAATGCATTTGAGATTCATTTGATTCAATAAGTTTTGTTTGACTTCATTTGACTTTCATTTGATTCAATTAACTTTATTGAATGCATTTGAGTTTCATTTGATTCTATTAGCTATGTTTGACTTTGTTTGGCTTTCATTTGATTCAATTAGCTTTGTTGAAAATGCATTTGAGTTTCATTTGATTCAAATAGCTTTGTTGAATGCATTTGAGTTTCATTTGATTATATTAGCTGTGTTTTACTTTATTTTACTTTCATTTGATTCAATTAGTTTTATTTGACTTCATTTAACTTTAATTTAATTCAATTAGCTTTGTTGAATGCATTTGAGTTTCATTTGATTTAATTAGCTTTGTTGAATGCATTTGAGTTTATTTGATTCAATTAGCTTTGTTGAATGCATTTGAGTTTCATTTGATTTAATTAGCTTTATTGGACTTCATTTGACTTTCGTTTGATACGATTAGCTTTGTTTCACTTCATTTGATTCAATTAGTTTTGTTGAATGCATTGGATTTTCATTTGATTCATTTAGCTTTGTTGAATGCATTTGAGTATCATTTGATTCAATTAGCTTTGTTGAATACATTTGAGTTTTATTTGATTCTATTAGCTATGTTTGACTTTGTTTGACTTTCATTTGATTCAACTAGCTTTGTTTGACTTCATTTGACTTTCATTTGATTCAATTAGCTTTGTTTGACTTCATTTTACTTTAATTTGATTCAATTAGCTTTGTTGAATGCATTTGAGTTTCATTTGATTTAATTAGCTTTGTTGAATGCATTTGAGTTTATTTGATTCAATTAGCTTTGTTGAATGCATTTGAGTTTCATTTGATTTAATTAGCTTTATTGGACTTCATTTGACTTTCGTTTGATACGATTAGCTTTGTTTCACTTCATTTGATTCAATTAGTTTTGTTGAATGCATTGGATTTTCATTTGATTCATTTAGCTTTGTTGAATGCATTTGAGTATCATTTGATTCAATTAGCTTTGTTGAATACATTTGAGTTTTATTTGATTCTATTAGCTATGTTTGACTTTGTTTGACTTTCATTTGATTCAACTAGCTTTGTTTGACTTCATTTGACTTTCATTTGATTCAATTAGCTTTGTTTGACTTCATTTTACTTTAATTTGATTCAATTAGCTTTGTTGAATGCTTTTCAGTTTCACTTGATTTAATTAGCTTTGTTGAATGCATTTGAGTTTATTTAATTCAATTAGCTTTGTTGAATGCATTTGAGTTCCATTTGATTCAATTAGCTATGTTTGACTTTCATTTGATTCAATTAGCTTTGTCGGATGCATTCGAGTATCATTTGATTCAATTAGCTTTGTTGAATGCATTTGAGTTTCATTTGATTATATTAGCTATGTTTTACTTTGTTTGACTTTCATTTGATTCAATTAGTTTTGTTTGACTTCATTTAACTTTAATTTGATTCAATTAGCTTTGTTGAATGCATTTTAGTTTCATTTGATTTAATTAGATTTGTTGAATGCATTTGAGTTTATTTGATTCAATTAGCTTGGTTGAATGCATTTGAGTTTCATTTGATTTAATTAGCTTTATTGGACTTCATTTGAGTTTCGTTTGATACGATTAGCTTTGTTTGACTTCATTTGATTCAATTAGCTTTGTTTGACTTCATTTTACTTTAATTTAATTCAATTAGCTTTGTTGAATACATTTGAGTTTCATTTGATTCAATTAGCTTTGTTGAAAGCATTTGAGTTTCATTTAATTCAATTAGCTATGTTTGACTTCATTTGACTTTCATTTGATTCAATTAGCTTTGTTGAATGCATTTGAGTTTCATTTGATTCAATTAGCTTTACTGAATGCATTTGAGTTTCATTTGATTCAATAGGTTTTGTTTGACTTCGTTTGATTTTAATTTGAATCAATTAGCTTTGTTGAATGCATTTGCGTTTCATTTGATTCAATTAGTTTTGTTGATTGCATTGGATTTTCATTTGATTCATTTAGCTTTGTTGAATGCATTTGAGTATCATTTGATTCAATTAGCTTTGTTGAATACATTTGAGTTTTATTTGATTCTATTAGCTATGTTTGACTTTGTTTGACTTTCATTGGATTCAATTAGCTTTGTTTGACTTCATTTGACTTTCATTTGATTCAATTAGCTTTGTTTGACTTCATTTTACTTTAATTTGATTGAATTAGCTTTGTTGAATGCTTTTGAGTTTCATTTGATTTAATTAGCTTTGTTGAATGCATTTGAGTTTATTTGATTCAATTAGCTTTGTTGAATGCATTTGAGTTCCATTTGATTCAATTAGCTATGTTTGACTTCATTTGACTTTCATTTGATTCAATTAGCTTTGTCGAATGCATCTGAGTATCATTTGATTCAATTAGCTTTGTTGAATGCATTTGAGTTTCATTTGATTATATTAGCTATGTTTTACTTTGTTTGACTTTCATTTGATTCAATTAGTTTTGTTTGACTTCATTTAACTTTAATTTGATTCAATTAGCTTTGTTGAATGCATTTTAGTTTCATTTGATTTAATTAGATTTGTTGAATGCATTTGAGTTTATTTAATTCAATTAGCTTTGTTGAATGCATTTGAGTTTCATTTGATTTAATTAGCTTTATTGGACTTCATTTGAGTTTCGTTTGATACGATTAGCTTTGTTTGACTTCATTTGATTCAATTAGCTTTGTTTGACTTCATTTTACTTTAATTTGATTCAATTATCTTTGGTTAATGCATTTGAGTTTCATTTGATTCAATTAGCTTTATTGAATGCATTTGAGTTTCATTTGATTCAATTAGCTTTACTGAATGCATTTGAGTTTCATTTGATTCAATAAGTTTTGTTTGACTTCATTTGACTTTAATTTAATTCAATCAGCTTTCTTGAATGCATTTGAGTTTCATTTGATTCAATTACCTTATTTTGAATGCATTTGAGTTTCATTTGATTCTATTAGCTATGTTTGACTTCATTTGACTTTCATTTGATTCAATTAGCTTTGTTTGACATCATTTGACTTTCATTTGATTCAATTAGCTTTGTTTGACTTCATTTTACTTTAATTTGATTCAATTAGCTTTGTTGAATGCATTTGAGTTTAATTTGATTCAATTAGCTTTAATTGAATGCATTTGAGATTCATTTGATTCAATAAGTTTTGTTTGACTTCATTTGACTTTCATTTGATTCAATTAGCTTTATTGAATGCATTTGAGTTTCATTTGATTCAATTAGCTATGTTTGACTTCATTTGACTTTCATTTGATTCAATTAGCTTTGTTGAATGCATTTGAGTATCATTTGATTCAATTAGCTTTGTTGAATGCATTTGAGTTTCATTTGATTATATTAGCTGTGTTTTACTTCATTTTACTTTCATTTGATTCAATTAGTTTTGTTTGACTTCATTTAACTTTAATTTGATTCAATTAGCTTTGTTGAATGCATTTGAGTTTCATTTGATTTAATTAGCTTTGTTGAATGCATTTGAGTTTATTTGACTTTCGTTTGATACGATTAGCTTTGTTTGACTTCATTTGATTCAATTAGCTTTGTTTGACTTTATTTTACTTTAATTTGATTCAATTAGCTTTGTTGAATGCATTTGAGTTTAATTTGATTCAATTAGCTTTAATTGAATGCATTTGAGATTCATTTGATTCAATAAGTTTTGTTTGACTTCATTTGACTTTCATTTGATTCAATTTACTTTATTGAATGCATTTGAGTTTCATTTGATTCTATTAGCTATGTTTGACTTTGTTTGGCTTTCATTTGATTCAATTAGCTTTGTTGAAAATGCATTTGAGTTTCATTTGATTCAAATAGCTTTGTTGAATGCATTTGAGTTTCATTTGATTATATTAGCTGTGTTTTACTTTATTTTACTTTCATTTGATTCAATTAGTTTTATTTGACTTCATTTAACTTTAATTTAATTCAATTAGCTTTGTTGAATGCATTTGAGTTTCATTTGATTTAATTAGCTTTGTTGAATGCATTTGAGTTTATTTGATTCAATTAGCTTTGTTGAATGCATTTGAGTTTCATTTGATTTAATTAGCTTTATTGGACTTCATTTGACTTTCGTTTGATACGATTAGCTTTGTTTCACTTCATTTGATTCAATTAGTTTTGTTGAATGCATTGGATTTTCATTTGATTCATTTAGCTTTGTTGAATGCATTTGAGTATCATTTGATTCAATTAGCTTTGTTGAATACATTTGAGTTTTATTTGATTCTATTAGCTATGTTTGACTTTGTTTGACTTTCATTTGATTCAACTAGCTTTGTTTGACTTCATTTGACTTTCATTTGATTCAATTAGCTTTGTTTGACTTCATTTTACTTTAATTTGATTCAATTAGCTTTGTTGAATGCTTTTCAGTTTCATTTGATTTAATTAGCTTTGTTGAATGCATTTGAGTTTATTTAATTCAATTAGCTTTGTTGAATGCATTTGAGTTCCATTTGATTCAATTAGCTATGTTTGACTTTCATTTGACTTTCATTTGATTCAATTAGCTTTGTCGGATGCATCTGAGTATCATTTGATTCAATTAGCTTTGTTGAATGCATTTGAGTTTCATTTGATTATATTAGCTATGTTTTACTTTGTTTGACTTTCATTTGATTCAATTAGTTTTGTTTCGACTTCATTTAACTTTAATTTGATTCAATTAGCTTTGTTGAATGCATTTTAGTTTCATTTGATTTAATTAGATTTGTTGAATGCATTTGAGTTTATTTGATTCAATTAGCTTGGTTGAATGCATTTGAGTTTCATTTGATTTAATTAGCTTTATTGGACTTCATTTGAGTTTCGTTTGATACGATTAGCTTTGTTTGACTTCATTTGATTCAATTAGCTTTGTTTGACTTCATTTTACTTTAATTTAATTCAATTAGCTTTGTTGAATACATTTGAGTTTCATTTGATTCAATTAGCTTTGTTGAAAGCATTTGAGTTTCATTTAATTCAATTAGCTATGTTTGACTTCATTTGACTTTCATTTGATTCAATTAGCTTTGTTGAATGCATTTGAGTTTCATTTGATTCAATTAGCTTTACTGAATGCATTTGAGTTTCATTTGATTCAATAGGTTTTGTTTGACTTCGTTTGATTTTAATTTGAATCAATTAGCTTTGTTGAATGCATTTGCGTTTCATTTGATTCAATTAGTTTTGTTGAATGCATTGGATTTTCATTTGATTCATTTAGCTTTGTTGAATGCATTTGAGTATCATTTGATTCAATTAGCTTTGTTGAATACATTTGAGTTTTATTTGATTCTATTAGCTATGTTTGACTTTGTTTGACTTTCATTGGATTCAATTAGCTTTGTTTGACTTCATTTGACTTTCATTTGATTCAATTAGCTTTGTTTGACTTCATTTTACTTTAATTTGATTGAATTAGCTTTGTTGAATGCTTTTGAGTTTCATTTGATTTAATTAGCTTTGTTGAATGCATTTGAGTTTATTTGATTCAATTAGCTTTGTTGAATGCATTTGAGTTCCATTTGATTCAATTAGCTATGTTTGACTTCATTTGACTTTCATTTGATTCAATTAGCTTTGTCGAATGCATTCGAGTATCATTTGATTCAATTAGCTTTGTTGAATGCATTTGAGTTTCATTTGATTATATTAGCTATGTTTTACTTTGTTTGACTTTCATTTGATTCAATTAGTTTTGTTTGACTTCATTTAACTTTAATTTGATTCAATTAGCTTTGTTGAATGCATTTTAGTTTCATTTGATTTAATTAGATTTGTTGAATGCATTTGAGTTTATTTGATTCAATTAGCTTTGTTGAATGCATTTGAGTTTCATTTTATTTAATTAGCTTTATTGGACTTCATTTGAGTTTCGTTTGATACGATTAGCTTTGTTTGACTTCATTTGATTCAATTAGCTTTGTTTGACTTCATTTTTTTTTAATTTAATTCAATTAGCTTTGTTGAATACATTTGAGATTCATTTGATTCAATTAGCTTTGTTGAATGCATTTGAGTTTCATTTGATTCAATTAGCTTTACTGAATGCATTTGAGTTTCATTTGATTCAATAGATTTTGTTTGACTTCGTTTGATTTTAATTTGAATCAATTAGCTTTGTTGAATGCATTTGCGTTTCATTTGATTCAATTAGTTTTGTTAAATGCATTGGATTTTCATTTGATTCATTTAGCTTTGTTGAATGCATTTGAGTATCATTTGATTCAATTAGCTTTGTTGAATACATTTGAGTTTTATTTAATTCTATTAGCTATGTTTGACTTTGTTTGACTTTCATTTGATTCAATTAGCTTTGTTTGACTTCATTTGACTTTCATTTGATTCAATTAGCTTTGTTTGACTTCATTTTACTTTAATTTGATTCAATTAGCTTTGTTGAATGCTTTTGAGTTTCATTTGATTTAATTAGCTTTGTTGAATGCATTTGAGTTTATTTGATTCAATTAGCTTTGTTGAATGCATTTGAGTTCCATTTGATTCAATTAGCTATGTTTGACTTCATTTGACTTTCATTTGATTCAATTAGCTTCGTCGAATGCATCTGAGTATCATTTGATTCAATTAGCTTTGTTGAAGACTTTCATTTGATTCAATTAGCTTTGTTGAATGCATTTGAGTATCATTTGATTCAATTAGCTTTGTTGTATGCATTTGAGTTTCATTTGATTATATTAGCTGTGTTTTACTTTATTTGACTTTCATTTGATTCAATTAGTTTTGTTTGACTTCATTTAACTTTAATTTGATTCAATTAGCTTTGTTGAATGCATTTTAGTTTCATTTGATTTAATTAGATTTGTTGAATGCATTTGAGTTTATTTGATTCAATTAGCTTTGTTGAATGCATTTGAGTTTCATTTGATTTAATTAGCTTTATTGGACTTCATTTGAGTTTCGTTTGATACGATTAGCTTTGTTTGACTTCATTTGATTCAATTAGCTTTGTTTGACTTCATTTTACTTTAATTTGATTCAATTATCTTTGGTTAATGCATTTGAGTTTCATTTGATTCAATTAGCTTTATTGAATGCATTTGAGTTTCATTTGATTCAATTAGCTTTACTGAATGCATTTGAGTTTCATTTGATTCAATAAGTTTTGTTTGACTTCATTTGACTTTAATTTAATTCAATCAGCTTTCTTGAATGCATTTGAGTTTCATTTGATTCAATTACCTTATTTTGAATGCATTTGAGTTTCATTTGATTCTATTAGCTATGTTTGACTTCATTTGACTTTCATTTGATTCAATTAGCTTTGTTTGACATCATTTGACTTTCATTTGATTCAATTAGCTTTGTTTGACTTCATTTTACTTTAATTTGATTCAATTAGCTTTGTTGAATGCATTTGAGTTTAATTTGATTCAATTAGCTTTTATTGAATGCATTTGAGATTCATTTGATTCAATAAGTTTTGTTTGACTTCATTTGACTTTCATTTGATTCAATTAGCTTTATTGAATGCATTTGAGTTTCATTTGATTCAATTAGCTATGTTTGACTTCATTTGACTTTCATTTGATTCAATTAGCTTTGTTGAATGCATTTGAGTATCATTTGATTCAATTAGCTTTGTTGAATGCATTTGAGTTTCATTTGATTATATTAGCTGTGTTTTACTTCATTTTACTTTCATTTGATTCAATTAGTTTTGTTTGACTTCATTTAACTTTAATTTGATTCAATTAGCTTTGTTGAATGCATTTGAGTTTCATTTGATTTAATTAGCTTTGTTGAATGCATTTGAGTTTATTTGACTTTCGTTTGATACGATTAGCTTTGTTTGACTTCATTTGATTCAATTAGCTTTGTTTGACTTTATTTTACTTTAATTTGATTCAATTAGCTTTGTTGAATGCATTTGAGTTTAATTTGATTCAATTAGCTTTAATTGAATGCATTTGAGATTCATTTGATTCAATAAGTTTTGTTTGACTTCATTTGACTTTCATTTGATTCAATTTACTTTATTGAATGCATTTGAGTTTCATTTGATTCTATTAGCTATGTTTGACTTTGTTTGGCTTTCATTTGATTCAATTAGCTTTGTTGAAAATGCATTTGAGTTTCATTTGATTCAAATAGCTTTGTTGAATTCATTTGAGTTTCATTTGATTATATTAGCTGTGTTTTACTTTATTTTACTTTCATTTGATTCAATTAGTTTTATTTGACTTCATTTAACTTTAATTTAATTCAATTAGCTTTGTTGAATGCATTTGAGTTTCATTTGATTTAATTAGCTTTGTTGAATGCATTTGAGTTTATTTGATTCAATTAGCTTTGTTGAATGCATTTGAGTTTCATTTGATTTAATTAGCTTTATTGGACTTCATTTGACTTTCGTTTGATACGATTAGCTTTGTTTCACTTCATTTGATTCAATTAGTTTTGTTGAATGCATTGGATTTTCATTTGATTCATTTAGCTTTGTTGAATGCATTTGAGTATCATTTGATTCAATTAGCTTTGTTGAATACATTTGAGTTTTATTTGATTCTATTAGCTATGTTTGACTTTGTTTGACTTTCATTTGATTCAACTAGCTTTGTTTGACTTCATTTGACTTTCATTTGATTCAATTAGCTTTGTTTGACTTCATTTTACTTTAATTTGATTCAATTAGCTTTGTTGAATGCTTTTGAGTTTCATTTGATTTAATTAGCTTTGTTGAATGCATTTGAGTTTATTTAATTCAATTAGCTTTGTTGAATGCATTTGAGTTCCATTTGATTCAATTAGCTATGTTTGACTTTCATTTGACTTTTATTTGATTCAATTAGCTTTGTCGGATGCATCTGAGTATCATTTGATTCAATTAGCTTTGTTGAATGCATTTGAGTTTCATTTGATTATATTAGCTATGTTTTACTTTGTTTGACTTTCATTTGATTCAATTAGTTTTGTTTGAC
Source organism: Beta corolliflora (assembly GCA_947648045.1). Lineage (NCBI taxonomy): Eukaryota > Viridiplantae > Streptophyta > Magnoliopsida > Caryophyllales > Amaranthaceae > Beta > Beta corolliflora. Next base: position 167,822 of record CANSZD010002442.1, read on the forward strand.
TTCATTTAACTTTAATTTGATTCAATTAGCTTTGTTGAATGCATTTTAGTTTCATTTGATTTAATTAGATTTGTTGAATGCATTTGAGTTTATTTGATTCAATTAGCTTGGTTGAATGCATTTGAGTTTCATTTGATTTAATTAGCTTTATTGGACTTCATTTGAGTTTCGTTTGATACGATTAGCTTTGTTTGACTTCATTTGATTCAATTAGCTTTGTTTGACTTCATTTTACTTTAATTTAATTCAATTAGCTTTGTTGAATACATTTGAGTTTCATTTGATTCAATTAGCTTTGTTGAAAGCATTTGAGTTTCATTTAATTCAATTACCTATGTTTGACTTCATTTGACTTTCATTTGATTCAATTAGCTTTGTTGAATGCATTTGAGTTTCATTTGATTCAATTAGCTTTATTGAATGCATTTGAGTTTCATTTGATTCAATAGGTTTTGTTTGACTTCGTTTGATTTTAATTTGAATCAATTAGCTTTGTTGAATGCATTTGCGTTTCATTTGATTCAATTAGTTTTGTTGAATGCATTGGATTTTCATTTGATTCATTTAGCTTTGTTGAATGCATTTGAGTATCATTTGATTCAATTAGCTTTGTTGAATACATTTGAGTTTTATTTGATTCTATTAGCTATGTTTGACTTTCATTGGATTCAATTAGCTTTGTTTGACTTCATTTGACTTTCATTTGATTCAATTAGCTTTGTTTGACTTCATTTTACTTTAATTTGATTGAATTAGCTTTGTTGTATGCTTTTGAGTTTCATTTGATTTAATTAGCTTTGTTGAATGCATTTGAGTTTATTTGATTCAATTAGCTTTGTTGAATGCATTTGAGTTCCATTTGATTCAATTAGCTATGTTTGACTTCATTTGACTTTCATTTGATTCAATTAGCTTTGTTGAATGCATTTGAGTATCATTTGATTCAATTAGCTTTGTTGAATGCATTTGAGTTTCATTTGATTATATTAGCTATGTTTTACTTTGTTTGACTTTCATTTGATTCAATTAGTTTTGTTTGACTTCATTTAACTTTAATTTGATTCAATTAGCTTTGTTGAATGCATTTTAGTTTCATTTGATTTAATTAGATTTGTTGAATGCATTTGAGTTTATTTGATTCAATTAGCTTTGTTGAATGCATTTGAGTTTCATTTGATTTAATTAGCTTTATTGGACTTCATTTGAGTTTCGTTTGATACGATTAGCTTTGTTTGACTTTTTCAATTTGATTCAATTAGCTTTGTTTGACTTCATTTGAGTTTCATTTGATTCAAATAGCTTTGTTGAATGCATTTGAGTTTCATTTGATTCAATTAGCTTTTTTTGAATGCATTTGAGTTTCATTTGATTCAATAGGTTTTGTTTGACTTCGTTTGATTTTAATTTGAATCAATTAGCTTTGTTGAATGCATTTTGCGTTTCATTTGATTCAATTAGTTTTGTTTAAATGCATTGGATTTTCATTTGATTCATTTAGCTTTGTTGAATGCATTTGAGTATCATTTGATTCAATTAGCTTTGTTGAATACATTTGAGTTTTATTTAATTCTATTAGCTATGTTTGACTTTGTTTGACTTTCATTTGATTCAATTAGCTTTGTTTGACTTCATTTGACTTTCATTTGATTCAATTAGCTTTGTTTGACTTTATTTTACTTTAATTTGATTCAATTAGCTTTGTTGAATGCTTTAGTTTCATTTGATTCAATTAGCTTTGTTGAATGCATTTGAGTTTATTTGATTCAATTAGCTTTGATTGAATGCATTTGAGTTCCATTTGATTCAATTAGCTATGTTTGACTTCATTTGACTTTCATTTGATTCAATTAGCTTTTTGAATGCATTCGAGTATCATTTGATTCAATTAGCTTTGTTGTTCATAGACTTTCATTTGATTCAATTAGCTTTGTTGAATGCATTTGAGTATCATTTGATTCAATTAGCTTTGTTGTATGCATTTGAGTTTCATTTGATTATATTAGCGTGTTTTTACTTTATTTGACTTTCATTTGATTCAATTAGTTTTGTTTGACTTCATTTAACTTTAATTTGATTCAATTAGCTTTGTTGAATGCATTTTAGTTTCATTTGATTCAATTAGCTTTGTTGAATGCATTTGAGTTTATTTGATTCAATTAGCTTTGTTGAATGCATTTGAGCTTCATTTGATTTAATTAGCTTTATTGGACTTCATTTGAGTTTCGTTTGATACGATTAGCTTTGTTTGACTTCATTTGATTCAATTAGCTTTGTTTGACTTCATTTTTTTTTTAATTTAATTCAATTAGCTTTGTTGAATACATTTGAGATTCATTTTGATTCAATTAGCTTTTATTGAATGCATTTGAGTTTCATTTGATTCAATTAGCTTCTTGAATGCATTTGAGTTTCATTTGATTCAATTAGCTTGGTTGAATGCATTTGAGTTTCATTTGATTTAATTAGCTTTATTGGACTTCATTTTGAGTTT